>OZ005694.1:7020544-7383044 GCA_963930775.1 Cliona cf. orientalis | reverse complement strand
GAAGCCAAAGACAAACATTTGAAGAGGGTGCAAACCTGTCAGCTAAAGCAGCCATCTCCATCAGCTACAGCAGAGTCACAAATAACAAGTGCTGGGGTTGACTGTGGAGAAACTTGTTTGAGTGTTTCAGTGGAAAAGTGTGGATTGTCGAAAGTATCACAGTCTACACTGGAAGGTATGTGGAAGAAAGCTGAGACTTTAATTCATTCAGAAGGGAATATCTTGAAAGCTCCATGGATTTCTGATGAAAAGGCTAGGCTTGTAAAGAGCTCGTCATCCCCTCAGCCACATGTTGTGCAAAGGAATTCCAAAAACAAAAGTCTTTACTACTGCGATTCTAACTGCCAGATGTTTAAAGGATTTTCAGTTTGCTCCCACGTTGTTGCTGTAGCTGAAATCAATGGAGATCTCCAAACTTTTCTTAACTGTATTCAGAAAAAATGTGTACCCAATTTTAGTGCCATTGCCACCCATGGATTGCCTTGTGGCTCGGGAAGAAAGGGGGGCATACCGAAGCGAAAGCGAAAGTCTGTAAAGCCGATTGAAACACGGTCAGTTCGACAATGTTTTCATGATCAATCTTCCTCTCAGTCTGGTAGTCCTGAAGGTTTTGAAGAAGTTTCTGCTATGAATGAACCTGTGGCTGGTTTGAATGCTCCAGATTTAGCTCCTGCCATAGCTACAGGAACTCTCCCCTACTCAACTGCTGCTATTGGTAGTCTTTCACACTCACTGACCCTAGCTACAGAGACTCTCCCTCATTCAGCCACTGCTGCAAGTACTGTCCCTCACTCAACTGCTGCTACAGGTGTTCTGCCTCGTTCAACTGCTGCTACAGGTGCTCTCCCTCGCTCAACTGCTGCTACAGGTGCTCTCCCTCACTCAACTGCTCTCCCTCGCTCAACTGCTGCTACAGGTGCTCTCCCTCGCTCAACTGCTGCTACAGGTGCTCTCCCTCACTCAACTGCTGCTACAGGTGCTCTCCCTCGCTCAACTGCTCTCCCTCGCTCAACTGCTGCTACTGGTACTCTGGGTACTCTCACACACTCCGCCCTAGCTCTGAGTACTCTACTTCATTCAGTATCGACTGCAGGTACTCTCCCATATTCTACTCCGCATGTGGCTCTTTCTCCCTCTATGGCTACAAATACTCACCGCCAACATTATCCACTTCGAAGTAATACTCATGCTCGAGCATCATCAGCTGGACAAGTAGTTGTCAACGGAACTGGTGTAAATGTTAATAATATTATTGCTACTTCTACTCCTGCCACTCCACAAGCATATTCGAGGAATGAAGGTGGAGATATTTCTACCAGTGCCAAACAGCAAGTAAAACCGTTCACACTCAAGTTAAAAACGAAGCAGATTCGTGTTTGTCAGGCTTGTCGCAAAGATTATGATGGTGCCAACGACACACTTGGATTGGTGGTAGCTAGAGCAGAGCGAAGGTTGGTTTCTAACCTGTCGACAGGAGTTCAATTTTTAGGCAGAGAAAGTAATTCACACTATCATGCTCATATGAACTGCCTAAAAATTGCTGATGCTTCATTTACTGGCCAGAAGCTGGTCATTCCTGATGAAGTTCTGGTGAAGCTCGATACCTACCAGAAGGTGTATCTGTCAACCTGTCTGGAGGTGCCTTTCGAAGTTCTAAATATCTATGTATGACTGAGTTAACTTTGACATCTATTTTACAACAATGTAGCTATAACCTAGGAATAGGAAAACTGAGCTTGTATGCATGCATATGCTGTCACAGTTTGATTCAATATAATATAATAATACAATAATCGACCATTTCCAGATTATTTCCTCGTTTCTTCATTTCCGCATTTCCTATTTCCCATTTCCCCGTTCCTAATTTTATAAGTAACCCTATCTGCACTATCAGATGTAGTTAACCACTTTGTTTTCCTTGTGGGTGCCTTGGGTGACTTCCGGCCAGAGGTCTTTGACCTGCACACAGGTGCAATATGGCCCACCTTACCACACTTGTGGCAAGTAGCATTCCTAAATTTGCATTCATGCTTAGAGTGATTCCCACGTCCACAGCGACCACAGGGTTTGCTAGGCGTCTGTACTGTCAGTACAGGGTTAGGTCGATGGCTTCCCTTGCTCAGCTCCTTTGACTTTTGTGCAGCAGCTTCCATACCCTGGGAAATTTCGACCGCCTTGTCCAGGGTGAGCTTTGCCTTCGTGAGGAGAACTTTCTGTGTATTCTCACTGTGCATGCCACACACTAGCTTGTCTCGAAGTGCCTCATTCAGAAATGTGCCAAATTCACAACGGCTGGCTAGTCGTCGGAGTGTTGCCAGGTAGTCCGCAATCGATTCGTTCGGCTTTTGTCGTCGTTCGTAGAAATGAAACCTTTCGGCAATTATTATAGGTTCTGGGTCGTAGTGCTTCTTCAGTATGCCCACGAGTTCATCGAAAGACTTGTCTTTAGGTAGCTCCGGAGATACGAGCCCACGTATGAGTGTGTAGGGAGTGGAGCCTACCACAGTTAGAAGTGTCGGTACCAGCTTTTCATCAGCGATACTATTTGCAGACACAAACATTGAAAATCTTTCGAGATACGCAGTGACAGTTTCAGTATCAGGATTGAACTCCTGCATATGACCGATAGTCGGCGAAGTTGCAGCCATGGTGGAGGGACGTCGTCTTTGCTCAATCCCGTCCTCGTCGCCAGTTGTGGTGTATCGCACCACTAATGAAGAGACTGCTAAGTAGCTAACTAACTGACTAACTTGCAAGTGGCAAGTCTATCCTAGCTAGCACTGTCACTGAGGTAAATATTTTATTTAAAGTGCACAAGGACATACATACAGATAGAGAGCACAAACTGAGATGACAGACTAGACTGTGTAGAACAGGAAATGCATGAGACTTAAATATGCATACAAAAAGGAAGTGACTAAGAATGACAAGGCATGCAATACAGGATGACATATATACCACAATTATAATGTATGAATAATTATTACTCTTTCCATAGGTTCTCAGAGTCAGAGAAGGAAAGTAGCTAGCTATCATGCTTATGCTCCATGCAATTGGATTTCATACTGAACTAGGACTTTAATACACGCTCACGTGATGCAAATGTTATCTCAGCTCGTCAAATTGATATAAGTCCTTTTCTTAAATTTTTATTGGAGAAGCGTAACCAGCACCAGTACAATAATAAAATTGGCGCATTATTATAGGATTGCCAGGTATTAGAATCTGATACATAATGAGCATGCAGGACCATAATAATAGTTGTTTATCAGAGTGATACTGGTGAAGTTGTGATCATGAGAAACCACTATATATCTTGTCCAAACACTAATTTGAATTGCGAGAAAAATTTTTAATTCTAGTCATCAAGGTTATCAATTCATGCCAAAAGCTCAATTTTTTTTTTTATTCCCAATGGTCCATTTTCTCATCACAGCCGGTCACATAAAATTATTACCCCGCGCGCATGCGCAAGGGGTAGTTTTATGTCGTCGTCGTTGTTACCCCGCGCGCATGCGCAAGGGGTAAAGTAATCGGCTGTGTCGTCGTTGTCGTTGTTGTCGTTGTCGTTAGCACAAAAATCGCCATATCTCGAGATATAGGCATCTAAGCGAGGCCCACGAGCGTTGCAAATGCTGCATTTTGTTGGCCACGCCTATGGACACTGCCCACTATGTGCTCTTTGCTCGTGCGCACAACCTGGCACCATATGTAGGTAAAGGTCGTCAACAGGCTGCTCGCATCATCGAGCTCTCTAGCTCTGACCATTGATATGCTCTGACATCCGACGCTGCAGCGCGCGCGCGGGGTATGTGCTCTATAGAGCTCTAGTTATACATGTATTGGCACGATGGGTGTATAAAAATTTAATAATTTTGGTGGGTATAATAAATTATTATGACTCAGGTGCACAGGAATCAGAATTTTACTCATGGTAAGCTACATGTAGCTATAGAAGCTATGGTATAATGATCACACTCTTTCCATAACGTACAATATTATAATAATAATTATTATTATTATTATTATACTCAAACTATATTTTCACAAAAAATCCTATGAGATACCAGTAGTAAGCTATAAGCATCCACATACAGGTCCCTACTAAGTTCGAGGAAAGAAAGGATAAATGACTGTCTCTGTGACCAACCCAAGAGAAGGGGAAGTAGTCCTCAAACACCTCATGACCAACGTAAACTATGATGGAGTTCATTCCTGCAGAAGAGAAGGGAAAAGAGGGAAGGAGGGAGAGAGAGGGAGGGTGAGAGAGAGAGAGAGAGAGAGAGAGAGAGAGAGAGAGAGAGAGAGAGAGAGAGAGAAGCAGTACATCGTATCGACAGTATTGACAAATTTAATTTTAATATTGTGGGGAAAGTTAATAAGCACATAAGGCTTAATTAACATTAATTACCATACATATCACATACATGACTATACTGTGACTCACCTGGGTATCTAAACGGAGATCCATTCCAGAAATTGAGTGCATCAATCATGGCGTAGAAGAAGATGAACACAATAGACGCTGTACCACCCATCACAAGAATGAACGACAGAGACCTGAACACAATCATACAAGGCAGCATGCACACATAAATTAATTTAATAATAACAAGTTTGACCCCTAAATAGGGGTATACCGTATAGCCGGAAATATTGGCAGGAATTAAATTTGGCGGTTGAGCCCAAAATCGCTATTACAAGAATATTGGCGGATTTAAATTTGGTGGTTCGGTACGGGATCGCCATACGTATATATGCGAGTAGGAAATTTTGGCGGATTTTAATTTGGCGGTTGTAATAAAGACCGCCAAACCGCCAAATTTAATTCCCCGCCAAATTTTCCGGCTATACGGTAGGTAAATTATGCTAATTTTTTGCCTATAATGCTATTCTCAAATGCTCAAAAAATCCCTAATAATGCTCAAGAAGTGCACCAATAATTCCCAATACATTGCCCATTATGCTCAAGTTGAATGTTAACAAAAACAGACATTATGAGACATGAGGAGACTCATACACTATCGTCGAATGCAGGCATTTCAGTTTTACATGTGTTCGGATTCGAAAGTGGGTATACCAGCTGATTGATCCGCAACCCTTTACCAGTCTATAATATGCAGTCCAGGCGTTGTGACAAAGGTCGATTAACAGCTACGTGCAATTGTACTGTGCTCCCTAAACTTCTAAAAATTATGCCAGTTGATGCCTATAATGCTAGCATAATTGATCAAAATTAATGCTTACACACACGACACCTATTATGCTCAAAATTATGCCGGCATAATTTACCTATACAGAGGCTATATTATAATAGTCTACCAGCTGCAGCAGAGGTATGCTATAATAATTATAGCCCATAATATAGTTACTCAAACTATGGCTATCGGCGGGCATACACCACACATACTCATAATAGGACGAATTTCTTCGCTACAACCTTGACTTTGAGCAAATCAGGTTTCAATTAACATGGAAGCCAATGCTAAAAGTATGATCAGATATAGCCCCCTCCCCCCCACCCCCCCCCCCCCCCCCACACACACACACATGCACACAGCTTTCTTAATCGGAAAGAAATCCTCTGCTAGAATGCCAGTTAGAGCTTATTATTCAGTTTTCTACAGGGGCTGAATTGAAGGGGGAGGGGTGTAAAATGATTATATTAATTTTATAGCCACCTCCCTCCACTTGTTCCGCCTAGCTATGGATGCTATTATTCGGCGTGCAACTGACTAACGTACTGTTATAGTTTGGTCATATCTGCGTGCTTTCAAAGAAATCTTAACTTTTGCAAAGGCTCGCCCCGCACAGATGATTTTCATCACCACTAGTAATTATTATTATTCACATTTATGAACTTTATCGTAGTAAGAACTTCAATGAAACATCAAAACATTTCAGTCTGTGGACCTTCATCAATGTTTCATTGAAGTTTTTACTACGATAAAGTTCAAATATATATAGTTCAACACCTACAGTAGTACAGTAGCAGTCAAAAAAACGTTGCCATTTCTGTTGCCGTCCATACCGTTTGTAGGGCGTGCAATACCCGTTCCGTTGCCATCCATTCCTTCCAGGTATGGAATGGGCTAGCAAATTGATTGCTACATTTGCTTCCTGTTTTGGTACAAGCCAGGCTGGCCCTCTAGGCACTTATAAAAGCTAGCTGTAGCCTGGGTGTGGAAACTGTTTTTCTGTGGCTTGTAGATGGCCACCAGTGAGTTGACCTCTAACCAGATGAACACATCCCATCACTGCTTGAGTGATAGCCCATTAGATAGTGCTTCCAATAGTACTAGCACTCATACCACAGTACAGAGCTTGCTGCCTAGCCCAGTACACAACTGCAGGAAATGCTAGTCTCCGTTTTACAAGCGTACAGACAGCAGCGAAACGGCAGCGTTTTTTTGACCGCTATTGTAGTACTGAATCTCTACAACATTATAATATTATTCATTACTCCATGAATAATTATATCACGTCATAACGTGCAGTAATGAGTCATGGATACTGCAATAATTATTATTCATAGCTAGAAATCATTCCAATATTAGCATGAAACCCAAACCAGTTCTACCATAGGGGGTTCCAGCTCAATAAATAGCGTTTTCTGGGTGTGATAACCGGCCGTGAGGGCCCAGATGGTTAACCATCCCCGTCGAGTATTACATGTATGTCAAGTTGTATGATCTTCTGAGTGCTATTATGCAAAATGCAAAACTGTGAATATTATCAGAGGCCAGAGTTGCCGTTACAGATCGAACTGAACATGTCGTGTTGGAAATACTGCCGAAGCTTCACAATCTTAGGACACTCTTAGGAGAGTTGTCCTTTTGCTTGCACATCTTTCTAAATTTGTGTATACATCAGATTCCTGTAATTATCATTATAATTATTAGGTCCAAGCCAGCACACCATACCAGTGGCAGGGACACCTGTATATTCTGAACGGATGGGAATGAAATTTGGGATCGAGGCTATTATATACATGTAGGAGCAAGTAGGCCTATGTTTGATGTCACAATCATGGGATAATGTGGCTAATATGCATGCATGAGTTATTCAAAGTAAGCTCACATACATGTATTCAGAGAAAATCTAATTATTGGACATGTTAGTGGCTCCTACAGACACCACGAAGAAATTACATGTACATGTATATTTCATTACGTGTGTGGGTATAATTATTATATTACTATACATGTACATGTGTTTGTATGTGGGAGAGTGTGTGTGAGAGTACGTGTGGTAAAATTTCATGCATGAAGTTATTGTCATGTGACTAACCAGAGGTTTTTGTTGATGGGGATAGGGCCTTCGTTCTTGGTTCCCAGACACAGGATCGTACCCAACACTCCCTGCACAGCAAGAAAGACATGATACAATGTCATTGTGACTTGTGAGCCATTTCGATTATGAGCCCCACTGAAATTAATTTTGTATTAAATCCTAAATGAAGATATGCCCCCCAAAGCTCTTCTTCAAACGACAATATTATTTAAGTAGAAAAATATTTTTCGTTGTATATATAAATATTCCTAGTACTAAGCTACATGTACATGTAAGTGTTCAATTTCATGTCTGATAACCCTTGCTACATGTATATACAATGAATGTTTACGCAGAACGAATCATTGGCTCGAGCAAAATTTTCCAATCGCTATAGTACTGTATACCTACATGTACATGTCATCATTCCGTACATATACATGTAAGTGCATATACAGATGATATACATGTAATATAATCTCTATGACTGACCAGCACTAGTCCCCATAGCACAAATCTGATGATGATTGCCAGATGCCTCCCCCTGTAGCTGGTCAGTATCCTCCCTGCCTGGATACCAAGGAAGCATAGCACAATGGAGGTCAGAGACCCAAGCACACCTTCTGGTTCATACGCTTTCTCCAGTTGATAAAGATTCTAAGAGAGAAAGGGGGAGGGAGAGGGAGAGAGTGTGAAAATAAAAGTGACAATAAAAGTAAATTTTCAGGTACTAGGTGCACTCTCTTTATGATGTACAGTAAATCTTTACATACATGTATTATGGTGAATACACATGTACATGTGCATGCATGCATGTACATGTACCTGCTCCTGCTACAGTGCTAGTGCATGTACTGTAGTTAATAGAATACAATGCATGATCCAATTTAACGCAAGAAATTAGCATTTTACGAATTCTCATAACATTAATTTTATATGTGGAACAATTGACTACCTTTACCAGAAAAAAAACACGCGATTTTCAAATTGAAATTATTATTTTTTCTATGCGTTGTATTAGATTAAGTACAGTATATACCTTTGCGGTGGAGCTTTGGTAGATGTGTTTGTCAGTGAAGATCCATAAGTCAATGACCCTGGCCGCCCCTCCAGTGCAGTTGTAGTACTGTCCCCAGTTAGACAGACCACCAGGACCAAGGTAACCCCTGACAGTGTGTGTGTGTGAATGTATAAAAATATCAGGTGTGTATTCCAGTCCCCAATCCCTGATACATGTGCCCCACACTCCTCTAGTGGACAGAAACCTGTCACAAATCCCCAACCAGACACACCCTTGCCTAGGAGAATTAAGGGGAAGCATGTGCTGTTGACAGGAAGAGTGCCCACTGACATGTGTAGGGACTATCACCCACAGTCAATGTTTGTCAATCACCATAGCGTCAAGGGGTTGCATAATAAATCATTTTTATATTAGCTACTTTGCACATGCAACTGATTTATAAAATTAATGTAGCATACATATTCATGTACTGTTGAATGCAACTAACAATAGATACTCGACTACCACTATAGGCTGTTGTAGCTATATTGCTTGCTCACCACATCAAAACTGACACCATACTTTCAGTTTGCTTATTCAACATTTTGTGACATCCCTGGCAGCTAATTGCTAGGTGGGAGGGTTCTGCTCATCACATACATGTACATTGTAATATCACATTAGTAAGGTACTACAACATTCCAAAACTTCGTATGGCAAATTTTCATGTTGAAAACTCTTCGTAGGAACAACCCTGTACCATACATGCATGCTTTTGTAAGATTAAGACTGCCATACATGTAGATTACTTATACACGTAAGTACCTAGGGCAGGGGTGTGGGAGGGGTAGTAGGAAAGTGATGATGAGCCAGAGGAAGATCAGCACCAACACAACTGCCCACTGAACACAGTTGTTGGTCAAGTCACGAACTGGTTTCCAGATAGTGAACTGCATGATTACACAGAAATATACACATACACATATGCCGTAACGGTACATACATGTATGTATGTGGAGATCATCTCAACTATAAGCGTTTGATGGAGTATTATAAATGCATGATTGTATCACTATGATAGTCTCATATCCAGCCAACCCTCCTATTTCCACTGCACTGGGCAACGGCATAATTATTATTGTATTATTACATTGTCAGCACATGGAAAAGTGACAGTAATGATTCCTAAATATACCCAGCACTGCAGAACTGAGAAATATACATGCACATGTAGGTCCTAGAGGGTCTGCATACAAGACTATCACAGTGACTATACATGTACTGTACCATGCATACAGACAGGCATACACACAAGTACCTTCCACTTGGCGTAGAGCTCTGACGTGAAGAGTTCAGTGATGGCCACTACGAAGTAGGTGATGGAGAACCTCTGAAGGACTCCAGGGATGCGCCACGCACGGAATGGTGTATCTGTAGGAGCCAGGGTTAGTGCTATAGCTAAATGTGTATAATCTTGTACTATCATAGGAAGTGGCTAAAACTACGAGTCTTAAAAGCCACATAATAGCATTAGCATCCACACTGCTAATTTGGCATGAGGGTTGGCAATTAATGACCACATCAATTTGTGCATGCAGATTCACAGACTAAACTACCAATGACAGCAAACACCTCGGCTATGCTACTGTATATCAGTATACATGTACATTGTACACCTGCTCACAAGCTTGTATGACAAAGAATATACAATGCAATTGTGTACATGTACATGTATATGTACATGTACCTTTAACATTCAGGAATAGGCCAATTGCAAAGAGTATGATGGTTCTTCTGAAGACCTGGTAGATCCTCTTGAGCCAGCTGTCCTTTCTCCTGCTCTTGTAGGAGAAGACTATGGAGACGCCCATGATCCAGATGAACCAAGGAAAGACAAGGTCAGCCACAGTGAGGCCATTCCACTTGCTGTGGTTGAAGAACCAGTAACCACCACCACCGTAGTTGACAAAGATCATTATCACCAGGGAGAAACTGTATTGAGGTGGGGGAAGGAGAGAGAGAGAGAGTGAGAGATGGAAGAGGGAGGGAGGGAGAGAGTGGGAGAGAGAGAGAGAGAGAGAGATGGAAGAGGGAGGGAGGGAGAGAGAGGGAGAGAGAGAGAGAGAGAGAGAGAGAGAGAGAGAGGGAGAGAGGAAAAAATAATAATGACTTAATGAATTGGCCACTTGTACATCAGTGGTGATTAAACAGAGGTCCATAAACAAGCTGGCTTTCTTACTTACCCTCTAAATGAGTCCAGTGATTTGAGTCTTGTTGAGCTGGTCTTTGGTGAGTTCTTCTCTGTCTCCTGCTGTGCCTCCCTCCCTGTCACAATGCCCTCTGTGGTGGTCCGTGCGGGAAGGTAACCGTTGCCACGGGAACGACCTTGAGGGGACCTCTCACTGGTTCCATTGGCAATCTGAAATCATCATGCAAGACTATTAGTAAGAGTGATACTATACAATGATTACAGGGTATACTCCCACTACGCTTTAAGAAATAATAACATGTGCAAGCAGCAAAATCTCACCAAGCTAGAGTTGAGGCTAGTGTTGATCTTCTTGACGAGGGGTTCGCTTTCATCGTGGGCGGAACCATAGTTGTTTGTAGTGGGAGGAGTCTGAGGCTTTGGCACTCCAAGATCCTGCAGCAGAGGAGATATGGCTCGTTAATTTTATCACACACAATGCAGGAGCATAATTATAGTGATGTACGGTACATAATAATGTACATGTACAATAATTATATACATGCACCTACATGTACGTATATACATCTATTAGTATAAAATTATTTTTATGATGTACACTACACCGCTACATGTACATGTATTATGCATACATGATGTACACTTACCCTGTTGATCAGCCTGTCCGTAGAGTTAGTACCGAATCTTCGCAGATACTTCAGGTAGCCCTTATCATGTACATAACTGCAGAGAAAAGTGCAAGGCATGCACAACCGAAGTTTTTGTTTGAAGTGTGAAGAATTTCATAAAACATAGCACTGCCGATGATAAATTACACATCTTTATGCATAATAATATACTGTATAGCGGGAAATTCACGTGGGGTCCAATTTTTGCAGATGACCCCTCAAAATTTTCCTGCTATAATCATAATATTATGGTATGGATTGGAATCTCCAACTGCTCCTTCCCATGCAGAAATCAAGATACCTCTTTTAATCAGACACACCAAGCAATATCCCAGGTACAAGTATGTACAAGTTACAATAATATACGATGTATGTCCACAATAGAGCTACAGGTCCCACTGCGTACTACTTCAGTCACATGATGTTGCATGTGGTCACATTGTTGATTTAGCAAAGTACACATAAATAGCAAAATTAAGTAGCAGGCTACAGGTGGCATGCACGGGCAGTAACAATGTCAATCCATGTACACAAGTCATGCATACTCCTCCACACCTTTGTACATGTACACTGCACATGCAGTACATGTACATTACGTAGCCTGCTCAAAGCCGATCAGACAATAATCCTGACTATCGGTAAGCTATCAGAGGTCAGAATTGGTTAGGCATCAGCACTACAACAATACTGTTACAGCAAGCACAGTGCTAGTTAACATCTGGTACTGCGGACACCCTACATGCACCTACATGGCGTATAGTACATGTACATGTATGCACAAGATCACAGAGCTTCAAAACCAGGTGCCAAAAGTGCAACTTATAGTGCGGCCATGGATTCCTTTAATGCAGTTCATACTAAATAGATTATGCATGTACATGTACATAATTATACAAGTAGCTATATATTATTGTTTATACCTGTATAGGTAGCAGAGTGAGATCCAGATCATGGCCAGCCCAACAAACACAATGGTGGCATAGAGAATCGCTGTGAGGGGTTTGGAACCAGTCATATCATTCATGCATCATTCAACAATGCAAATCTCATTTAATTATGGTACATGTACATTGTCATGTACGTATATGTATATCGTTCTCAGTTGCTATCTGCACAGAAACAAACAAATATTCTCTGCAGGTAACTTAACTGTTTCGGTAAAATTTTGCCCTGAGGATGACTAGAGCATTAAAATTTTAGTCGAAACAACAGTTAAGATGTCTTCAGAAAATCTTAGTTTATTTCTATGTATAATATACAATGATATTCCCTTGTGTATGTACTTACGCAAGTATGTGTTTTCTCCTTTCTGGGTCTGGTGCACCTCCCACTTGTAGGAGCTGAAGTTGAAGGCAATCTCATAGCCGGCCTTGGCAGTGAAGTGGTGAGAGACAGTGCCATTGGATTCAGTCTCTGAGAGGTTGAGGTAGATAGTGAGGGGAAAGGTCGTGTCCACCTTCAGGGTGCCGTTGGTGTGGTTCTTCAGCGTGCCATTTTTTATATCCAAACACTGGAGGGTGTGCATGTATGGGATTGCAAGAGGGGATGGTAGGGATACAGATAAAGATCCACGAGTGGCAATCAATAAAATTATCCAAGATTGAAGCTAAAAGAATATAATTTACTCTGATACATAACTGCAAAAAAGACCCTAAGCAACTGGACTACAATCAACAGCTTAATCAGAGAGAGAGAGAGAGAGAGAACATCATCATGGAATCTAAGAGATCCTGAAGTGTACTTACCTTGTAACAGTTGCTGGACTTGGTGCTGACCTTCAGGGATACATCAAGATCATTCTTAACGAGCACTGACGCCACATTCAACGAGTCCGAGCACAATCCACCTGATATTTTCCACGTACACGCAAATAATTTATGCAAGAAAATAGAAACAACATTCAAGGGGGTGGCCCGGTCTTATAAATGGTTAGCCTCGTACCCAGGCCCTTTGAGGGGGAGGAGGAAAAAGGGCCTGGTACACACTGTACGCGCATGCGCGAAATTTACGGAGCATTTTCTAGTATAATTCACCGGATATTGTCGCTACCACGCGGTCGGACGTGTACGGACAACGTATATTTTAATATACCAAGCATCCCATGGCATCCGAGGTCGGTGAAGCCTACAGACCGGACATTTCTAAAGAATATCGTACGGAAGACTTTCTTCGCTCTCATTTGACTTTAAACAAACCTTCTTGAGCTTCAGAGATCTGACAAAGTCCCTTCGCTGCCGTTGGACAACTGCCTCGGTGTCGATACTTCCATTTTTTCATAAAAAAGTCGACTAAACGTGAGTCGATGTCCTTCTCATAGCTTCTTTGTTATTCTTTTGTCGATACTGCTCGCTTGTGATAGCTAAATTGGTCACAGCAGGCGTCTTGAGCCCGAAACCCTGCCAGCAAATATGATTTTTAGGCATACACCCGAGGTCAAGGTTCACGTTTACGGACAGATAAGCGGACAAAAATACGAATTCCCAGCTTTTACTGGGAAAATAACGCATGCGCACACAGTGTGTACCAGGCCCTTTTTCCTCCTCCCCCTCAAAGGGCCTGGGTACGAGGCTAATAAATGGTATAAGCTTAGTATTAAAACCTACAGTTACGGCTAAACGTTAATAATCACCTCTTGACAGCAGAAGAAGACCCACGGCTAGGCAAGCGAACAGCAAACGCAGAGCTCTGGAAGGAGCCATTGTCACCTCTAGCTAGCTCTGCAAAACAATCCAATCATGTGACTATGGGCGTGGCTGCTCATTGTAATTGTAGCGCTAGCGGCGGGCGCCGACTAGTCTCGCAAGCCACACCCTTCAATCTCCAGCTAGCTCCGCAGGGTGTGGCCTGCGAGACTATGCGCCGACCATCGACATCGCGCGCGCGCGTGGTTTGTGGCGTTGTACGATTCACGTCAAGAATGCCATCATATCAAGGCTATGGCCATGCTTGCACGGCAGTTAGGTCGATTGAGTGTTTTTCTGCCTCTTGCATGCAAGACACAGGTGACTGCAGTGAGATGCTTGACGGCGAGTTCAGTTCAGCTGCTCAAGCGGCCTACTTTTGATGGACCACAGCTTCCCAAGAAACCCCCGTGAGTCCAATGTGCTTCTAAATAATGCTCACCACCACTCTACATGTATATTGGCCCAATATAAATCTATGCCTCGATCATGATCGGAATGTTATGCAGTAGAATCCTACTGTTGCTGTGGTGTGCATGCATGAAGATGTACACTATAGTTGCAGTTTGGTGTAATTTAGCTCGTAAATGTTGGGGGGTTACACTATAGTTGCAGTTTAGCTCGTATTGCAAGGACATGAAAAAGGGGAACACTACATACATGTTTAATACTATGTGAGTGTATTGCAAGGACATGAAAAAGGGGAACACTACATACATGTTTAATACTATGTGAGTGTGCTCACTTGCAACTGGGGTCAAAGTGGTCAAGGTGAAAAGTTTGAAGCTGTTCGAACAAGTCAAGGAGGAATCGAGGGTAGCTTCCAGGCACTTTACGGGCGTGGGTATTAAATACTGGATAACTGTTCCAGGGTCATGGCCAAACTTTTAGTGTGGCCAAAATTTGATCATGGATGGGTCAAAATCTTGACTCCAGTCACGGGTGGAAGTACAGGTAGCTATAGTCCCCCTTAATTTGCATTGGAGGTGTAGGTACATAATATAACTTCCATAGCCTCGTCCCTAGGCCACTCCCACATTTTCAATGTTGCACGCTTAAAAAGCCGGGAGTGGCCTGAGGACGAAGTTAATGTGGACGAATTTACAAAAATTATGATTTGTTCTACTTTGTAGAAATGCCTATACTCTCTTTGTTATGGAGAACATGGAGTTGGCAAGGCTACCGGAGAGCGGCCGGCTGGACATGAAGAAACTCGGGGAAATGTGGAAGACACTCACTGACCCTCAGCGAGAGGTGAGTCCCATACTGACAGCTCACCCTTTAGTGCTTTATATGTATGATAATATTATAAATGTATATGTATGTAGGTAAGAGATGTTATAGAGTCTATAGCTAGCCCTAATTTCGTCAGTCGAAAGCATTACTTTGTACATGTATCTCTGTTATGTACATGTGTTGTAATTACATATTGTACATGTATGTACATTTACATGGTGCCATACCTCTAAGTGGTCCTATGATAAAGTGTGAAGTAGTAATCTTGCATACAATTGTAATACTTACTTAACTCCCACTAGAATCTCACTTATTTCTACCACAAAAAAAGATCATTATTATGACCAACTAATTAGATATGAAACTATGCAGGAATATCAAGCCAAGTATGAAGAGCAGAAGAGAGTCTACAAAGATAAGGTGGACGAGTTTCTGGCAGGGCTGGGAGGGCAGGAGGAGCAAGACACCTACCTCAACTCACTGGCAGACTACAAAGCAAAGAGAAGAGCCTACCTCAAGCACTTCAGGCTAAAGAAGCTGGGCCTAGTCAAGGTACATGGTATGAGAGAGAGAGAATACATATTTAATTATATAGATATGGTACCTAAGCATCAAATTTGCTTCCTGTCAGTGTTTCGGGCTATGCAATAGTACCGTCAAGCACTGATACTGGCATGAAGCCCTACACGTTCATGTACTTAAATCATTTGTATTACAGGCATAGTCCATTACATGCATATATTCCTGTATACATTTGTACACATGCAGCTGCTTATTATGCAATCATTTAAGACATTTTGCACTTCTTTCTACAGCCAAGAAAGCTTTCTGCTCATAACATATTTGCTGGGGAACGTTTGAGAGAGGCTGGAGTACCAGGTCTCAATACGGAGCTGATAAAGGAGATCCCATCACTGTGGAAGGCACTATCTGATCACGAAAAACAGGTTCATATAATACAGTACGAGTATTCAAGTGTTTATAGTGGAACCTCTCTTAATGGCCACCTTGTCTACAATGGCCACTCACCTTGGTTCTATCTTCATCACCATAGTATTGCACTGTTCTCCCCAAATTAAATTCAAGGCATGATAAAGGGCATGGTGTGGGTGGAGTCTGTGACCACAACAAAGGTTTTGGGTTATCCCATTCCCCACATCAAAGAGAGTTCTGTACTGAAGGCTAATTGGGCTGACATGCCTTAGGTATGCTAGGGAGAACACTGGTACTATTATAATAATGCAATATTATAGCAAAACACCCCTGAGGTCTCTATAATGGCCCAAACTTCATTTCCCAATGGTGGCTGCCATTGAGTGGTTGAGTGGTTCCACTACATTTCAGTATACACATGTATGTAAGCCGTAAGCCTGGGGGTGCCCCCGGCGCCTAAGCAATTTTCTTCCCCTACCTTTAATACGAATGTATGGGATTCCTCCTGGATTTGTATTTGCCACCCCCCCCCCCCTTTTGAATTTTGTCACTAGGCATTTTCCTCATCTTGAAAATGTGACTACTGAGTGTCCCGAGCAAGTGCCCACTCCCAGTAAGTGCCCCTGTACCGCATTTCAAGGGGCTACGTACTGCAGCAGCTTCTATACCAATGTATGGAAATTAATTTTGATCCTGGGTAAGCACCCATGCATGCGGCCCAAAATCACAAGTTAAGTTACCCGGGATACTACAGTATAAGAAATATTATTGATGTGGGAATCCTTAAGCTTGAATGTGCTCTTAGGCTATATAATAATATTATAGCCCCTCTCTCCTGAGTCGCCCGCCACCCCCACCCCACTACCCAAATCATGCATTGTGTGCTTTCGTTGTCGTTGCTTGAGGAGAACATGAGGGTCCAATGCTCACATAATATACAATGTATATGTAGTACAATTACATAATTATGATCCGTTAAACAGTATCAAGGGCTTATAGGATAAGCCCTTGATACCGTAGGTCGGGTTTTAATTGTGAGTATCTATTAATTGCGAATTGCGAGTTTTCTACGTTTTACAATTTATAATAGATTCGCAAACATAAACGTGCATGTATACTACAGTACGGTACGGGGTCGTCCATCATAATTATTGGATTCGCAACTTGGCCTGACTTGACAAGAACGCAATTATTAAATTACGCAATTAAAACCCGTCCTACGGTAACAGTAATAATCTTAGCATCTATATTATGATGTATAATGTTATGTTTTCCATAAGTGTACAGATAAAATGATGTTGACTATATACATGTAATGTTTTATGCAGCGGTACCAGAAGATAGCTGAAGAACGCTATGCTACACGATTAGCCGATTATGAAGAGCGTCTAAGGAAAGCTCAAGAGGAGGGTAAAGTGCCGATTGAAGAACCAAAGAAAGCTAAGAAGGCTACAACCACCAAAAAGAAGAAGAAAACCACTGCAGCAAAGAAGAAAGGAACAAAATCTGCAACTAAAAAGGCAGCATCAACTAAGAACAAAAAGTCCACTGCTAAGAAATCAAAGACGACGAAAAAGAAACCAAAATCGACTACCTCAAAAGATGCCAAGTCAGCTAAATTAGATGAAGATGCTGACCAGTGGATTAGTTCTGATGATGAAGATTGATGCTAGATGGCAATGGCACACATAGTTGCTAGTAAGATTAAATTTTTGCAGCAGGTATTTCATTGAGCTGGACATTTCCAATTCTATTAATTTGTTGTTCAAGTTGTAAATAATATGAATTTAGCTATGTGGTTTTCAATCATAAATCACTTCCTGGTTTCCCATTGTTTCCTATTATTAATATTGTTTTACAGATGATGCACATGTACAATGTCATGCAGAGTCTGATGCATTGATTCATTCACTGTTCAAGAATTTATACTACAATTCAGTAGCAAAGAATAATATTATTAACAATGTTAATTATTGTTATAAAGGGCTCTCTTACAGAAACTGGAATGTTAGTTGGAGTGCAAGTTAAACTCATGATTTGATCGTGAAGAGTTCCTTTATAGCTCGGAAGTAGATTGTCAAAGCAGTAATGTTCCTCTGTCATATGCTGCTCTCCTCACTTGGAAATCTCACCCTATAGATCTCCAACAGTTACTCTGGATCTGGATATATGCATACTGAGCTTAATTTGTAGCGGTATTGTGCTTTCTTGATGCTGTTTGCAGATAGATTGGGTACATGCTGTAGACAATTGCAAAGGCAACTGGCTCTTCTTGACACCCTGATACATGAGATTCTGCTATATAGTTCCAAAGGTTAATGCAGGGAAATTGAAGCAGTTTCTGTGGGTGACACAGTAAACAGCAAAAGAGGAAAACTAAAGATTTCTTGCATGGTGCATTCCAACAAGCGCATAAAAATAACATTCCTGCAAGATACTCACAATTCTGAATCACTTCTCAAAGACTTAGTATACAATTCAATAGCTCAATCATGCTGTCACACTGTGGGTGATACACTGTAGTATTGAGTTTGTAATCACCACGATTTAGTATAATATAATAAGATTAATATTAATGGTATAAATTATAATAATATTCACAGCAGGACGATAGAGTGTCGATCATTTCAATGGCTATACCGTATAGCGGGAAATTTTCGAGGGAGAAAACTTTCGCGGATCGGTAGGAAAGGAGCATTTCGCGGAGAAAACTTTCGCGGGACGTTAAAACTGGTTGCATAATGGGTGTGGCATGCCTAGAATTTTGTGGAGAAAACTTTCGCGGATGGCTGAAAAGTCGCGAAATTCGTGAAAGTTTTCTCCCTCGAAAATTTCCCGCTATACGGTACACTTTCTTCAACAAAACGTGATCACAAAGTTTTAACGTTTGCACCAAGTCTTGACATCAACACGTGGTACGTGTAATTATCACGAAATCAACATGTGATACAAATTTTGAATTTTAATAGTACTAATTATATACGTAGCGCTATATATCCAGTATGGTACTGTATAGATACAGTGGGAACTTTCAAGGGATCCAATTAATATTTTCATGGACAAACTGCGAAACCTAAACCTATAAAATAAGCATAAATACATTGGACATGATTGTGCACATTAGTGAAAATAAAATCCGCGAAATGGTAGCTACTGTAACAATCACTGATCTGTGAAAATTCAAAATTCTATACATCCTATACAACATGCATATTATTAATACGTGATACATGATGTGGTGGACTATTGAATTGGACGCACAGTTTGTTACCATGATCACTTGAACGTTAAGGTTAAAAAAATTATAATTGCTACGATCCGATTCAAGAACATTATACACAGGAGAGTATACTGCTGTTGCAATAGTTTGTACAAAAAAAAAAGGAAAAAAGTGTCGGGATTGTTAATCAAGCAAAATATTGGAAGCAGTGGCTGCTAGTCCACAGTCTTTGAGCGCAGTCTTGAGAGCGTTAAGAGTCGCAAAGGAAGAGCTACCTCGATTGTCCCCTGGAGCCCACTGAAACCACTGAGTCAACATAGCCCTTAAGTAGCCGACTGGAACATCTTGCTGTTGAACACTAGCTTGAATATTGTTCAATTCTCCTTGTCTGAATCCAAGATTCAAACCGATGTCCCTCCACTGCCAGGCACGGTCCTTCAGCTGATTCAGTAGCATAGCTAGGTGAGGAATCTCTTGCAGTGGCTGGGTATCACAAGAGCTGGGTTGACAAACTGGATCATTGTCAATCCACAAGAGCTGAAGCGGAGAAAGCTCATCACACTCCATCCTATTGAGAGAGCACGTCCAATATCCGATTTCCTTGTTGACAGTAGCAATATGAGCATCTCCATGTCCACAAGGACAGACTAGAGCGGCACTGGGAGCAGAGTTAGAGTAGTGCAGGTTTAGAGCAGCTTTGTTGAGACCTCTAAAGATAGCTTTCCGTATCGAAGGAAAAAGCTTGGGGCAAAGATTTTCAGCACGCTTTAAAGGAACTTGCACATGTACTTCAAAGTGTGTGTATGCATCGACTAGGGTTACAGTTGCAGGAGACTTGGGGATATCCAATTGAATGCAGTTACGGTAGAGGCATATCGGTGCCCTGGTTGAATCTGTGGAAATACATAGCGGTCCTACACAATCATTGTCAGGAGATACCAGCCAGGATAAGAGAGAGCAAAAGAGACCTTTTCTTGGACCGCCATCAGGAAATTCCAGGGCAAGGGAGGGAATGCTCAGTCTACTGCTTGAAGGGATGCGATACTTGTCAACTTCTTTCTTACTGAGCTCACGTAGAAGGGCAGGGACAAAAAGCTGAGTATCACCAAAAGTGGCAAAGATCAGTAACTCCTTAAAAAGCTTGATGAGGTGTTTACGTTCAAAGAGCCCTGGTGCATAGTGCTTGCTAAACTCATGCTGGGAAAGAAACTCATCAGTGACTAAAGCGGATTCATAGAACTCACGCCAATCATCAGTTAAAGCTCTTGCTTGAGGATTGGTAGTCATTCGATAATGGGCAAGCACTAACTCAGACACTTTGTCGTAGATGACTTGAGGATCAGCAAAAACAACCTCTGGAAGAATATCTTGGTAGTAAAAGAGAACAGAGAGGTTGTGAAGATAATCAATGGCAGCATCAAATTCTGCCGCATCATCCTCAAAGTGAAGCTTATCCACGGCTGTGGTGAAACACTCTTCTCTGCTAACAACACCTCGATGGAGACGACTGGTCATCTCTTTCAAAAGAATTTCAAAGGCAAACCACCTTAGAGGTATGTCAACCGGAGGTCTAGAGCTATTTCCAAGCAGAATACCCCGTATATTCTCAATATTTCTCTCCTCTTCGCGTCCCGGATTCAAGGCATTGAGTGCGAAAAGAACTTGCTTGCTTGGGACATCGCTATAAACAATTTGCTCCTTTAAATTTGGTGAAAGTAGTTTCAATATCCTCTCATTTTTCTGCTCCCTGCTTTCCTTAGACTTGTTTTCCAAATCAGCATGCGTTCCAATTACCATTATCTTTGGAGACTCATTTTCACTATCAGAGGTTGATCTGTACGTGTGCATGCTTCTGGCACAGTGCTGGAGGAGCTGCTCTACAGTCTGGGAAGATTCAACAGGTGTACCTACTGGCTTTCCATCCACATAGAACTCGATTAACGGTCGACTATCAAGTTCATCACAAAGCCGAAATACAAAGACATAGAAATCGAGATGTCGTAAAAAGACGGGCAAAATTTCGTGAAACTGGGGCTGACCTCCACAATCAATCATCTCAAGAATCCGAAAGGCTGTGAGTGGATCAATGGTAGTGGAGAGCTGGTCCATTAGCTTGACAAGCTCCTCATCGGTGGATATAGACTCAAGGATAGCATCAGCTTCAGCCTCGATATCCTCACCAGATGCATCCCACTCCAAAGGATCTTCTAGAAAGCCAGCTTCTGCTGAATCTAGTGAAGGATTGCCCTGTACAGGAGGTTCACTCGATATTGATAATACTGGATTTTTCGATTTCACTTGTGGCTCAGATTTGAGAGGTGCTGGATCAGTAAGTGTCGGATCTTGGTTTGAACGTGCAGCAAGCAGGCGATCTACGAGCTGTGGTGCGTCTCGGATAAGAGCTCTAGCTACAAGTAACTTGCGATCAGTTAGCGTGCTTAGCTTGGCCCACTCTTCGCTGTCAAGGTTAACTCGATAGATGGTGGTGGGCCTCGTTGCTAGAGGTGTGCTCTCTCTATGCTCAGGGGGCTTATTCCCGACAATTATCTCCATTGTCGTTGTTTTGCCAGACCCCGCATGACCATACATTAACAACTTACAAAGCCATGCCTTGACTTTGCCCTCTTTCATCGCTTCTTCAAACTGTCTTTTATTTTCAGCTGTACCTGAATGTGAGTATATTTAGAGAGTGAGTCATTGTTTCATCGAATGACAATGTCATTACCCCGCGCGCATGCGCAAGGGGTAAAGTAATCGGTCATGTCGTTGTTGTCGTTGTTGTCGTTAGCACAAAAATCGCCATATCTCGAGATATAGGCGTCTAAGCGACTCGTAATCACAACGAATCAATCGAAGTCGGCAAAAAACTGGCTTCAGTGTGCGTCAAATCGAGGGATACGGTCCACGAGCGTCACAAATAGTGCCTTTTTGTTGGCCACCGTAGCCACGCCTATCGACAGTGCCCATCAATGCATATGCATAAGAACTGTGCTTTCTGCTCATGCGCACAACTAAGTGGCCAAGCGTGTGACTGGTAAAGATCGTCAATGTTCTAAATAATGCTCGTGATATCTACAGTGACTGCTCTATGCAACCAATCATAATGTAAGATGTATACTACTATTATTACAACAAATATAGATAGAAATTCATATGTTCCTAGTCTGGGGTACGTCTGGGTGCAGAGAGCACTTTTTCAAGCGTCACCAGAACCCCCAGTACAATTAAGCAGCATTTCCATTATTTCTCTGAAGTTCACAAAATTATAGCCATGCACCGAAAGTAAATCTATAGATTGTGCAATGTGCACGCGGGGTATGTGCTCTACAGAGCTCTAGTTAGCAATGTATACATACATGTACTGTATTCGCTCTTAGACTATTAGATGCCGCGGCTACTATTTATTTCATTGCTTCAGTTTGTGCGACGTTTATTCGAGAGCGGCGACTATTCGAGAGTGACATTTACCAGTTAGCTGCCAAAGAGGCAATCTGTAGAGAAATGGTTGATCGATATCACTGAATTAGACGATTTTGGCCCCTTTGCTTATGTAGATGAACGTTAAAACTTGTTCTAGAAGACTGCTAACTATCTTTCTTGTACCTGCCATCAAGAACCAATCGCGAGGCATGTTCTCGAATAGTAGGCATGGCATGGCTACAATTCGAGAGCGATGACTATTTTGTTCAGCACTTCCGGAGGTGCAGTGACTATTAGAGAGTGGGATCTGATCAAGCAAATATTATGGTAGTCGAGTGTAAATAAATTACAATATACATGCCACCATCTATAGTAACTAATTATTATTAAAGCCAAGATATGCAATGATGCAAACATAAGTGAAGGATAAGCCATGCCAAGTCTGAGCCTTAAACATGTGGCCCTTCATGGCATAAAGCGCTGCTAACTGATTTTTAGACAAGGGCACCATTATTACCAACTACAGCTGATAGTGATTTGCATGGTCAGGGCAAAGTTTTGACCACATCAATCACTTTAGTTATCACACAAAAAAAGACCAATGTTGAAAGCAAGTAGGCCATGCAGCATGTTAAGGAGAACACTGCTAAAGGTGTAAGGTCATCAGTGAGTTGAGGCTCAATGGTCCAAGCAGACATAACATGCAGCTACTGCACTGACCGTTATCATGAAATAAAACAGCATGCAAATTAATTAAAGAATTATTATTCATGTTCACTAATAATAGGGGTATGATGATACATGTAACTATCCCCACTGCTGACTCACCTCTCAGGTACTTTTTCTGAACCACCTCCAACTCTTCAAGGTATTCTTGTTCACGGTAGCCCGACACAATATGAAGTGCATCTGCCACCTGTTTCCATGACGGTACAGGATGATCACTGAGGTAGACCTCCCAGCATCTCCGTCTGTGTTGAGAGTCATTACCACCACTGGAGTGTATCGTCCTCACTGTTGCTCCAGGTATGTCCATCTCCCACTCCACACTATCCCAACTCATCCTTTCAAGTAGGGGGGTGAGGTTAGCAAGAGTAAGCGTCGGATCTAATAATAATAATTATCATAAAAAACGGACATGTGTATTGTACACACATACATGTACATGTGCATTATGGAGTGGTATTAGTGTCAAAAATAAAACTTGATATGCACAGTAACATGCTCTGCAAAGTGATTGGCAAAATGTGAAATTGTTCTGCAATTCAATCTGCAAGTTCGCTGACTGATCTGCATTTTGATCTACTGACTCAGCAAATCGATCTGCAAGTTGTACTGACTCAGCAAATCGATCTGCATTTTGATTTGCATTTCGATCTGCAATCTGTTCTAGTCTGACATGAGTGCATGCCCAGGCTCCTGTTCTTGCTCAAAACGTATATACTTATTCTGCATTTCAATTTGCAAGTCAATTCACTCTGCGGGTTAAGGTGTTCATACAGTTATTATTATTAGCAGATAATTATGCAGTGAATGCAGTCCCAGTATAATTAAGACTAGTATTTTTAACTACACATGCATACTCTAATTTAGCCCACACTGGCATTGGTTGTCTAACTACCGTATCCGATTTAATTAACGCGCCTCTCTAATAGATGCGCCACCTCGGCCTGAAGTGCAATTTTCACGCTCTATTTAAATGCGCCCACCCACGCGTCCCTATATTTTTGTGTACAAATTTTGCGCGCCACCTGGTCGCGAAGGATAATTTTCACGCTCTAATGGCGTGCCACCCAGCACTCGTAATTATTTTTTCATGGCGCGTTAATTAGATCGGATACGGTAGTAGGCGAAGAAAGTATATAAGCTAAATGCCATAAGCACTCCATATAATTATTATGGTATAATAGCTATAATAGCTACTTTCAGTTGAGTATTCAACCATCTAGGACTTGCTCTTAATTGCATATTATGTGTATACTAGCTACACAGTTACAGTGTATTTGTATATTGTCACTAGTGACCTGATATTGAATTTGTCAATCTGATAGCTGCCATACTATTAGGCAGATAATTGTTGTAATTAAAATCAACTTGCAGATCAATTTACAGAACCAACCTGCAGATCAAAATGTAAATCAAAAGTGCAGATCGATTTGCTGAGTCAGCACAACTTGCAGATCAAAATGCAGATCGATTTGCTGAGTCAGCGCAACTTGCAGAACGATTCCACATTTTGCCAATCACTTTGCAGAGCATGTTACTATGCATATCAATTTTTATTTTTGACACTAATACCACTCCATAGTGCATGAGCACATAAAATTATTGATATTCAATTGTATTCACGGGATCATCAGAGTAGTACACACTTTCATTAGCTATAGTTATGCATATCATTAAAATTCAAAAACATATACAATGTAAATAATATTGTATGCACACAATGTACATGCATAATAATTCGGGATGAGCCCCGAATACACGAGAGACAGGAAGTGGTTAACATTTGTGGGGTGACAGAGCTGGAAATGACGGTCGGACATTGGACATTTTCCGTGCATATTGCCCAAATGTCCGAGCATAGCAGCCTTTGTGCGGACATAATGTCCAGACATAGCCTAGAGCAATAGCTCAGCACTGTGGTTGCCTACAGCCACAATTGACTGTTCATAGTGCATATGGGGAATAACAGTTTACACTAGTACAGCTACCTGTCAAACCACAGTCATGTTTGGTGGTCTGTGGAATCTGCTAAGTCTGCAGATAGTACTATAAAGATTATGAGCTGCAGCTACATTTACTACAATATTATTATAGTATAAACTGAAATGTAGCTGCAGCTCATGATCAGCTCATAGAACAGAATCTGAAATGTCTGTACAAAATTTGAAAATGTCCGAACAAAACTGATTATGTACGGACATTATGTCTGAATACTTTTAAATCCTTATTTCTAGCTCTGGGGTGATCATTTCAGTGAGGAGAGAGTTAAATTTTGAACGCGTTAAGTAATGGTCGTCACGCACATACACAGACTGCACGTGATTTGAATGACAACTTGGGCACAGTGAGGTGACCTGTACAGCGTACTAGGCAAAGCCATGACTGGAAAAGTGAGTGCTGGACTACTGTGACAAGGCTTAGGTCCATAACTAACATCACTGGTAGATCTACTTCCCTGAGCATGGATACAGGCTTCAACTTAGTGTCCTATGATGGCTGGCATAAGTGTAGACCTTGCTATCATTGGACTACTAGGCTAAGCAGTGTATGATATTTGCACTCTTGTGATAGCTTCTCAGGCCTATGTTATTAGTCAAAGGCTACTACTAAAGCAACTGACATAATAATATGATGCTGTTGTAGTTTGGGGTACCACTGTAGCCCCATGCCGTTGTGCTTTCAAAGAAATCTTATGATTTTCGCGAAAGCTCGCCCCGCACAGATGATTTTCATTACCACTAGTAATATTATTATATCCCACCTATATGTAGTGGTATGTATTTTATGTGTATTATGTATTATTGACTTGTGCAATCATCTTAATATTACTAGTGGTAATGAAAATCATCTGTGCGGGGCGAGCTTTCGCAAAAATCATAAGATTTCTTATGTGTATTATGTATTATTGACTTGTGCAATCATCTTATAATATATTATGAACCCTTGACCATCTCCCCAGTAGCTGCATAGAGTAATGGTTCATGTGGTAAAAGGTCGTCAATAGAATGCGTACACATCGATCGATGCTCGCCCCAAAAATCATGGAGATGGCGTCTAAGATCGACTCTCAGCCTTGATAGCGACAAGTTTCGATGCTTCAATCACAGAGACGAACTCGACAGCACAGTATTCCTTCTGAACTTCAGGTTGGTTGCGCTGCTGCAGTCTAGCTCACGCGGGCCAGCCCCTTGTGACGATGCGTGCTATATATAGCGCAAGGCTAGCTTTATTTATCCATGGCATTACGTAAGCCAAGAAAACACGTGAAGTTCAACCAACAGTACTTCTCAGAAAAAGTAGCACTCAGCTTGTAATGTATTCGCTGGATACATGCGTAAGATACTCTACATATTTACTGATTTTCAAGTCCCAGAAAGGCTCCAGCGAGGCCCTGGATTTTTCATAATTACCTCATAGGTTGCATCATAATTTCATCATAGATTACACCACAATTACCTCATAACCACAGAAAAGTAAATTGCTACTGGGGAGATAATGTGGTTTTGTGTGTACTTAGATATTACTTTGTGTTCGTTTATTTGGAGTTCTATGTGCATATAAATATCTCTGTACCTGGGTATTAAAATCAGTTCTTTGTCTCTAACTGAGCTATTGCATGCGAGTGCAAACCAGTACACTATACATGTATATGCATAACAATATGTACACTATATATACAGAGCAGCTACCTATTATTATCAAACAACAGCAAACCTCACAGCATTGAAGAGTAGCTCAAGGTCATGATTATCAAGAGCTCCTAGGCTCATACATGTACAGTCGAGCCTCCGAACAAAGGACACTTTGGGAACGGGCCTTTTGTCCTTTGTTCAGAGGTTGTCCTTATCTCGGAGGTTTGCCACATTTTGATTGTAAATAGGGCAGACATTCATTGAAATGTAAAAATGTACTAAATATGACATGCAATTAAATATTCAAAACCTAATAAATTAATCAAAATATGTGTTGTGAGTAAGTCATTGCATGACATGATTGCATGTTACTAGTCACGCAATGTTGCTTGTCTTGCAGATGACATGCTTTATATTAGCTAGGTTAACCGTGAATCTTGTCAATATTTGAACTGACAGACAAGGCTTCATGTCCATGTCCTTTATAGCTACTCAAAATTTAAAAGTAGCAAACAGTTATAGCTAGCTTCTATGTAAAGTTGTGAGGGTTCTTGTTGATCAACATCATTGTCCTCATCATCATCATCTCCTTCCATTTGCGGAGGAGCTGGTTATGGACTGGAAATACGTGTACCATGACATTGTGTGTATCACCTCTATGGATCTATGCCTTACATAGACAAGATGGAGTTGGTGGACTCGAGCTTATTCCCCTTACAGTGGCCAGTAGCTATCATGTACGCATCAGTGCGCGTGCACTTGATAGTGTGGGCGTGGCACATTTTTGAGGGCGTGGTTTCCTATTGTCCGTTATTTAGAAGCTAATTTGTATTGGAAAGTACACGTTGGGAGCTGGACTTCTCGATTCCGGAGGTTGCTTAAGTACTACAATCATGCTAAATCCAATTCGTAACATGACGCTTGTCCGTTGTAGAGAGGTTGTCCTCTTCTTGGAGGGTCCGTTATCGGAGGCTCGACTGTACATTCATGATGTGTACATTTCAATCGGTCTCCTACCCTTCAAAAAGTTCCCCTACACTATAAAGGTTCATTCCACAATCCACAGTATCATCATTGGTTAACATTATTACACACAAACTCACCAGGTTCTGTTTTGATGAACCTCCTAGCAGCAGATAGAGCATCATGGTGCTGTCTACAGTAGAGCCTGCCAGCCAGGTGACCCCAGCTGGCATACTCGGAGTAGTTGAGATAGTAGCAGATGAGTCTTTCTCTCTCCTCAGTAGCAGTAGAGCTCTGCTGACGAATCTCCTCACGCTCACCATCTAGAACTCTCAGAACCGACTCTCCTAGTTCATCACTCTCAAGTGGCACAGTAGCTGTCACAGTAGAGATGTTTTTAAGTGTCAGGGTAGGATCTGTACAAAACAATGACACAATCAGTCCATGCATGTGCATATTATGCTGCATGCACACATGTACATGTACATGTATATCATGAACATCATTATAATTATTATGTGTGTACCTACATGTACTGTACATGTATCTATATGTAGGACGACCCTCATACACACATATCACTTGACCACATGATACATGTAACTGCATGATGACTATGAGTACCTTAGATGATCCCCACTAGCCTCGTCCCTGGCTTGGCCCATTCACTGATTTTCAATGTTGCATGCCTCCAGCTTTTCAGCATGTGACACTGAAACCTGGGAATGGACCCGAGGATGAGGTTAGAGCTAGCTCTAGCTAAGCTGTTACTATGGTATCAGTGACTCTATTGTATAAGCATTATTATTTCTGAGTGTCCTTAGTATACATGTAGTAGTCACTAGTGACTATACCCTGCAGTGTATACTTTCTACGCAATATTTAGTAACATGTTTATGCTAATACCGTATAGTGGGAAATTTTCGTATGGTGCTAATTTTCGTATATTTCGTATGCTCCATCCTTTATACGAAAATAAAAACTGTAAAAATTTGAACGTGTGAAATTTTTTTTCCTTTCGTGCGTGACCTTTGACCTATACGTGCCACACGCTGTCGCTAGTAGCAGGTGCTAAATGCAAGCCTAGTTTACTGAACGGTGCTTTTTTATCGGTTCTTTGCCAAGGCGTCGTAATGGAGTGACCATTCTGATCCCAGTGGACCATTATCAGCATTGGTTAGCCCCACTGTGATCAAGATGCTAGCGTTACCGCATACCGCACATACTACCAGCTGCGCATGGGCGCAATCTCCCACAGCAAGCATACGAAATTTAAAAATACGAAAATTTATTCTAAGGGTGTTTTGGTCAATCATACGAAAATTAGCAACAATGAAAATTTCCCGCTATACGGTACCAGTAACATGCAAGATCCAATTTGCGTTGTGGGACTTTCATAATGTATCTTAATGTAGACGGTGACTCTCACGAAAGTTAAAATCATAATACTTTCTATTAGAATAAATACGGTATAGTGGAGGGTCAAAGGTGAACCACACAGGCACCCCGCCATGCTACCAAGCTATTGAGACACCCCTGAATTGAACTATCATGTCATACCAGTCAGTTTTTCAGCATAGCGGAGAATCTGTTTTGCCACAGCATGTTCTTCAAAGTTATGCAGTCGTGTAATGAGCCTCCTCCAGGAGGCATAAGGATCAGAGGCTAACCAATACCGGACAGCTGCAGTCCTCCGCTCATCCTCAGTTGAATACTCATCCTCAATCTTACGCCGCTGAGATTTAGGGAGCCATAGGACACCACAAACATATCGGCTGCTATCTGAGAGTGTCTTACCATAGGATAGTGTCCGCCATGATATATCCTTTAGTTCTCTGAGGACATTATCAACTGTAAGAGCTGAGGGAAGAGACAAAGGTACTCAACAAGGGGTCATATCAACACAATATTAAATAGTGTAGCAAATAATCATGTACCATTACACTATTTGGCATTTCTGCATTGCAATTGTACGTTCTTGTAGGTCAGTTCACCACGATCAGGCACAAATAATACTTCACATTAAAAATATACATGTACTGCACAATGCATACATGTACATCAAAAAGTGTTTGTAAGTAGTTTCAAACGATGTATTTAGTTTATTACCATACATGTATGTAAGTTGGAATTCTCTTGAATTTATGCAAAAGCATGTCTCATAATCATGATTGATAAGAAATCATTATTCGGACCTGATGACCAATAAATAGCAGTATCATGGTGCTCCCACCACTACATGTAAGAACTACTAGATCCCAAAACCATTCAGTATTTGAATTAAGGCTGTGTCTACCGTACCGGCACCGGTACTGATAATTTAGCGCTTCGAGTACCGGCATAATAGCCCGCCAAAAAACTTAGAAAATTTTCGAAAGTGGAAGAAAAAAAAAAAATCCAAAGATCCAAGCGGGATTCGAACCCACGACAACAAACATACCCTAAAACCAAACCCCCCTCGTCTCCTACCGATTACCGAAACCCAACCACGCGCTACTAGCCTCACTAGCCGTCTAGCGCTCAGTATTTAATAGTGGCTATTAGTATAGCTATAGATCCCAGCCCCCTTCGGGGGCTGGGATCTATAGCTATATAATATAGTTGCCGGTACTCCAAGCACTAAATCTTGGGTACCGGTGCCGGTACGGTAGACACAGTGTTGAATTAATAAGGGAAGAATTACAGTAAAGAAACAATAAATGCTCACCATAGCGTCCTGTTCGTTTGCGTCTCTTTCTCTGTGCTGCTGGTTTCTTAATAGAGGAGACATCACTACTTCCATCTTGAGCTCTTGATCCATGTTTCAGTTGTGTTTCTTGAGCAGCAGTCTTAGACTGAGCTTCTTGACCTCCCCCTTCCCTAGCCACCACAGCAGTAGCTCCACTAGACTCAGGACCTGGGTCAACGGTGGACTGTGTATCTGATACAGTCAATAGTTTCTTTTCCTCTTTATCTACGACATCTTGTTCTTCACGATTACTATCCATCACTGTACCAATAGGTGGAGGGGTGGCGGTCACTTCTGATCGGCTAGCAACGTCCACAGCTGACTTGGCTGCCGGTAGTTGTACCGTTTCCAGACCGATAGACTCGGGCTCAAGAACTTCTCGAGTTTCCCTGGTTTTCTTTTCAACTACATCAGCTGATATTAAATTGACAGATAAGGCACTGTGCGTACTGGTAACAGGAATTGGCTCTGAAACTAGATCAGCTTCATCTTTCCTAGTTCCCTCACCACCATGTGTCTTATCAGCATCACCTTTGGCTACATTTATAGCACTGGTAGCTTCATTTGGTTCCAAGCTGAGAGACGATGTCTGCGCAGTTGCGGCAGGCTGTGGTTTCGACGTATCAGCGATGGTGGAATCTTTCTTTGGCTCACTGAGAACAACGTTCAGTAGAATCCGGGACGCCTGTAGATCATCGTGACCCCGTGATCTGGCTCGATTAATTGATCGTTGGATAGCTTCTGGCGAGTCGTATTTCACTCCTTTAGTCTTTCTCGTCCGTTTGTCTCTGCGCGGCGATTCTTCAGTCTTTTTGTTTCGTTTGCTGTGTCTATTGCCCATCTTGACCGTGTTTATCCACTTTAATGGGTGTGTCCTGCAAATGAGTGTGTATGCCCCCGTTCACTTACGCGCATGCGCAATATGTATCGTGAAGACCTGATAGTATGTGCATTAAATCTTCCACATTCCACTTCTCTCAGTAATACAACGATCTATAGAAACTATTTTCGAGCTAATCCACCATCAACTATACCCTGGCCCCTGCACTCCTGGCCTTGATGAAGCAGTTCTCGTGTCCCTACCCTAGGCCTTTCAATATTGCACGCTTGAAAAGCTGGGAGTGGTCCGAGGATGAAATGAGGCTGAATTTACAAAAATTATAATTTGTTCTAATTAATTTTGTAGAAATACCTATATACTCTCTTTGTTGTGGACAACATGGATTGAGTTGGCAAGGCTACCGGAGAGGAAATGAAGCCCTACATGTTCATATACATTTACTTAAATCCTTTATAATTACATTTGTATTGTATACTGGCATAGTCTATTATGTATTCCTTTACACATGCAGCTGCTTATTATGCAATCATTTAAGTCATTTTAAATTTGTGCTTTTTTCTACAGCCAAGAAAGCTTTCTGCTCATAACATATTTGCTGGTGAACGTTTGAGAGAGGCTGGAGTACCAGGTCTCAATACGGAGCTGATAAAGGAGATCCCATCACTGTGGAAGTCACTGTCTGATCACGAAAAACAGGTTCATACATACATGTACACAATACGAGTATTCAAGTGTTTGTAGTGGAACCCCTCTTAATGGCAACCTTGTCTACAACGGCCACTCACCTTGGTTCTAACTTTATCACCATAGTATTGCACTGTTCTCACCAAATAAAATTCAAGGCATGATAAAAGGGCATGGTGTGGGTGGAGTCTGTGACCACAACAAAGGTTTTGGGTTATCCCATTCCCCACATCAAAGAGAGTTCTGTACTGAAGGCTTATTGGGCTGATATGCCTTATAGGTATGCTAGGGAGAACACTGGTATTGCAATGTAGCAAAACACCCCTGAGGTACATGAGGCCACCTCTCTATAATGGCCCAAACTTCATTCCCCAATGGTGGCTGCCATTGAGGGGTTCCACTACATCTCAGTATATACATGTATGTAAGCCTGGGGGGTGCCCCCGACCCCAAGTAATTCAATTTTAACTGTAGTATCCCGGGCAAGCACCCACTCCCAGTAAGTGCCGATGTACCACATTTCAAGGGGTTACTGTAGAAGCTTCTGTATGGAAATTAATTTTGATCCCGGGTAAGCATCCTTGTGGCCCAAAATCACAAGTTAAGTTACCCAGGGTACTATGGCATTAGAAATATAATTTTGATTGGGGAATCCTTAAGCTTGAATGTGCTCATGGGCTATATATAGTCCCTCTCTCCCGAGTTGCCCACCACCACCACCCCACTCTGCAACTCAGCTTTCGTCATTGTTGCTTGGGGAGAATATTGAGGGTCCAATGCTCACAAAAATATACATGTAGTACAATCACATAATTACGATCAATTAAACGGTATCAAGGGCTTATAGGAGTCTATAAGCCCTTGGTAGTATACATGCAGTAACAGTAATAATCTAATGATAATAATATGTTTTTCATTAAGTGTATGGATAAAATAGTAATGTTTTATGCAGCGGTACCAGAAGATAGCTGAAGATCGCTATGCTACACGATTAGCCGATTATGAAGAGCATCTAAGGAAAGCTCAAGAGGAGGGTAAAGTGCCGATCGAAGAACCAAAGAAACCTAAGAAGGCTACAACCACCAAAAAGAAGAAAGCCACTGCAGCAAAGAAGAAAGGAACAAAATCTGTAACTAAAAAAGCAGCATCAACTAAGAGCAAAAAGTCCACTACTAAGAAAACAAAGACGATGAAAAAGAAACCAACCTCAAAAGATGCCAAATCAGCTAAATTAGATGAAGATGCTGACCAGTGGATTAGTTCTGATGATGAAGATTGATGCTAGATTGCAATGGCACACATAGTTGTTAGTAAGATTAATTTTTGTAGCAGGTATTTCATTGAGCTGGACATTTCCAATTCTATTAATCTGTTGTCGAAGTTGTAGAATAATAATAAATTTAGCTCAATCATAAATCACTTCCTGGTTTCCCATTATTGTTTTACAGATGATGCACATGTACAAGCAGAGTCTGATGCATTGATTCATATTCACTGTTCAAGAATTATACTACAATTCAGTAGAAAAGAATATTTGAGATGTGAATAATTATTTTAAAGAACTCTTTTTCTGACCTCTGTACTAAGAGAAACTGGGGTGGAAACTCATGGCTTGAATAGTTCCTTCTTCTGGGGTCAAAGTAGACTGCATATATCACAACAGTCTGTGTCCCATTTTTATCATAATGTCCCGAATAAGCGCACATGCATAAAAAATGTATATAAAATGTACAATGGGCATGATTGTGCACACTAGTGAAAATAAAATCCGCGAAATGGTAAAATCACCAATCTGACATACATAATATTAATATACATCACTTGCGAATTTGGCCCTCATGCACGGGATAAAATTTAAATTTAATATTCAATATTGTATAGAAGCTGAAATACGGTACATGGACGCTTGCCCTGGACATCAGATTCTGTATGCATGCTAGCTCCAGAGATTAAATTAATGCAGGAGCAACAAAGCGGCTTCTATGGACGACTTACAATGGATAGCAAAAGAAGAAATTCACTGATGGCTCTAAGTTTTCTCGCATGGAACAAAAATTAATGTGATCACAAAATTAATGTGCAACATTACTTTTGCGCTAAGTAAACATATAAAATGTACAATGGGCATGATTGTGCACAATAACGAAAATAAATCCACGAAATGGTAAAATCGCCGATCTGTGAAAATTAAACATTAATTTTTATAACATACATAATATTAATACAGTGAAATCCCGCTTAACGGACACCCCTCAACGGCAGACACCTCTGATATAATGGTCAATTCTGAATGCCTGGATTATATTACTATAATAATTTTATTATATTCAACCCCCCTCTATAGCGGACACCCCGCTATTCCGCATAATGGACACTTATAATGTCATGTATTTTGGTCCCGTTTGAGCCTGCACAATTATAGTGAACAACCTCGCGTAACGGACAGTTTAAATCGGTCGGTTTCAGCGACCAGTAGACTACAGTAAAGCCTAAATATGTCTCAAATTCTTGCTTAGGAGCTGTCAGTTGACAGATCTCAACAATATAATACAGTCTTTTTCGTTGTCCACAGTAGTACTTTATCATAGCTGGCCGTGATTGTAGTAGGGGCATGGTCAACCACTAACCCCTGAGCTAAGGACACCTCACTATTGCGGATAAAAGTTTTGGTCCCCATGGTGTCCGCTTTAGAGGGATTCCACTGTATGCGATACATGATATGGCAGACTATTGAGTTAGACACACAATCTGTTGCCATGATCACTTGAACGTTAAGGTTCGAAAAAAAATATAATTGCTATGATCATTCAAGAAATATTGTACACATAGATAGAGATTTATAATATTTATATACTGCTGCAATAGTTTATACCAAAAAAAGGAAAAAAAAGTGCCGGGATTGTTAATGAAGCGAAATATTGGAAGCAGTGGCTGCTAGTCCACAGTCTTTTAGCGCAGTCTTGAGAGCGTTAAGAGTGGCAAAGGAAGAGCTACCTCGATTGTCTCCTGGAGCCCACTGAAACCACTGAGTCAACATAGCCCTTAAGTAGCCGACTGGAACATCTTGCTGTTGCACACTAGCTTGAATATTGTTCAACTCTCCTTGTCTGAATCCAAGATTCGAACCGATGTCCCTCCACTGCCAGGCACGGTCCTTCAGCTGATTCAACAGCATAGCTAGGTGAGGAATCTCTTGCAGTGGCTGGGTATCACAAGAGGTGGATGGAGAAACTGGATCATTGTCAATCCACAAGAGCTGAAGCGAAGAAAGTTCACCACACTTCATCGAATTGAGAGAGCATGTCCACAATCCTATGTCCATGTTAACAGTAGCGATATGAGCATCTCCATTTCCACAAGGACAGACTAGAGCAGCACTAGGAGTAGAATTAGAGTAGTGCAGGTTTAGAGCGGCTCTGTGGAGACCTCTAAAGATAGCTTTCCGTATCAAAGGGACAAGTTTGGGGCAAACCCTTTTGGTATGCTCCATAGGAACCTGTACATGCACTTCAAAGTGAGTGTATGCATCGACCAGGGTTACGATTGCAGGAGACTTGGGAATTTTCAACTGAATGCAGTTACGGTAGAGGCATATCGGTGCCCTGGTTGAATCTGTGGAAATACTTAGTGGTCCTATGCAATCATTGTCAGGAGAGACCAGCCAGGATAGAAGAGAGCAAAAGAGAGCTTTTCTTGGACCACCATCAGGAAATTCCAGGGCAAAGGAGTGGATACTTAGTGCACTGTCAGAAGGCATGCAATATTTGTCAACTTCTTTCTTACTGAGCTCACGTAAAAGAGCAGGGACAAAAAGCTGAACCTCACCAAAGGTGGCAAAGATCAGTAGCTTCTTAAAAAGCTTGATGAGGTGTTCCCGTTCAAAGAGCCCTGGTACATAGTGCTTGCTGAATTCAGACTGAGAAAGAAATTCATCAGTGACTAAAGCAAATTCATAAAACTTGCGCCAATCATCAGTTAAAGCTCTTGCTTGAGGATTGGCAGTTATTCGATAATGGGCAAGCACTAACTCAGATACTTTGTCGTAGATGACTTGAGGATCAGCAAAAACAACCTCTTCAAGAATATCTCGGTAGTAATAGAGAACAGTAAGGTTGTGGAGATAGTCAATGGCAGCATCAAATTCTGCTGCATCATCCTCAAAGTGAAGCTTATCTATGGCTGTGGTGAAACACTCTTCTCTGCTAACAACACCTTGGTGGAGACGACCGGTCATCTCTTTCAAAAGAATTTCAAAGGCAAACCACCTCAGAGGAATATCGATGGGAGCTCTAGAGCTACTTCCGAGTAGAATGTTGCGTATTTTCTCGATTTTTCTCTCCTCTTTGCATCCGGGATTCAAAGCATTGAGTGGAAAAAAAACTTGTCCACGATCACAATAAATAATTTGCTTCTCTAAATTTGGCAAAAGAAGTTTCAATATCCTCTCATTTTTCTGCTCCCTGCTTTCCTTAGACTTTTTTTCCAAGTCAGCATGCGTTCCAATTACCATTATCTTTGGAGACTCACTTTCACTATCAGAGGTTGATCTGTACGTGTGCATGCTTCTGGCACAGTGCTGGAGGAGCTGCTCTACAGTCTGGGAAGATTCAACAGGATCACCTACTGACTTTCCATCCACGTAGAACTCAATTAACGGTCGACTGTCCAGCTCATCACAAAGCCGAAATACAAAGACATAAAAATCGAGATGTCGTAAAAAGACAGGCAAAATCTCGTGAAACTGGGGCTGTCCTCCACAATCAATCATTTCAAGAATCCGAAAGGCTGTGAGTGGATCGATGGTAGTGGAGAGCTGGTCCATTAGCTTAACAAGCTCCTCATCGGTGGATATAGACTCAAGGATAGCATCAGCTTCAGCCTCGATATCCTCATCAGATGCATCCAACTCCAAAGCATCTTCTAGAAAGCCAGCCTCTGCTGAATCTAGTGAAGGATTGCCCTGTACAGGAGGTTCCCTTGATACCGACAATACTGGATCTTTGGATTTTGCTTGTGGCTCGACTTTGAGAGGTGCTGGATCAGTAAGCATTGGATTATGGTTTGACCGTGCAGCAAGCAGGCGATCTACAAGCTGTGGTGCGTCTCGGATAAGAGCTCTAGCTAAAAGTAACTTGCGATCAGTTAGCGTGCTAAGCTTGGCCCACTCTTCGCTGTCAAGGTTAACTCGATAGATCGTGGTGGGCCTTGTTGCTAGAGGTGTGCTCTCTCTATGCTCAGGGGGCTTATTCCCGACAATTATCTCCATTGTGGTGGTTTTGCCAGACCCCGCATGACCATACATTAACAACTTACAAAGCCATGCCTTGACTTTGCCCTCTTTCATTGCTTCTTCAAACTGTCTCTTATTTTCAGCTGTACCTGAATGGGGATATGTTAGGGAGTGAGTCATTATTTCATCAACTACAATGTCATTAGCATTGCATACATAGCCTAAGCCATGTCTTAGCCTTAAATATATGGCCCTCCATGGTAAAACCAAGCATGATAACCAATTTTGAGTTAGGCCACCATTACCAACTAGAGCTCTCTCGAGCACAAAACCCTCGGCGCGTTGCATGGCACTATAGCTACATGCTTCAACAGTTGCATGCAGAAAAGGGGGTAGCTAAAGGGCTGGGGCCAGGGCGAGACAGGGATGAGGCAAATGCCCCCTGTGCTCCCCCCTGGCTACGCCCCTGACCTACATCTACACAGTGTTCCCACAAGTACACATGTACACATATTATGTGTATGTGTACTGATAATAACATCTGCCCTGTACATTAATTTTGTGATTTATTTCAAAGTGCAGTATTGGAACATGGTTGGGACAAAGTTATCACATAAAAAAAACTAGAGCTCTGTAGAGCACATACCCCGCGCGCTCTGTAGCCACTGTAGCGTAGTACTGCAACACTCTGCAGCAGAACTGTTTCATGACCTGACGACCCTTTCCAACACTGAGCTTGAGCATGCGCAGTCGCATCAGCATGCTAAAAGAGTGGGTGTGGTTGATAAACCACAGGCATGCTGAACAGAAAATGCACGATTTGTAGCCCTAGTAAGCCTTTTTGAGCAATTCGAAGCCCGTACAAATCAGTTTTTTATCGATATCTATCGATTGGATGTGCTTATAGTACGCACAGACGCCTAGAACTCGAGATCTGGCGATTTTCGTGCCGACAACAACAACAACGACAGACGGACAAACCGATTGCTTTACCCCTTGCGCATGCGCGCGGGGTAAAAACCAATGTTGAAAGCAAGTTGGCCATGCAGCATGTTGTGGAGAATGCTGCTAAAAGGTCATCAGTGAATTGAGGCTCAATAGTCCAAGCAGACATAACACGCACTGCGATGATCATTACCATGAAATAAAACAACATATCAAATTAGGATTAATTAGTACTACTCACTAATAATAGGGCTATGATGACACAAGTATCTATCCCCTCTGCCAACTCACCTCTCAGGTACTTTTTCTGAACCACCTCCAACTCTTCAAGGCATGCTTGTTCACTAAATAAGCTCGGTATACAAAGTGCATCTGCCACCTGTTTCCATGACGGTGCAGGATGATCACTGAGGTAGACCTCCCAGCATCTCCGTCTGTGTTGAGAGTCATCACCACCACTGGAGCGTATCGTGCTCACTGTTGCTCTAGGTATGTCCATCCTCCACTCCACATCATCCCAACTCATCCTTTCAAGTAGTGGGGTGAGGTTAGGGAGGGTAAGCGTCGGATCTAATAATAATCATCACCATAAAAAATGGACAATGAGCATTGTACACACATACATGTACAACTATCGCATGAACACATTATTCAATTGTATTCATGGGATCATTGGAGTAGTATGCACTTCTCATTAGCTATAGTTACACATATCATTTCATTGAAATTAAAAAAAAATAATGCACAACATACATATACCGTATAGCCGGGAATTTTCGCCTGGAGAAAACTTTCGCCTTTTTCGCCCAGGCGTGTTGTGGGCGAAACTTTTTTCGGCGAATTAGTGAAAATTTTGTCACGCTGAAAGTTTTACACGCACAGGTTTTTACTAGTGGTGCCTCATGATCGACAATCAGCTGGTATTCAAACCTCATCTTTCTCAATCTGCAGTCTAGCTTGATGTTGCTACTATCCTATATCAACAGCAGCCTCCCAAATATCTTGGTAAATGTGGTAGCCACGAATGCAACACTCGATTTCTTTGCTTTTCCACACCTCCGGGGATCGATCGTGCTGAGGATTGCGTAGCCTCGCGCCAGGCTCTCCCGGGAGAGCCTGGCACAAAGCTAAGGATCGCGCACGTGCTAATACGGTACCAGATATTCAGGCGTGGCGTGTTCATTTGAGAGCTCCACCCACTGCTTCCTGGCGCGCTGTGGGAGAAATTAAATTCGGTAAAATTTTTGTGCCAATACAAAACATGAGCATTGAGTGAAAATTTTATCCAGCGAAAATTTTGTGCTATATGGTAAATGATATTGTATGCAAACAATGTACATGTACATGTATAATTATTATCCCACCTATACAGTGGAACCTGCCTTAGCGGTCACCTGGATAAGGCGGTCACCTCCTTAATACAGCCACATCCTGTAGGTCCAAACAGCCACAATGCATTTACTATGGAATGCAACCTGGATAAGACGGCCACCTGCCTATTGCGTATACCGGCCAGTTAGCCAGGTCCCATGGCGTTTACACTAGTACAAATTAGCCTGCCTATAGTGGCCACTGTAGGACAGCCTCCAGGGAAACCCCCACTTGGCTGCCAGGTACAATTTGTGGGTTTGTTAGACCACCAGCTAATCGCACTTGCAGGCATTCCCAGCACTTTACAGTGCCCTACACTCACAGTTGCGTTTGCAACCTCACTTCTCCTACAAGCCACACCCCCTATGTTTTGCATACATGTATTGCAGCCACCTCTCTAATGCAGCCACAGATATTTGGCCCAATGGTGACCGCTTTAGACAGGTTCCACTGTACATACATAATTATTATGCATTATTATCTAAAACATATTGACCATTTTCCACAGCAAATCTAACAGCATTGAAGAGTACCTCAAGGCCATGATTATCAAGAGCTCCTAGGCTCATACATGACTTGTACATTTATAAATATTATGTGTACAATTCAGTCAGTCTCCCACCTGCCGTTCAAAAGGTTTCCCTACACTATTAAAGATTTATTCCACAATCGACAAGATCATAATCAAGGGTTAACATTATTACACACAAACTCACCAGGTTCTGTTTTGATGAACCTCCTAGCAGCTGACAGAGCATCATGGTGTTGTCTACAGTAGAGCCTGCCAGCCAGGCGATCCCAGCTGGCATACTCGGAGTAGTTGAGATAGTAGCGGATGAGTCTTTCTCTCTCCTCAGCAGCAGTAGAACTCTGCCGACGAATCTCCTCACACTCATTGTCTGGAACTAACAGAACCTTCTCTCCTAGTTCATCACCCTCAAGTGGCACAGTAGCTGTCACAGTAGAGATGTTTTCAAGTGTCAGGGTAGGATCTATGAGAATAATGACACAATCAGCCCATGCATGGGCATATTATGCTACATGCACACATGTACATGTACATGTATATCATGAACATCATTGCATGCAACATTGAAAATCTGGGAATAGGCCAAGCCAGGGACAAGGCTAGTGGGGATCATTTAAGGTACTCATAGTCATCATGCAGTTATCGTGCGATCCAGTGATATGTGTGTATAAGGGTCATCCTACATATAGATACATGTACATGTACAGTAGCAATCATCATTGGATGCACACGTACTTTTACTTTTCATCATGTGACATTGAAACCTGGGAATGGGCCTGAGGACAAGGTTATAATTATGCTGAAAAGTATTGTTACTATGGAACAATAAAAACATACATTGTAGTAGTCTCTAGTAGTGACTATAATAATAATACATACATCCTTGCATAGTGGAGGGTCAAAAGGTGAACCACCCAGGCACCCCACCATGCTACCGTGCACCCCTGATTTGAAGTGTACATGTCATACCAGTCAGTTTTTCAGCATAGCGGAGAATCTGTTTTGCCACAGCATGTTCTTCAAAGAAATACAATTGTGTAATGAGCTTCCTCCAGGAGGCATAAGGATCAGAGGCTAACCAATACCAGACAGCTGCAGTCCTCCGCTCATCCTCAGTTGAATACTCTGCCTCAATCTTACATTGCTGAGATCGATGGAGCTGTAGGACACCAAATGCTCCAAAAATGCCACTTGAGAGCTGCTTCTCATTGGATAGTGTCTGCCATGATACATCCTTTAATTCTCTGAGGACATTATCAACTGTAAGAGCTGAGGGAAGAGACAAAGGTATACACAATGAGTGGTTACATTAACATACTAGAGCTCTCTTGAGCACAAAACCCTCGGCGCGTTGCATGGCATTGGCTACATGCTTCAATAGTTGCATGCAGAAAAGGGGTAGCTAAATTAAGGGCCAGGGCCGGGGTAAGGCTTTTTAAGGACTTGAGACGAGGCTAATGTTATACTTGCACAGCAGTGTTGTTCAAGGTTCAACGGCACACAGTAGCAACAACCCTGGTGTGTTGTATTGAACTCCACACTGTGGACCCTGGTGTCGACATCAACTCAACTTCCCTCACTGTAGTCTAACCTCCAATTCTTGGGGACTTACACTGTAGCTACATCTTAAAGGACTATGATGCAAAGCCTTGGTGCAAGACTGAAGTACAATGCACATGCACTAAGCAATATTGCATGTCCAACTCACTTGGGTTCAAGCACTGTAATGCCATGCATACAAGCTTAGCTAGCCAGAGAGTCAAAGGGTACCAAAAGAATACACATGGCAATTGGCAGCTAAGTCTTAGAGTTGAAAAGAAGCCGCTGCGACAGTGTCATCCAACGATTGTTGAAAGCTCGCCAGTGGACTGAGCGAGGAAGGCGGCGGGATTCAATGATGCAACCGTGCCTAAAGCGCATGCACTGAGATGTACACACCGTATATACATGTAGCGCAACACACAATGTTCTATTTATACGTTAAGTTACGCTATCGCTAGCTCGGGCAAAGTCAAGAAGCTTAGAATCAGCAAATGACACCAAAACTGGCGAACAAAGCATTTTCGGAGAAATCTACACAAATCATGCCTTTGAAACGCCATAAGGAACCTTATAACACCATACTTTGGACAAAAATCATTATTTGGACCTGATGACCAACAAATGCAGTATAATGGTGCTCCCACCACTACATGTAAGTACTACTAGATCCCCAAACCATTCAGTGTTTGAATTATATGTAATAAGGAGAAATAGAGAATACTCACCATGGTGTCCTGTTCGTTTGCGTCTCTTTCTCTGTGCTGCTGGCTTCTTAATAGAGGAGACATGATCACATCCATCTTGAGCTCTTGATCCATGTTTCAGTTGTGTTTCTTGAGCAGCAGTCTTAGACTGAGCTACTCGACCTCTCCCTTCCCTAGCCACCTCAGCAGTAGCTCCACTAGACTCAGGACCTGGGACAACGGTGGACTGTGTATCTGATACAGTCAATAATTTCTTTTCCTCTTTATCTACGACATCTTGTTCTTCACGATTACTATCCATCACTGTACCAATAGGTGGAGGGGTGGCGGTCGCTTCTGATTGGCTAGCAACGTCCACTGACTCGGCTGCCAGGAGTTGTACCATTTCCAGACCAATAGACTCGGGCTCAAGAACTTCTCGAGTTTCTCTGGTTTTCTTTTCATCATTTTTAACTACATCAGTTGATATTAAATTGGCAGATAAGGTACCGTGCGTACTGGTAATAGGAATTGGCTCTGAAACTAGATCAGCTTCATCTTTCCTAGTTCCCTCACCACCATGTGTCTTATCAGCATCACCTTCGGCTACATTTATAGCACTGGCAGCGGCTTTATTTGGTTCCAAGCTGAGAGACGATGTCTGCGCAGTTGCGGCAGGCTGTGGTTTTGACGTATCAGCGATGGTAGGGTCTTTCTTTGGCTCACTGATAACAACGTTCAGCAGAATCCGGGACGCCTGTAGATCATCGTGATCCCGTGATCTGGCTCGATCAATTGATCGTTGAATAGCTTCTGGCTGGTCATATATATTTCACTCCTTTAATCCTTTTCGTACGTTTGTCCCTACGCGGCGATTCCTCAGTGTTTTTGTTTCGCTTGCTGTGTCTATTGCCCATCTTGATCGTGTTTATCCACTTCAGTCGGTGTGTCCTGCAAATGTATTTGCCCCCCCCCCCCGGGTCACTTCCGCGCATGCGCAATATGTAGTCTAGTCAGTCACGCCTGATACATTAGCCTCGTGCCCAGGCCCTTTAAAAGGGCGTGGTTACACAACATGCACCTCACTAATGACTTTGATGTGGTTTAGGTGTCATATCCCCCACCTCACGCCCACGCAATTTAATGGTACCTTAATAGTTGTCCCAGTGACACTTGAAATAGTGCTCTCTGCACCCAGACCTATAGCCCAGACCAGAAACACATGAACTTGTACCTAAATTTTGTTGTGATAATAGTATAGCTAGCTATCTTACATAGTGATTGGTTCCATGGGCCTTCAGATTTCAGTCACTATAGAGGTCACGAGCATTATTTAGAACATCGACGATCTTTACCCGTCATACACTTATTAGTTATGCGCATGAGCAGAAAGCACTATGTGCATGCATTATGCATTGATGGGCACTGCCGATAGGCGTGGCTACAAAAAGGCACTATTTGTGACGCTCGTGGACCGTATCCCTCGATTTGACGCACACTGAAGCCAGTTTTTCGCCGAATTCGATTGATTCATTGTGCTTACGAGTCGCTAAGACGCCTATATCTCGAGATATGGCGATTTTTGTGCTAACGACAACAACGACGACAACAACAACGACAACGACGACACGACCGATTACTTTACCCCTTGCACATGCGCGCGGGGTAAAAACCTGCACACATTTAAATATTATTATGAAGTTTCAGGGATCATAAGGCCACTCCAATGAGATTCATTGTTTCTTATCACCTCAGTATCTCCTGGAGGATGCGGGCGGGCGGTCATTATCATTATTCATTATCCAATTTAGCACATTCTTTACCATACCGTCACACAATGGGCTATTCCATTTAATAGCTGTACACCCTCTATGGATGAGCAAGAAGGAAGATTTGGCCCCTACACACAATTAAAAGGCAATCATTCCCCCTGGACAGTCGTTAATTAGGTCACTGTTCCCCCAAGACGTAATTAAGAGCATTATTTATCCCCTTGAATACTTAATTAAATGAAGTTTTATTCCCCATGGACACAAATTGATCCATTAATTTCAACAAAAGGGAAATCACCTAACAGGGATGAGACATCCCCCTAGACACCATGATTAGCGATACTTTTACCCCTAGACACAATCAAAATTACCTAAAATGAACCCTTGACCACATCCCCAGTGGCTGCATAGTTCTAATGGTGCATGTGGTAAAGGTCGTCAATACACACATCGATGCCGGGGCTCAATCGCAGAGATGGAGTCTAAGATCAACTTTCGACTTCGAGTTTCGATGCTTCAATCAAAGGAGATGAACTCGACGGCACAGTACAGCTTCCGAACTTCAGATCGGTCGTGGCATGACGCGTGTTATAAATAGCGCAAGGCTAGCTTTATTTATCCACAGGATTACGTCAGCCAAGAGAACGCGTGAAGTTCGGCTGGCATTACTTGTCGGAGAAAGTAGCACTCAGCTTTTAATGTATTCGCTGGATATGTATGTAAGTTAATATACGATTCTGTGGATTTTCAGGTCTCAGAAGTGTTCTGTAAAGGCTCTGAATTTTAGCGCTATGACGACATAGGTTACATCATAATTACAACATAATTACCTAATAACCGCAAAAAAGTAAATTTATACTGGGGATATAATGAAAAACTTAGAGACTACATCCCGAGTCCCTCATAAGTATTGCACCGCGCTTACTGTACGCCGCCATAATTCGAACTAGGACACATCGACAAACTGCGCATGCTCCGTATACGCGTATATTGGGGCGCGCGGCTTAAGCCGGTTGACCCGGACGTGACCTCCACCTAGTACCTGCCATGTGCTATATATATCGACTGAATAGGGAAATCCCCCCGAGCGCGTGCTTGCAAAAGAAAGCGAACTGAGAAAATCGCCATATCTACGTCCAGAGTCCCTCACGAAGACGCCGCCATAAATTCGAACTAGGACACATCGACAAACTGCGCATGCTCCGTATACGCGTACAATATTGGGGTGCGCGGCTTGAGCCTGTTGACCTTCACCTGCCACGTGCTCAACTGAATAGGGAAATCCCCCTGCCCTGAAAGCGAGCTCGCTAGAGAAAGCGAACTGAGAGAAACGCCATAAGGATATCATCGGATAGTCCACGATCTCTTCTATGCTAGGCTCGAATTCTGGGCCCCAACAAGCTTTCATGCGTGCTAAACATTTTGAAACAGTCTTAACCGCATTTTCGTCATATTTTACATCACAATTACCTCATCGGTCAGCCGAATAGTTTTTTCTAATTGGGACTCTGGACGTAATATCCCCTTTTTCTTCATTAAAATTAAAGTTTGACCCCCTGGACAAGGCTCAAAATACCCCCGTGGACATTCGTTAACGGTCATCCATAGGGGTAGTCTCGTCCCCAGACCCCACCCCCAAAAGGAGGAAAAGGGTCTGGTGAACTTGGGCTGAATCCTTGGTTCTCGTTCTACGGCGCATGCGCATATGTGCCGACAAGGCCATCCAAAGCTTGGTTCTGATTGGTCGCTATGGCTGCGTTTGCATGTGATCGCGCAATCGCATGCCCGCAACCGGCAGTAAAACTAACCTTGAATCTGATTGGTCGGCGAAATTGAATAGCTATACAGACGGTATAGTGATGTTGCATTCCTGCGGTAAGCTTGTCATATGACTGAGCCAAAGCTACGATCTCATTGGCGCGTGGAAATTCCTCAGCGCAGGCCCAAGGATTCTGCCCAAGTTCACCAGACCCTTTTCCTCCTCGAGGGTGGGGTCTGGGGACGAGACTACCATAGGGGGTACCGTACTCGCTCTAATCATTCGAACATTCTAATAGCCCGAACGGCAAGTTTAAGTAATTTATTTCCTTCCTAACATCTTGAATTTTAAATCAACCGCACGGCCATGCGGTACGGCATGGCAGGAACTCGAGACAACTCTTCCACGTTCATCGAAGAGTGTGGCTACCACATCTTGGACAGCATATAAGAGCGGAAAGGTAACACAGACACAGACGGCGATCATTTTGCAATCGCTCCTGAGAGCACAGCGATACTGAGAACTCTAGAGATGACAACAATAAACCTATAGTTGGACATCGACTGCTGTTTCTTCGTCGCTATAATAGTGCTTTCTCCATTTGCACCGGATCCGTTCTATTTACATTTGAACAAATGCCCGAATTTATTTACTTTCTATTTAACATCATTAATAATTATTTTTGGCCGTTCGGATAATTAGAGCGAGTACGGTATATGCTTATACCTGCACTTGTAGCATTACGTTTTGACGACCATTACCTAAACTAGTATTCTGGAGCATGCGCTCAGGTGGCTCAATGGTAACCAACAGGCACCAAATAATGAGTAATGAGTTTAGAAGTGCTGCTCAAAAAAAGTAGGCGGGCGGGTGATGAGAAACAATGAATCTCATTGGAGTGGCCTAACTACTCACTACAATGTGCCACGAATACTAAACTTGCACCATAGGCTTCAGCAAAGATAGCACTACACTGCAGTATCCAAAGTGTTGGATTGTAACCACTTCCGGCATTGCAGGGCTTCAGGAAAACTTCTTAAAATACCACATACTCAACTACTGTGGCACACAAATATTGCTAATGGATAATTTCAACTTGCTCCATGCTGCTCACTTTTCCAGGGCATTTCATGCTTCTAGGGGTACTTCAAGGTGCTGATTTCAAATTTTTCAGTAGTTTCAACCATTTTTGAAGTGTTCAGTCAAAAAGAGCTCAATCAGCATTTACTTTGTGTAAAATAGCATGTGTACATATGAGAAAATGTGTTGAAAATATGAAAAATGAAATTTTTGGCTCAAACTACCTCTAGCTAGACTATTTCTGCCAAAAAATATGCTACATAGAAAGTGCACGCACTTTAAACTCTTTGTTACTTCTAAGGAACTCAGAGCTCGTCTTACACTTTAAGAATAGATTCCACTTCAGAAAACAATATTAAGGCCAAATAAAATTGAATATTAGTTTCTCATCCCCGCCCGCCTCTAGTTTTTCCTCTGCCTGACCACATTTTATTTCATGAATATCATTAAAACTATCTGCACAAGGCATATGTCATAGACTCGCCCATTTTTTAATGAAATTCATGATGACATTTAATGATATTCATGACAAAAATTAAAATAAAAAGCCACCCTCCCGCCTGGGGAAATTCCTGAACATAGGATGAGAAACTAATAATCAATTTTGCTTGGCCTAATATGTGCATAATGTGCATGTACATGTGTGAACATGTGTGTGTACCACTGTGAGAGTTTATGTATGTGTTTGAGTGGACATTTAAACTAGAAATTTCAAAAAATCATGCATGAAGTCAGCTTCTGGAATTCTGAGGCAGTGAAGTATTAGCTACAATAGCAGTCAAATCGGTATGCACACCAAATTTTTTTTATTCATGAATGCATGTTAAATTCATCAGTAGAATAAGCAGAGAGGTACTTACATGCTATATTTCCAAGTTTGGAGTCAATCAGTAGTGTAGTTTTTGAGTTATAGGCCTCTAAAGCAATCAACATATTATTATGACATTGTGCCATTCCCCTATTGGAATAGTGCACACAAGCCTGGCAGAAAACTTGTGATGTTTAGAAATATTAAAACAGCCATATCTCCGCAACCACTCAATGAAATTTTACGGAACAAAGACTAAATTGTATCTTGAAGCCTCCTTTATTATTATATGTAGTAAAAAAGTGTAAGGGATAATCTAAAATTTGATGCAATATGCCTATCCGTTATTATTCCAATTCTCTTAGTAAACTATTTTCTAGCTAATCCACCATCAACTATCCTGGCCCCTGCACTCCTGGCTCTGATGAAGTAGTTTTCGTGTCCCTACCCTTTCAATATTGCATGCTTGAAAAGCTGGGAGTGGTCTGAGGACGAAATGAGGCTGAATTTATATACAAAAATTATGATTTGTTCTACTTTGTAGGAAATGCCTATTCCTCTTTGTTGTGGACAACATGGAGTTGGCAAGGCTACCGGAGAGCGGCCGGCTGGACATGAAGAAACTCGGGGAAATGTGGAAGACACTCACTGAGCCTCAGCGAGAGGTGAGTCCCATACTGACAGCTCACTCTTAAGACTTTAGTGCCTTACATGTATGATATTGTTACCCCGCGTGCGCGCATGCGCAGCAGGGGGTAAAGCAATCGGTTTGTCTGTCGTCTGTTGTCTGTCGCGCGTGCGCGCATGCGCAGCAGGGGGTAAAGCAATCGGTTTGTCTGTCGTCTGTTGTCTGTCGTCTGTTGTCTGTTGTCTGTTATCTGTCGTCTGTCAGCACAAAAATCGGGAAATCTCAACATTTAGGCAAAAGTAGGATCAATAAATGGGATAAAATGATATAAGACAGCGAAAAAACACCTTCTGTCTCATTCTTAACACTAGGCAATACCCAGGGAAGCTACAAATCGTGCGAGTATGTCGGACACGCCTACTTCGGACACGCCCACCTAGTATAGTACCTCCTAAAGTCTATTGCGCATGCTCGAGCTGCTCTCTATTTCCAGGGAGTCTACTGCGCATGCTCGAGCGGCTCTACAGCATACTTCCAGCTCAAAATTTGTGATCGTGGACCTCAGAAGGGAACGACAAAGTTCATGGGTAGCAAGAGATCCAGGGAAGCTACAAATCGTGCGAGTATGTCGGACACGCCCACCTACTAGGGTAGTAGTACCACATGAAGTCTATTGCGCATGCTCTAGGGAGTCTACTGTGCATGCTTGAGCTGCTCTACAGCAAACTTCTAGCAAAAACTTGATGTCATTTGTGATCATGGATCTCAGAAGGGAACGAAAAAATTCATGAGTAGCAAGAGATTAAACTTCAAAGAATAGAGGTCTCTAAGAAGAGGCATGGCCATGGGTGATATTGCCAAGGCACGCGGGGTATGTGCTCTATGAGCTCTAGTTATACAATATCATGTACGTGTATGTAGATACGAGATACAGCAATACAGGGAGTCTATAGCTAGCCCTAATCTTGTCTGTCGAAAGCATTCCTGTGTATCTCTGCTGTTATGTACAATGTGTTGTAATTACATTGTACATGTATATACATGTACATGGTACCATACCTCGAAGTGGTCCTATGATGAAGTGTGAAGTAGTAATCTTGCATACAATAATTATTGTAATCACCACTTAACTTCCACTGGAATTTCACTTGTTTCTACCACAAAAAAGATCATGATTATGATCAACGAAATTATGCAGGAATATCAAGCCAAGTATGAAGAGCAGAAGAGAATCTACAAAGATAAGGTGGACGAGTTTCTGGCAGGGCTGGGAGGGCAGGAGGAGCAAGACGCCTACCTCAACTCACTAGCAGACTACAAAGCAAAGTGAAGGGCCTACCTCAAGCACTTCAGGCTAAAGAAGCTGGGTTTAGTCAAGGTACATGGTATGAGAGAGAGAATACATATTTAATTATATAGATTATGGTACCTAAGCATCAAATTTGCTTCCTGTCAGTGTTTCTGGCTATGCAATAGTACTGTCAAGCACTGATGCTGGTATGAAGCCCTGCATGCAAGTCCTTTATAATTACATTTGTATTACTGGCATAGTCTGTTATGTATTCCTGTATACATGCAGCTGCTTATTATGTAGTCATGCTTATTATGTAATCATGTTTTTTTTACAGCCAAGAAAGGTTTCTGCTCATAACATATTTGCTGGGGAACGTTTGAGAGTACCAGGTCTCAATACGGAGCTGATAAAGGAGATTCCATCACTGTGGAAGGCACTGTCTGATGACGAAAAACAGGTTCATACATACACAATACGAGTATAGTGGAACCCCTCTTAATGGCCACCTTGTCTACTGTACGGCCACTCACCTTGGTTCTAACTTCATCACCATAGTATTGCACTGTTCTCCCCAAATAAAGTTCAAGGCATGATAAAGGGCATGGTGTGGGTGGAGTCTGTGACCACAACAAAGGTTTGGGGTTATCCCATTCCCCACATCAAAGAGAGTTCTGTACTGAAGGCTTGTTGGGCCGACATGCCTTAGGTATGCTAGGGAGAACACTGGTGTTGCAATGTAGCAAAACACCCCTGAGGTACATGAGGCCACCCTCTATAATGGCCCAAACTTCGTTCCCCAATGGTGGCTGCCATTGAGGGGTTCCACTACATCTCAGTATATACATGTATGTAAGCCTGGGGGTGCTCCCGACCCCAAGTAATTTACTTCCCCTACCTTTAATACAAATAATATATGGGGTTCCTTCTGGATTTGTATTTGCCAACACCCCCCCCCCCCTCCTCCCAAGAAGAATTTTGTCGCTAGGCATTTTCCTCATCTTCAAGTAAAATTTAATCGTAGTATCCCGGGCAAGCGCCCACTCCCAGTAAGTGCCGATGTACCACATTTCAAGGGGCTACTGTAGCAGCTTCTGTATGGAAATTAATTTTGATCCCGGGTAAGCATCCATGCGGCCCAAAATCACAAGTTAAGTTACCCGGGATACTATGATATTAGAAATATAATTTAATCCTTAGCTTGAATGTGCTCATGGATTATCAAGGGTGTAGACAGGTGGGGGCTTGGGGGGGCTTTAGCCCCCCCCCCCCCCCCACCACTTTTGAGCAATAATTTATGTACTATAATATTATATGGAATTAAAGTTAGATGAAATTCTAGTTGTATTCACTGTAATGATAGTTGGATAGCCAAAAATATGCAACAAATTTGGGAAATAATTGCTGGAAATAGCTGATTTTAATGCATTTTTAACGTTCTGGACATAATAGGATCAAAACTTTTTCGCGCGCTTTGCGCGCATGCAGTTGTCACAAAGCCGGCCCCCCCACTTTGAAAATTGTGTCTACGCCCTTGGCTATATATAGCCCCTCTCTCCCGAGTCCCCCACCACCACCACCCCACTCCACAACTCATGCATTGTGTGCTTTCGTCATTGTTGCTTGGGGAGAATATTGAGGGTCAAATGCTCACAAAAATAATATACAATCATGTAGTACATGTACAGTCACATACCACATATTAACAATTAAACAGTATAATACATGTATTATACCAATGGCTTATAGGAGTCTATAAGCCATTGATAGTATACAGTAACAGTAATAATCTTGGCATCTATAATAATAATATAAAAATTAATTATGATGTTTCCATTAAGTGTATGGATAAAATATGTTGACTGTAATGTTTTATGCAGCGGTACCAGAAGATAGCTGAAGAACGCTACGCTATACGATTAGCCGATTATGAAGAGCGTCTAAGGAAAGCTCAAGAGGAGGGCAAAGTGCCAATCGAAGAATCAAAGAAAGCTAAGAAGGCTACAACCACCAAAAAGAAGAAACCACTGCAGCAAAGAAGAAAGGAACAAAATCTGCAACTAAAAAGTCAGCATCAACTAAGAGCAAAAGTCAACTACTAAGAAAACAAAGACAACGACAAAGAAACCAAAATCGACTACCTCAAAAGATGCCAAGTCAGCTAAATTAGATGAAGATGCTGACCAGTGGATTAGTTCCGATGATGAAGATTGATGCTAAATGGCAATGGCATACACTGTCACTAGAACTAGTAAGATTAATTTTTGTTGCAGGTGTTTCATTGAGCTGGACATTTCCAATTCTATTATATTATAGTTATTATTAATTTTGTTGTCAAATTTAATGTAAAATTTAGTTAGGTGGTTTTCAATCATAAATCACTTCCTGGTTTCCCACTATTGTTTTACAGATGATGCACATGTACATGCAGAGTCTGATGCATTGATTCATTCACTGTTCAAGAATAATTTATACTATGTATACAATTCAGTAGCAAAGAATATTATTCACATGGCTAATTATATATAAATTAAGCTACTAGTAGGGCTCTTTTGACCTCTATACCAACAGAAACTGGCTATTATATAATTGAATGGAAATTAAACTCATGATTTGATCATGAATACTATAATAATATTATTATTAGTTCCTTCTTTTATAGCTGGGAAGCAGATTGTCACATGTACAATTAATGTTCCTCTGCATGTGTCACAATGTCATGCATGCTGCTCTCCTCATGTACGTGGAAATCTCATCCTGTCAATCTCCAACTCTATATAGCTAGATCTGGATATTATGCGTACTGAGGTTAATTTGTAGCAGTATTGTGCTTTAACTCGCTCGATGCTGTTTGCAGCTAGATTGAGTATATGCTATAGACAAAGACAGAATTAACTCTTCTAGATCTGGATACCCTGATACATGAGATTCTGCTAGTTCCAAAGGTTAATGCGGGGAAATGAAGTGGCTTCTGTGAGTGACACAGTAAACAGGAAAAGAAGAAAACGAAAGATTTCTCATGTGGTGTAATCCGATAAGCGCATAAAAACACTGAGTCTCCTTCAAGATATATACTAATTCTGAATCACTTCTCAAAGACTTAGTATAAAATCAATAGCTAAATCATGCTGTCACACTGTGGGTGATACACTGCATGTAGTATTGAGTTTGTAATCACCAAGTATAATAAAAATTAATTAACATTAATATTCACAGTAGGGCGATACAGTGTCCATCATTTCAATGGCTATGCGCTTTCTTTAACAAAATGTGATCACAAAGTTTCAACGTTTGCACCAAGTCTTGATATCAACACGTGGTACGTATAATTATCAAGAAATCAACAGTGATACAAAATTAATTTTGAATCTTATAACATATGACAGTACTAATTATACGTAGCGCTATCCTGTATGGTACTGTATAGATACAGTGGGAAACTTTCAAGGGATCCAATTAAAATTTTCATGGACAAACTGCGAAACCTAAACCTATAAAACAAGCATAATTGGCTACAATGGGGATGATTGCGTGCATTAGAAATAAATCCGCGAAATGGTAAAATCACTGATCTGTGAAAATATAAAACTTTACATCCTAACTTATACGTGACATGACGCGGTGGACTATTGAATTGGATGCACATGTAATTTATGCTATGATCACTTGAACGTTAAGGTTAAAAAAAATAATATATAATTGTTTTAATCATTCAAGAAACATTACACACAGGAGAGTATACTGCTGCTGCAATAGTTTGTACGAAAAAAAGGAAAAAAGTGTCAGGATTGTTAATCAAGCGAAATATTGGAAGCAATGGCTGCTAGTCCACAGTCTTGGAGTGCAGTCTTGAGAGCATTAAGAGTGGCAAAGGAAGAGCTACCTCGATTGTCCCGTGGAGCCCACTAAAACCACTGTGAAAACATAGCCGTTAAGCAACTGACTGATACATCTTGCCGCGGAGCATTTGCTAGAATGTTATCCAATTCTCCTTGTTTGAATCCAAGATTCGTACCAATGCGCTTCCAATTAGAGGCATGGTCTTTCAGCTGATTCAGTAGCTTAGCTAGGTGAGGAATCTCTTCAAGCCACTGGGTATCACAAGAGCTGGATTGACAAACTGGATCATTATCGATCCACAAGAGCTGAAGCGGAGAAAGCTCATCACACTCCATCCTATTGAGAGAGCACGTCCAATATCCAATTTCCTTGTTGACAGTAGCGATATGAGCATCTCCATGTCCACAAGGACAGACTAGAGCAGCACTCGGAGTAGAATTAGAGTAGTGCAGATTTAGAGCAGCTTTGATGAGGCCTCTAAAGATAGCTTTCCGTATCGAAGGGAAAAGCTTGGGGCAAAGATTTTCAGCGTGCTTTAAAGGAACTTGCGCATGCACTTCAAAGTGTGTGTACGCATCGACCAGGGTTACAGTTGCAGGAGACGTGGGAATGTCCAATTGAACACAGTTACGGTAGAGGCATATCGGTGCCCTGGTGGAATCTGTGGAAATGCATAGCGGTCCTATGCAATCATTGTCAGGAGATACCAGCCAGGATAAGAGAGAGCAAAAGAGACCTTTTCTTGGACCGCCATCAGGAAATTCTAGGGCAAGGGAGGGAATGCTCAGTCTACTGCTTGAAGGGATGCGATACTTGTCGACTTCTTTCTTATTGAGCTCACGTAGAAGGGCAGGGACAAAAAGCTGAGCATCGCCAAGGTGGCAAAGATCAGCAACTCCTTAAAAAGCTTGATGAGGTGCTTACGTTCAAAGAGCCCTGGTGCATAGTGCTTGCTAAATTCAGGCTGGGAAAGAAACTCATCAGTGACTAAAGCGGATTCATAGAACTCACGCCAATCATCAGTTAAAGCTCTAGCTTGAGGATTGGTAGTCATTCGATAATGGGCAAGCACTAACTCAGATACTTTGTCGTAGATGACTTGAGGATCAGCAAAAATAACCTCTGGAAGAATATCTTGGTAGTAAAAGAGAACAGAGAGGTTGTGAAGATAGTCAATGGCAGCATCAAATTCTGCCGCATCATCCTCAAAGTGTAACTTATCCATGGCTGTGGTGAAACACTCTTCTCTGCTAACAACACCTCGATGGAGACAACCAGTCATCTCTTTCAAAAGAATTTCAAAGGCAAACCACCTTAGAGGTATGTCAACCGGAGGTCCAGAGCTATTTCCAAGCAGAATACCTTGTATATTCTCAATATTTCTCTCCTCTTCGTGTCCCGGATTCAAGGCATTGAGTGCGAAAAGAACTTGCTTGCTTGGGACATCCCTATAAACAATTTGCTCCTTTAAATTTGGTGAAAGTAGTTTCAATATCCTCTCATTTTTCTGCTCCCTGCTTTCCTTAGACTTGTTTTCCAAATCAGCATGTGTTCCAATTACCATTATCTTTGGAGAATCACTTTTACTATCAGAGGTTGATCTGTATGTGTGCATGCTTCTGGTGCAGTGCTGGAGGAGCTGCTCTACAGTCTGGGAAGATTCAACAGGATCACCTACTGGCTTTCCATCCACATAGAACTCAATTAACGGTCGATTATCCAGTTCATCACAAAGCCGAAATACAAAGACATAGAAATCGAGATGTCGTAAAAAGACGGGCAAAATCTCGTGAAACTGGGGCTGACCTCCACAATCAATCATCTCAAGAATCCGAAAGGCTGTGAGTGGATCAATAGTAGTGGAGAGCTGGTCCATTAGCTTAACAAGCTCCTCATCGGTGGATATAGACTCAAGAATGGCATTAGTTTCAGCCTCAATATCCTCATCAGATGCATCCAACTCCAAAGGATCTTCTCTAGGAAAGCCAGCTTCTGCTGAATCTAATGAAGGATTGTCCTGTACAGGAGGTTCCCTTGATACCGATAATACTGGATCTTTGGATTTCGCTTGTGGCTCAGCCCTGAGAGGTGCTGGATCAGTAAGCATTGGATCTTGGTTTGACTGTGCAGCAAGCAGGCGATCTACGAGCTGTGGTGCATCTCGGATAAGAGCTTTAGCTACAAGTAGCTTTCGATCAGTTAGCGTGCTAAGCTTGGCCCACTCTTCGCTGTCAAGGTTAACTCGATAGATTGTGGTGGGCCTTGTTGCTAGAGGTGTGCTCTCTCTATGCTCAGGGGGCTTATTCCCGACAATTATCTCCATTGTCGTCGTTTTGCCAGACCCCGCATGACCGTACATTAACAACTTACAAAGCCATGCCTTGACTTGGCCCTCTTTCATCACTTCTTCAAACTGTCTCTTATTTTCAGCTGTACCTGAATGGGGATATGTTAGGGAGTGAGTCATTATCTATTTTCATCAATTACATGTACAATGTCATTAGCAATACATACATAGCAGCAGCAGCAGTGGCGGCCCGATCCAGAGGGGGATCCAGGGGGTGCACAGGAACCCTCCTTTTGGCTACACCTAGCACTAAAAAGTATACTGATGATAGGCTAAATCCCTTTCTGGCTACAGAACTCAGAAAACTTCTGCTATAGCTCACCTTAGAGTGCTTTAAAAAGCATTCGTTCGAAAATTGATCGATTGGACTGGTAGAGTTGGTAGTATGTCTCAAAAACGATCGAAATGGGCGTGGTTTTGCCCGAAAGTGTCCTGGATCCGCCACTGTAGCCAAATAAATTACATACCACCATCAAAGCTGAGACATGCAATGATGCAAACGTACATGTAAGTGAAGGATAAATTTTGTGTGGCCCTCCACACAAATTTAAATCAATGTACGCGGCAGATGTTATTATCAGTATACCTGCACGTACACGTGTACATGTATACTTGCGGTATACCGTATTTTCAGTTTTTTCCATCGTTTTATTTTCGTATGTCATAACACAAACGAAAATTAGAAATACGAAATGTAAATACATGCGTATTCATAACATTAATGTATACGGTAAGGGGTCACCACGTACGAAAATTACTTTACATGAAAATTCAAAATTTGAATAATTTTTGAACAGAAATAACCCAAAATACGGTAGAATAAACACTGTGTAGGTTGTACATGTAGTTGGTACTGGTGGCCTAACTCAAAATTGGTTATCAGTGCACGTATCCATTTCAAAGTGCAGTATTCGGACATGGTTGGGACAAAAGTTTTGACTACATCGATTATTTTAGTTATCACATCAGCAAGTCGGCCATGCAGCTATTGTGGAGAATGCTGCTAAGGTGTAAGGTCATCTGTGAATTGAGGCTCAATGGTCCAAACAGACATAACATGCAGCTACTGCACTGACCATTATCATGAATAAAACAACATGCAAATCAACTAAAATTACTCATTAATAATAGGGATATGATGACAAATGAACTATCTATACTGCTGACTCACCTCTCAGGTACTTTTTCTGAACTACCTCCAACTCTTCAAGGCATGCTTGTCCATTGATATTTGGTCTATAAAGTGCATTTGCCACCTGTTTCCACGACGGTGCAGGAAGATCACTGAGGTAGACCTCACAGCATCTTCGTCTGTGTTGAGAGTCATCACCACTACTGGAGCGTATCGTGTCCACTGTTGCTTCAGGTATGTCCATCCTCAGCCCCACAATATTCCAGCTCATCCTTTCAAGTAGGGGGGCGAGGTTAGAGAGGGTAAGCGTCAGATCTAATAATAATAAAATATGCATTGTACACACATACATGTACATGTACATGTGCATGAATACATAAAAATTATTGATATTCAATTATATTCATGGGATCGATCATCAGAGTAGTATGCACTTTCGTTAGCTATAGTTATGCATATCACTTAAAGTTAAAAAAAGGTGCAAAACACACAATGTAAATGACATTGTATGCACACAATGTACATGTGTAATACTTACTATCCCACCTATGCATACATAATAATAATGTTCACTATATTAGATATTATAGCATCTATTATCTAAAATATTATATTGACCATTTTTCACATTAAACGTCACTACAATGAAGAGTAGCTCAAGGCTATGATTATCAAGAGCTCCTAGGCTCATACATGTACATTCATGATGTGTACATTTCAATCGGTCTCCCACCCTTCAAAAACTTCGATCCCCTACACTATAAATGTTCATTCCACAATCCACAGTATCATCATTGGTTAACATTATTACACACAAACTCACCAGGTTCTGTTTTGATGAACCTCCTAGCAGCTGACAGAGCATCATGGTGTTGTCCGCGGTAGAGCTTGCCAGCCAGGTGACCCCAGTTGGCAAACTCGGAGTAGTTGAGATAGTAGTGGATGAGTCTTTCTCTCTCCTCAGCAGCAGTAGAGCTCTGCTGACGAATCTTCTCACACTCATTGACTGGAACTATCAGAACCTTCTCTCCTAGTCCATTACCCTCAAGTGGCACAGTAGCTATCACAGCAGAGATGTTTTCGAGTGTCAGGGTAGGATCTGTGGAAAATAATGACACAATCAGTCCATGCATGTGCATATCATGCTACATACACACAATGTCATGTACATGTATATCATGAACATCATTATCATACTGAGTCGGTAGACTCTATAAGTAGGGATGGCATGGATACTCCACATATATAATACATTACAAACATCCAAATATAACAAAACTGGTAACTTTGTGAAATTTCTAAGTGTCAAAATCAGAATCTACTGCAAATTATCTATCTAACAAGACCAAGATCATTCATCAACTCAATTGTATATGCCAGAACCAGATGTTCAAATAAATAGCCATTAATTTTGTCAATCTTTCTTTCTTCTTTCTTTCTCTCTTTCTTCCGATGTCAGTGGTGTGCATGCGCCAACGCATCCACGAACCTGCTCAAGCGTTCAGCTGATCAGCTCGGTGAACTGTCGATTATGGTGGCCACTACCAACAGTAAACTGACTGGCCTATAAAATATGCTTCCGAAACGGAAGGTTTTCGTCACTACTTGGTTCTAAACAGCCTTCTAATCTTTCAAGTTTGCCAATCTAGCCAGCTTCAGGATCAAGTAACGAGGTGTGTGGCTTCAATCGTAGGTCACTGGTTTAATACCTGAGCTGTCTCGAGAATCCCACTGATGCATGTTCGATAGTGTGTAATGCAAAAGAACACGTCCGAGCTAGCTATCAAAAGACTGCCAGGGATTTGCACTTACAGGAGTATTCAAATTTGAACTCACGGTGTGTTTGGGGTACCATAGCTGCCTGACTCAAAGGCTAGGATTGCATAAATATGCTGAATCAGTGATGTACCTGCTTCCCTATAATATTGCAATATGTATTATTGTTAGAGCATGGTTGAATGTAGCTACATGTAGGTCCCGAAAATTTTTTTTGTAGTTGTAACTGGTTCCATGCATTTTATAATGATGAATAAGCAAACCATAATATCTGGTCACCATGGTGAGTCTCATGCCCAGCCTCTGTCCCCACGAGATTAGTCAGCTAGGTGGCATTGATGAAAATTAATGACTATCATTGTATGAAATACCCTGGGGGCACTAAAAAAAGAATAGTAACGAGTATAAAAAACAATTGAATAAAATTGAAGGATGAAGTAGGGATGGCAGTCCAAAAAAATACACAAACAAGATTTGTAGGGATAACGTATCACATCCACTATACATCCCTACGCTTGCTTTTTTAGTACCCGTGCACACATTATATATGGGGCACATGCATGCAGGAATGGAAAATCAATACGTAGATCAATATCAAAATATAGCGACACTGAATCAGGTATGTTAATTATCGCGAGAAGCAAGCATAAGGATGTAATGTAATAGTATAGTGGAGGGTCGAAGGTGAACCACACAGGCACCCCACCATGCTACCATGCTATAGGGACACCCCTGATTTGAAGTGTACATGTCATACCAGTCAGTTTTTCAGCATAGCGGAGAATCTGTTTTGCCACAGCATGTTCTTCATATCTATGCAGTTGTATGATGAGCCTCCTCCAGGAGGCATAAGGATCAGAGGCTAACCAATACCGGACAGCTGCAGTCCTCCGCTTATCCTCAGTTGAATATTCTACCTCAATCTTATATCGCTGAGATTTAGGAAGCCGTAGGACACCACCACTGTACAGTATATGACGTCTGCCAAGTGAGACCACCTCATCACTGGATAGTGTCTCCCACGATATACCCTTTAGTTCTCTGAGGACATTATTAGCTGTAAGAGCTGAGGGAAGAGACAAAGGTACACACAATGAGGGGTTACACCAACACACAATTAAAATTTAATAGTGTAGCAAACAATAATTGTACCAATACACTAATTGGAATCATGCCTCATAATAATATGGTAGGATTAACTTAAAACAAGAAATCATTATTCAGACCTAATTGTATATACCGTATAGCTGGAAAATTTGGTGGTTTGGCGGCTATGTTACAACCACCAAAAAAATTGGCCAAAATTTCCTACTCGCATATAATATTATATGCATGGTGATCCCATACCGAACCGCCAAATTTTAGTACCGTAAATCTGGAAATTTTCGTTGTAAAAATATTTTCGTAGTCGGTTGCGGCTACAAAAATTAATCTTACGAAAATTAGTATGCACTAGTAACGCTAATGCGGTAAGGGGTCGTTCCTACGAAAATATTTTTACTTATCATACGAAAGTTTCTAATTTCCAGATCTACGGTATTCTTGCAATAGCGATTTTGGGCTCAACCGCCAAATTTAATTCCCGCCAATATTTCCGGCTATATGGTATACCGTAACCTCGTGAAAGAGGGCCCATGGGCGGTGCATCTTACATTGGGGGATGGGCTGATATTTGAGGTATCAGTTTTGCATTTAGTGGGCATGGTTACGATCGCTAGCCGTGCACAATCATTCCTTTGTGGCATAAAGCTGGCTAGGCTTATTTTATGGCTGTTTGGCAGGTTACTCATCGATCATACATACGCTATTCGAAGTTCAGTCCTCACAAGCCAGCCATTTGAACTGCATTTTCGAGGGCAGCTACACATGGGTGCATATTTGAGTAAATATTAGACCTTAGCAGGAAATCGAGCCCAAAGTGGGGGGTGGGCCGATATTCCGTAGTGGGCCCTCTTTCGCGAGGGTACGGTATATACAATGTTGTGTAGGTATCCTGGTGTCCCTACAAACTAATGCATAGGTGTAGGAGCACATTTGAGGTAAAGGGGGCTAAACAATAACTGTGCGTAAAGCACGTACAAAATTTTTCCCATGCTTTGGTCGGACCACAACCATTAATTTTTTGCATTAACGAGGCTGTGAGACAGTGAGCTTCATGGCTGCAGCTAGAATGAGCAGTAAGTCAAGCAGAACATGCTTTTTAGTACTAAGTCTTGTTTATGAAATTGCATGTGTTGTCTGTGTGTCTTTGCTGAAGTATAGGTTGTATCTTCGGCTGAGCTTGACCAGCAGGGGCCATATTGATAACCCCCCTGGTCCCCCTCCCCCGCTTCCTATGCCTATGCTACTTGACCAATGGATCATTCAGCATTGTCTTAGAACATTAATAATGAAACAGTATGGTATGAAATTCAATAGTTACATATAATGCTCACCATGGCGGCCTGTTCGTTTGCGTCTCTTTCTCTGTGCTGCTGGCTTCTTAATAGAGGAGATATGACCACTTCCATTTTGAGCTCTTGATCCATGTTTCAGTTGTGTTTCTTGAGCAGCAGTCTTAGACTGAGCTTCTTGACCTCTCCCTTCCCTAGCCACCTCAGTAGTAGCTCCACTAGACTCAGGACCTGGGACAACAGTGGACTGTGTATCTGATACAGTCAATAGTATCTTTTCCTCTTTATCTATATATATGACATCTTGTTCTTCACGATTACTGTCCATCACTGTACCAATAGGTGGAGGGGTGGCAGTCGCTTCTGATTGGCTAGCAACGTCCACTGACAGGACTGCCGGGAGTTGTACCGTTTCCAGACCGATAGACTCGGGCTCAAGAACTTCTCGAGTTCCCCTGATTTTCTTTTCATCGTTTTTAACTGCATCAGTTGATATTAAATTGGCAGATAAGGTACCGTGCGTACTGGTAACAGGAATTGGCTCTGAAACTAGATCAGCTTCATCTTTCCTAGTTCCCTTACCACCATGTGTCTTATCAGCATCACCTTTGGCTATATTTATAGCACTATAATTTGGTTCCAAGCTGAGAGACAATGTCTGCGCAGTTGTGGCAGGCTGTGGTTTCGACGTATCAGCGATAGCAGGGTCTTTCTTTGGCTCACTGAGAACAATGTTCAGCAGAATCCGGGACGCCTGTAGATCATCGTGACCCCGTGATCTGGTTCTATCAATTGATCGTTGTATGGCTTCTGGCGGGTCGTATTTCACTCCTTTAATCTTTCTCGTCCGTTTGTCTCTGCGCGGCGATGATTCCTCAACCTTTTTGTTTCGCTTGCTGTGTCTATTGCCCATCTTGACCGTTGACATTTAATCGGTGTGTCCTGTAAATGGAGTGTCTATTCGGGCCAGCTTATATGTGTAAAGCCAGCTTAGAGCGTTTACACATGGACAGTTTGTATAGCAACATATCCTAACATGCTTGCTATTTGAGGGGTACAAAAATAACCTGTAATAATGTGATTGAATCAAAACTGATAAACTCAAACCATTATGACAACTATAGGGAGCAACCTGAATATCTCCCACACACTGCACTCAACACGTTGCGTGACATTAATAGGTGCATAATAGTCGAGAAAACCAAGCGTAGGGATGTATAGTAGATCGATACGATTATCTCTTGTTTGTGCACTTTTTGATACTGCATGCCATCCCTAATTCATTCTTCAATTTTATTCAATTGCTTTTTATACTTGCATTTGTGTTAGTAGGAAATGTCATATTTTGGCTAGCATGGCATTGAATACTCTCAGTTGCTGTCATTGGCATCTCAGGCTCTAGATTTATGGTGTTTTTTAGCTATACTATGTGACAGATGATGTTTACAAATAAGTATACGTAGCTAAAGGAACAGAATCGATGCATAAAATTTTTATTATGGTGATGTTTACAAAGTATCGATATAGAAAATGATGTAGCTAGATACCTGCTGCATGATTGTTATTTGCCTGGAATATCTCTCAGTTGGTGTCAGCAGCTTCTCTAGGTTAGTTTTTTTTAGCTAACAGATACATTGACAATGTTTACAAAAACAAATATGCCTGACTATAGATATAGAAAATGCTGGTATACTGTTCCATGTAGATATCTACTGATATTATGTCATAATAATCATGTTGATGTTTGTGGCACTGTATAGTAAATACATGACATTGCACAGTGAGTAAATAACTACCTCGTGTACTGATCTAGAAAGTTTATAAGGAGTTGCAATTAACCTCTGTCAACAAATCACTCTTATCTATTATGTAACCATTAGGTTGAGGACAGTGTGAGAGGAGCTCCACTTCCAGCTGGTATTGATATTCAGAGCAGAAAATATGGAATAGAAGATGACCCCAGACCTCTTTGTGTTATTCGTGTGATTCCATTAGTTTTTTTCCCTTAGGATAATACAGTTCATAATGGCATCATATGAAATGAACTTGTTCGACTCTATTTGGGAGGTTTATAGACCTCAGGGCTCTGTAGACACCTCCGTTCACTCTGGATTCTACAATACAGCCCTGTGGACCAGCTAGGAGGTCATGTAGAAACCTGAGGCTTCTAAAAAGAGTTTCTAACATAACTGACTCCAGGGAGGACTTAAAGAATGCGGGATCCGGAATCCGATATTTTAAACTTCGTCCAGACTCTGGTATTGCTGACTGCGGAGTCCGGAGTTGGCGCTCGCTCCCAATGTAGTCTACCATTTTCTTGCAGATACCACAGTAGGAGGACTTACACTTAGGCTAAGTATTTGCCACGCCCATTATGTGATCCATTATCCTCTGATCCTAGCCCAGAGTCCCGTTATTGTGCAATCCGGAGTCCGGAGTCCGGGATTTTAAGTTAATACCTTTAAGTTCGTCCGGACTCCGGTATTGCTGATCACGGAGTCCAGAGCTATAGATCCCGGGATCCGGAGTCTGGTTTTGTTGAATGTGGAGTCCGGGCCCGGAGGTGCATCACCCGGACTCGGAGTGAACCTCTCGGCCACCATAGGATACGCATACTTGCAGCAACACTGTGCTTTCTTGATGCTGTTTGCAGCTAGATTGGGTACATGCCATAGACAAAGACAGAAGTATATAGCTCTTCTTGATACCCCAGCCCGATACATCAGATTCTGCTAGTTCCAAAGATTAATGCTGGAAAAATAAAGTGGCTTCTGTGGGTGAATTAGCTACAAATATAACGCTGCTACAAAATACTATGTAATTCTTACAATGTGATTCCGAGTTATTGACTAGTCTTGTCAAAGTTGCTCAATCATGCCATCACACTAGTACTGTGCTGTAGTTTTGAGTTTGCTAATATTAACTAGAGCTCTCTCGAGCACAAAACCCTCGGCGCGTAGCATGGTATTAGCTAATATATGCATGGTTCAATGTTGCATACAGAAAAGGGGGTAAAGGGCTTACTATATAAATAATAGAGGCTGGGGACGAGACTTGCATAGCAATGTTGTTCAAGATTCAATGGCTCACAGCAGCAATAAGTTGTATTAAACTCATCAACTCAACTTCCCCCATAGTAACCACCGATTCTTGGGGAATAAACTAGCTTCTTCAAAATTTCTTAAAGGAGTCTGATGCAAAGCCTTGGTGCAAGACTGAAGTACACTGCAGCATGTCCGATATTTATCACAACTCACTTGGGTCCAAGCACTGCAATGCCATGACAGTATGCATACAAGCCAGAGAGTCAAAGGGTACCACAAGAATGCACATGGCAAATGCAGCTAAGCACACATATCCTTAGAGTGGAAAAGAAGCCACATGCATTGTTATCCCACGATCGTCGAAAGCTCGCCAGTGGACTGAGCAAGAAAGGTGGTAGCGATTTTACAATTGTGCCTAATGTGCATGCGCTGAGGGTTAATAAACGTACATACCGTATATAGCGCGCGACACACAACGTTCTATTTATACATTAAGTCATGCTATCACTAGCTTGGGAGAAGTCAAGAAGCTTAGAATCAGCAAATGACACCCAAAACTGGCGAATAAAGCATTTTTGGAGAAATCTACATAAATCATACCTTTGGAATGCAATAAGGAGGAACCTTATAATCCTACACATTGGAATCGCAAATGCAGTTAGCGTGGTAACAGACAGACAGACACACACACAGAATGACTATAATATTATACTGTAACCCTGCGGCGCATGCGACGAGGGTTAAAAATAAACACAGTAGGGCGATTGTGTGTCGATCATTTCGATGCATGGCTATAAGCTTTCTTTAACAAAACGTGATCATAAATGTGCAGCATTAATATTGCGCTAGTAAGCCTTGACATCAACACGTGGTACATATAATTAGCAAAAAATCAATGGGCAATTTAAATTTTAAGCGACTGTAATAGTGTTTTTATGCGTAGTGCTATCCAGTATGGCACCATTTAGATACAGTGGGAAACTTTCAAGGGATCCAATTATTAATTTAATAGTTTCATGGACCAACTGTGAAACTTAAACCTACAAAATGTACAATGGGCATGATTGTGCACACTAGCGAAAATAAAATCCGCGAAATGGTAAAATCACCGATCCGTGAAATTAAACATTTTTTACAACATGCATATTAATATTAAATTGATACATATTGAGTTAGACGCACAATCTGTTGCCATGATCACTTGAACATTAACAATATATTTGCTATGATCATTCAAGAAACATTGTAGCTACACACAGCTAGAGTATTATACTGCCACAATAGTTTGTATCAAAAAAAGGAAAAAGTGTCGGGATTGTTAATGAAGCCAAATATTGGAAGCAGTGGCTGCTAGTCCACAGTCTTTGAGTGCAGTCTTGAGAGCGTTAAGAGTGGCAAAGGAAGAGCTACCTCGATTGTCCCGTGGAGCCCACTGAAACCATTGAGTCAACATAGCCCTTAAGTAGCCGACTGGAACATCTTGCTGATGAACACCAGCTTGAATATTGTTCAACTCTCCTTGTCTGAATCCAAGATTCGAACCAATGTCCCTCCACTGCCAGGCATTGTCCTTCAGCTGATTCACAAGTGTAGCTAGGTGAGGAATTTCTTGAAGTGGCTGGGTATCATAAGAGCTGGGTTGACAAACTGGATCATCGTCAATCCACAAGAGCTGAAGCGAAGAAAGCTCACCACACTTCATCGAATCAAGAGAGCATGTCCAGAATCCTATGTCCAAGTTAATGGTAGCAATATGAGCATCTCCATTTTCACAAGGACAGACTAGAGCGGCACTGGGAGTAGAAATAGAGTAGTGTAGGTTTAGAGCGGCTCTGAGGAGACCTCTAAAGATGGCTTTCCGTATTGAAGGTACAAGTTTGGGGCAAACCCGTTCGGTATGCTCCAGAGGAACCTGTACATGCACTTCAAAGTGTGTGTATGCATCGACCAAGGTTACGATTGCAGGAGAGTTGGGAATTTTCAGCTGAATACAGTTACGATAGAGGCATATCGGTGCCCTGGTTGAATCTGTGGAAATGCATAGCGGTCCTATGCAATCATTGTCAGGAGACACCAGCCAGGATAAGAGAGAGCAAAAGAGACCTTTTCTTGGACCGCCATCTAGAAATTTTAGGGCAAAGGAGTGGACACTTAGTGCACTGTCAGAAGGCATGCAATATTTGTCGACCTCTTTCTTACTGAGCTCACGTAGAAGGGCAGGGACAAAAAGCTGAACCTCACCAAAGGTGGCAAAGATCAGTAGCTTTTTAAAAAGCTTGATGAGGTGTTCACGTTCAAACAGCCCTGGTACATAGTGCTTGCTAAATTCAGACTGAGAAAGAAATTCATCAGTGACTAAAGCGGATTCGTAAAATTTGCGCCAATCATCGGTTAAAGCTCTTGCTTGAGGATTGGTAGTTATTTGATAATGGGCAAGCACTAACTCAGACACTTTGTCGTAGATGACTTGAGGATCAGCAAAAACAACCTCTGGAAGAATATCTCGGTAGTAATAGAGAACAGAGAGGTTGTGAAGATAGTCAATGGCAGCATCAAATTCTGCTGCATCATCCTCAAAGTGAAGCTTATTCATGGCTGTGGTGAAGCACTCTTCTCTGCTAACAACACCTCGATGGAGACGACCAGTCATCTCTTTCAAAAGAATTTCAAAGGCAAGCCACCTCAGAGGAATGTCAACGGGAGCTCTAGAGCTACTTCCGAGGAGAATGTTGCGTATCTTCTTAATATTCCTCTCCTCTGCATGTCCTGGATTCAAGGCATTGAGTGCGAAAAGCACTTGCTTGCTTGGGACATCGCTATAAACAATTTGCTCCTCTAAATTTGATAAAAGAAGCTTCAATATCCTCTCATTTTTCTGCTCCCTGCTTTCCTTAGACTTCCCTTCAAAATCAGCATGTGTTCCAATTACCATTATCTTTGGAGACTCATTTTCACTATCAGAGGTTGATCTGTACGTGTGCATGCTTCTGGCGCAGTGCTGGAGGAGCTGCTCTACAATCTGAGAAGATTCAACAGGTTTACCTACTGGCTTTCCATCCACATAGAACTCGATTAAAGGCCGACTATCCAGTTCATCACAAAGCCGAAATACAAACACGTAGAAATCGAGATGTCGTAGAAAGACAGGCAAAATCTCGTGAAACTGGGGCTGACCTCCACAATCAATCATCTCAAGAATCCGAAAGGCTGTGAGTGGATCAATGGTAGTGGAGAGCTGGTCCATTAGCTTGACAAGCTCCTCATCGGTGGATATAGACTCAAGGATAGCATCAGCTTCAGCCTCAATATCCTCATCAGATGCATCCGACTCCAAAGGATCTTCTAGAGAGCCAGCTTCTGCTGAATCTAGTGAAGGATTGCCCTGTACAGGAGGTTCCCTTGATACCGATAACACTGGATCTTTGGATTTCACTTGTGGCTCGACTTTGAGAGGTGCTGGATTGGTAAGCGTTGGATCTTGGTTTGACCGTGCAGCAAGCAGGCGATCTACAAGCTGTGGTGTGTCTCGGATAAGAGCTCTAGCTACAAGTAGCTTGCGATCAGTTAGCGTGCTAAGCTTGGCCCACTCTTCGCTGTCAAGGTTAACTCGATAGATTGTGGTGGGCCTTGTTGCTAGAGGTGTGCTCTCTCTATGCTCAGGGGGCTTATTCCCGACAATTATCTCCATTGTCGTTGTTTTGCCAGACCCCGCATGACCATACATTAACAACTTACAAAGCCATGCCTTGACTTTACCCTCTTTCATCGCTTCTTCAAACTGTCTCTTGTTTTCAGCTGTACCTGAATGTGAGTATGTTTTGAGCGAGTCATTATTTCATCAACTACGATGTCATTAGCAATGCATACATATAGCCAAGTAAATTACACAAATTACATGCACATGCCACCATCAAATTGATATCGATTAAATCGGAGACATGCAATGACACAAATGAAAGTGAAGGATAAGCCATATCTGAGCCTTAAGTATAGGACTCTCCATAATAAAACCAAACATAAAGCACTGACAACTATTTTTGAATTAGGCCACCATTGCCAACTACAACCTACACAGTGTTTCATTCTATACCACAAGTACACATGTACACATATATGTACATGTATGAGTATGTGTACTGATAATAACATCTACCACGTACATTAATTTTTGATCCATTTTAAAGCACAGTATTGGCACATGGGTCGGACAAAGTTTTGACCACATCCATCATTAATTTTTAGTTATCACATCAAAAAGAAGACCAATGTTGAAAGCAAGTCGGCCATGCAGCGGTTGTGGAGAATGCTGCTAAAGGTGTAAGGTCATCAGTGAATTGAGGCTCAATGGTCCAAGCAGACATAACATGCAGCTACTGCACTGATCGTTATCATGAAACAAAACAGCATGCAAATCAATTTAAAGTTAATTACACTGTATTATTCATGTTTACTAATAATAAGGGACATGTAACTATATCCCCACTGCTGACTCACCTCTCAGGTACTTTTCCTGAACCACCTCCAACTCTTCAGGGCATTCTTGTCCCTCGATGCCCGATGTATAAAGTGCATCTGCCACCTGTTTCCATGACGGTGCAGGATGATCACTGAGGTAGACCTCCCAGCATCTCCGTCTGTGTTGAGAGTCATTACCACCACTGAAGCGTATCGTGTTCATTATTACTCCAGGTATGTCCATCTTCCACCACACACTCTCCCATCTTATCCTTCCAAGTAGGGGGGTGAGGTTAGTGAGGGTAAGTGTCGGATCTAATAATAATAATCATCATAAAAACCGGACAATGTATATTGTACACACATACACGTGCATGAACATATAAAATTATTGATTATCAGAGTATATTATAGTAAGCAGTTTCATTAGCTATAGTTATTAAATAATATTCATTAAAATTTAAAATAATGCACAACATACAATGTAGATGACATTGTATGCACACAATGTACATGTATAATTATAATAATATGTACACTATATTAAAGGCATTGTGCCACGATATAAGGGCTATTTTTAGTAAATTAGTGTCACACGTGATGTAACCGCGCCCATTAGATTGAAATCTGGCAGCCACTTTTCAATCAACGGTTGTAGTTCGCGGTAGCAGAACGCGATCTTTCCAAGAAAGGCTCGAGTGTTGGAGCTGGAAGGTCTTCAGCTAGCGGAGGAAGGTAAGAGATCTATCAGAAGGACGGGCGAGAGTCGGCTGTGCCAGAGTAGCGATGTTTTTGTCTAGCTAGATCTACCACGTGCAAGGTAGCATACCACGAGTAGATTTACCTTTAGCGAGCGAGAGTGGGTCGAAAAGTAGACAAAGATACCAGTCCTCTAGTAGCGTGACGAGTAGCTAAGTTCTTTCCTTGTCTTTCGATGGGTTCTGGCATCCACGAGTAGCGCGCGACAATATTTTGTATGTGCGCTATTTTTGACAACGCGAGTCCGTATACTCGATCTAAATTTAGTAACAATCACCGCTTATATCGTGACACAATGCCTTTAAACATAGCAGCTACTCATTATACTATATACAACGAAAAATATTTTTCAGACGGTCATTTTTCTTATATAGTCCGTGTCATTACATGAGGGCATGCGCCCGGTTGCTATGAACGAGCTGCACTACAAGGCTCAGGATTGGTCAGAACTGTAGGGCCGTGTGCACAAAGAAGAGTGGCCTTAATGCCTCGGGCCATAGCTACAGCTAGAGACGCGTTGTCGAACGATCAGCGCGAAAGCGCCGCGCGTTTCGAAAGGCCTGCTAAGCAGGCGCTGGCGCTAGCCACCGAGCCTTGAGCAAAGCGAGAGGCAAGGTCTGTTCATACCTGTCAGTAGTCCGGTAGCAACGTTTGAGCAGAGCGAGAATGTTGCCATTGCACACTGCTTGCTTTGCCAAGGGGTGTGGTCTCTGCAACCGCTTCCATCTGCGCATGCGCACGGTACTAATGGGCAATCTTGCCCAGGCAGGATACTGTTTGTCCATAAACTGTCTCTATGTTTTGTGAGCATGTACTGTTAATAGATGATCATGCATGCTAGCCATATTATCCCATGGTTGTGACATTAAACATACTTGTCATAATCTAAAAAATATTGACCATTTTCCACAGCAAACATAATAATATAATAATATTATGTACTTTCATGATGTGTATATTTCAATCGGTCTTCCACCCTTCAAAAAGTTCCCCTACACTATAAAGGTTCATTCCACAATCCACAGTATCACCATTGGTTAACACTATTACACACAAACTCACCAGGTTCTGTTTTGATGAACCTCCTAGCAGCTGACAGAGCATCATGGTGTTGTCTACAGTAGAGCTTGCTAGCCAGGTGACCCCAGCTGGCATACTCGGAGTAGTTGAGATAGTAGCGGATGAGTCTTTCTCTCTCCTCAGCAGCAGTAGCGCTCTGCCTACGAATCTCCTCACGCTCACTGACTGGAACTAACAGAACCACCCCTCCTAGTTTATCATCCTCAAGTGGCACAGTAGCTGTCACAGTAGAGATGTTTTCAAGTGTCAGGGTAGGATCTGTGGAAAACAATGACACAATCAGTCCATGCATGTGCATATTTGCTACATACACACATGTACATGTATATCATGTACATCATTGTAATTATTATGACATTGTGTGTACCCAATGATAGCTACTGTACATGTACTGTAGGGCCACCCTCATACACACATATCACTTGATCACGTGATAACTGAATGATGACTATGAATACCTTAGATGGTTCCACTAGCCTCATCCCTGGCTTGGCCTATTCACAAATTTTCAATATTGCATGCCTCCTGCTTTTCAGCATGTGACATCGAAACCTGGGAATGGGCCTGAGGATAACCTATGCTGAAGAGTATTGTTACCCCGCGCGCATGCGCAAGGATCCGTTTATCTGTCTGTCGTCATTGTCGGCACGAAAATCGCCAGACCTCGCGTTCTAGGCATCTGTGCGTGCTGTAAGCACAACCAATTGGTAGATATCGGTGAAATACTGGTTTGTAAGCACTTCAAATTGCTTAAAAAGGCTTACTAGTGCTACAAATCATGCATTTTCTGTTCAGCATGCCGGTGGTTTATCGACCACACCCATGCCGATGCGACTGCACATGCTCAAGCTTAGCGTTGGAAAGGGTCGTCAAGGCATGAAACAGCTATGACTCAGAGTGTTGCAATACTACGCTATACAGTGGCTACAGAGCGCGCGGGGTATGTGCTCTACAGAAGTCTAGTTACAATGGTATCAGTGACTCTACTCATTCTACTGTGCAAGCATTGTTAGTATACATGTCATGTAGTAATCACTAGTGACTACATTATGCTGCAGTGCATACTTCTAAGCAATAGTACTGTGTTTATAAAACGCAAGATCCAACTAGTGCAAGAAAATTCGCATTATAGGACTTTTCATAATGTATCTTAATGTAGACGGTGACGACCTTTACCGGAAAATCATGCGAACATTAGTATCGTAATTTTTTTTAGCTTGTGTTCTATTAGGCCATACCAATTTGAATATATGTTTCTCGGACAGGCATACCATCAAAAGAGACCCGGGTGGCAGGGAAAAAAATCTGAATCTGATTATTATCAATGCAAAGTTAAAACAAAACCACAATACAGTGACATAAAATTAATATAAAAGCCACATGTCCGTTAACAAAGCCCCAAAACTAAATAATTTTCCATACTTTAAAAGAAGAGAACCAAATGTGTCAGTCCAAGAACATTTCAATATTTCTCTGGGTTTGATCACGGTCTCCGTCCGTTTTACTAGCCACCAGATGACACAGCCATTTCTCTAATCAAAGTTAGCTAGCTCGAGCTAGAACGAGAGATCAGCTGACAACAGCTTAGGCCGCATGTGCACCGTCGATTACGTAGGACAGCACTTATGCGCATGCGCCTTGTCGATATACAGCATTTATTATTGCCAACACTTGACCATACCCTTTTTTTTGGAATTCAGCAAAATGTGACCCGCTGGATCCGAGAAATATAATATATTCAAATTGGTATGGCCTTAGAATAAACACAGTATAGTGGAGGGTCGAAGGTCAACCACACAGGCACCTCACCATCCTACCATGCTAGAGGGATGCCCCTGATTTGAACTGTACATATCATACCAGTCAGTTTTTCAGCATAGCGGTAAATCTGTTTTGCCACAGCATGCTCTTCAAAGTCATGCAGTTGTGTAATGAGCCTCCTCCAGGAGGCATAAGGATCAGAGGCTAACCAATACCGGACAGCTGCAGTCCTCCGCTCATCCTCAGTTAAATACTCCGCCTCAATCTTACATCGCTGAGATTTAGGGAGCTGTAGGACACCAGCAAGCGCAGTAGTCGTGCCATCTGTCAGTGAGAACTCCTTATCATTGGATAGTGTCTGCCATGATACATCCTTTAGTTCTCTGAGGACGTTATCAACTGTAAGAGCTGAGGGAAGAGACAAAAGTATACACAATGAGGGATCATAATTAAACACTGTACATGAAAACTTTCTCTGGATAAAATTGGTCCAGCTACCTTTGTATTGCAGAAAATTTTTTCACCAATGTGGTAAAGGTCACCATAATTATTCTCTATGCTATCTTTAATGTAGGACAAAAAACTAGTGTGATAAAATTTAGAACAGGTGGCGAAATTGATGAAACAGCAAAAATTTCTACTTATGCAGTACTGTAGCAAAAAATTATGTACCAATACACTAATTGATATTTCTGCAATGTATGATCATTCGATTGTACATGTAGGTTGATTCATCACGATTAGACACAAACTTCACGTTTGTTTGGCTAGAAACATAATGCACAATGGCATGCATGTACATTTTATGAGAGCAAAAAATATTAAGTAGTGTCATACTACATTGTAAAATTGAGCCGCCAATACCATACATGTATGTAAGTTAAGTTGGAAGGCTCTTTAGCTTATGCAAAAGCATATCTCATAATTATGATCGATAAGAAACTATTATTCGGACCTGATGACCAACAAATAGCAGTAGCTGTCATGGTGCCCCCACCACTACATGTAAGTACTACTAGATCCCAAAACCATTCAGTGTTTGAATTAATAAGGGAAAAAGTATAATAAGAAAATTAATAGTAAATGCTCACCATGGCGTCCTGTTCGTTTGCGTCTCTTTCTCTGTGCTGCAGGCTTCTTTATAGAGGAGACATGACCACGTCCATCTTGAGTTCTTGATCCATGTTTCAGTTGTGTTTCTTGAGCAGCAGTCTTAGACTGAGCTTCTTGATCTCTCCCTTCCCTAGCCACCTCAGCAGTAGCTCGACTAGACTCAGGACCAGCGCCAACGGTGGACTGTGTATCTGATACAGTCAATAGTTTCTTTTCTTCTTCACTATCTATGACATCTTGTTCTTCACGGTTACTATCCATCACTGTACCAATAGGTGGAGGGGTGGCGGTCGCTTCTGATTGGCTAGCGACGTCCACTGACTCGGCTGCCGGGAGTTGTACCGTTTCCAGACCGATAGACTCAGGCTCAAGAACTTCTCGAGTTCCCCTGGTTTTCTTTTCATCATTTTTTACCATATCAGTTGATATTAAAATGGCAGATAAGGTACCGTGCGTACTGGTAACAGGAATTGGCTCTGAAACTAGATCAGCTTCATCTTTCCTAGTTCCCTCACCACCATGTGTCTTATCAGCATCACCTTTGGCTGCATTTATAGCACTGGCAGCTTCATTTGGTTTCAAGCTGAGAGACGATGTCTGCGCAGTTGCGGCAGGCTGTAGTTTCGACGTATCAGCGATGGCAGGGTCTTTCTTTGGCTCACTGAGAACAACGTTCACTAGAATCCGGGACGCCTGTAGATCATCGTGACCCTGTGATCTGGCTCGATCAATTGATCGCTGGATAGCTTCTGGCGGGTCGTATTTCAATCTCTTTCTCATTGGTTTATCTCTGAATGGAGATTCCTTCAACATTTTGCTTTGCTTACTCTCCATGTTGGGCTGTCTACCATTGAATACTGGACAGACCTGTTTTTATTAGAAATAATTATATAGATGACTACACAAACTGCTACGATTTAGCCCCTACTACACCCGCCTCTTCTTCATGCTGAAACATTAGCTACCGAATGCTGTTTTTGTAACATGCATGTAATTACCTAGTCTCGTGCCCAGACCCCACCCCAAAAAGGGGGAAAGGGGTCTGGTGAATTTGGACCGTTTCCTTGGTTTGGCCGGCTCGGTGGGCGCGCGCCGACACTACGGTAGTGAAACAAACCTTGAATCTGATTGGTCATTGGCGCGGCTGCGCGCGGGCCGACAATTCAAATTTATACAGCAGGCAATGGCGCTTTGAATTCCTGCGGTTGGCGAGTCATATGACTAAGGTAAAGCTGCAATCTCATTGGAGCGCTCAAATTCCTTTCCCTGGCCCAAGGATTGTGTCCAAATTCACCAGACCCTTTTCCCTCCTCGAGGGTGGGGTCTGGGGACGAGACTAGTAATTACCGTGTTTATTCTAATAGAACACAAGCAAAAAAATAATTTCAAATCTGGTTTGCGCACAATTAGAGTCAAAACAATTCCAGGAAGTGAATTTTCTTGCGTTAATTAGATGTTGCATTGTAATAGAATAATTAGCATAGCTTTGAGCGACGACGAATAGTGGCTATCGATGGTATCGTACCTGTGCCCCTGGCCCCGATCATCACGAGGGTAGCCTGAGAAAGGCCTTCTGACAGCCGCGCTGCATGGTTAGTGATGCCACTGAATCGTGCTGATCGCAGCCTGAGGCCCTGGCTGCTGGACTTAGTGCAGTTCCAACTAAGGTCAGTCCCGAGTGTAGTTTAGTACCCTCATGAATGACAAACGACACTTGCGATTTGGTTAACTATAGCTAGCAACGAGTCCGAGAGACAGAGCGAGATATAATAATAATATAGAGGCTTCCAGAGGTGCGTGCAGCACGCCGTTTGAGCATGCGTAATAGCCTCACCTTAGCACTATTGCGCTAATTGGATTCATAGAAAATAATTACAGACAGTCGCTTCCGTTCTAATAGAATACAAACAATTCCTGGAATTAAATTTTCTTGCGGTGATTGGATCATGCGTTCTATTAGCATAAACACGGTATACGTACATGTACATGTACATGTATGCCAGCTACACGAACCTACAAATATAAACAATACACGTACTACATGCACCTGCAGCTGGACACTTATCCACATCTTAACAATAGCCAATTTTTCTCCGTAGGCGGCAGTAACGGTTAGTACAAAAGTTCTATACTGGCCTCTAAAATTTGCTCCTAAAACAGCAGTTTCTCGCCGCTATTTGTCCTAAAACAGCCTTCTTTGTTAGCCAGCTACCTTCAAGAATGCATTTAATTAGGGATGTGGTCAACATTTTGGGGGCATGGCTAAAATTTTGCACATGCGCTTCGCACGCAAATGTCTTAGCACCCCCTCCCTCAAATCCTGGGAACGCCACTGTGCATTGCACCATAATTATGCACATTTTGAAAATAATATTATGCCTACTCTATCCACTTGTATGTGGACAAAGGTCGTCAGGTGAGAAGATAGCTGATTTTTAGCTATGGGTACACGTGCACATCCTGGTTTTATGTAATAGATCATGTGATATTGTCACTCAGCTAGCGAGAGAATCTCATTAGTAGTCTTGTCGCTCACAAGGGGGAGAGAAGACGCTTAGAATAGAATCGTCTCCCTCTAGAAAACTCCTGTGGACAACATCATGGTGCCCAGTGCCCCTTTACATTCACCACACCACTATACATGTACATGTATGTAAGTGTACACTTCGATCTAATTCTGCCCTGCCATCCTTTTGATGCAGCTCACCGTTAGGTATTATGATAAATCGATTATTATCATACTCATTTTATCACAAAGCATGGCCACTTTTCGTGACAATACATTAGGTGCAAACTTAATTTTCTGTTTCTCGTCACCACCCACATGTACATGTACATCAACCCCCCCGTGTGTACTTTTGATATTCAGATTTTAACTGGATGACGTCATCAAGCCATAACTAATTAACCATTCTGGGGGTGTGGTCGCGTCGTAGTTGATCTAAAAATCGATTGAGTCCTCATATCTCTCAGCCTCTACCAAGAATCTTGATCATCAATAATTGCAGTGATAGTGGAAATGCAGCAGATATATAGGGCATTCATTATGTGGCTAGGGGTGTGGTATCAAATATCAAAATCATCCGTATCTCTTATAACATAATGCTTTGTAGTATCCGATAGGACAAGAAACAGAACCTTTAATTTGTGTGGACTTATAACATATGTAGCTATTGTACAAAATTTATGTACTTCTTGTGAAAATTTTAAACGGTACTATTGGCTGGAATGCAGCAGTGAGCTTTCAAAATATTCCCATATGCAAAGTATTAGGTGTTTAATACACACAGCATTCCAGATTCAGTAAGTGCCTCTCCAGTGGCATGTCCAGGATTTGAAGGAGGGAGGTGCTAAGCCTGTCGTGCACAAAGTTTTAAGCCATGCCCCTCAAACAATCTTAGAGGCCAGGTAGTTCATTGTTGGTTCTGGCTACCAATTATCGATTATCAGTATAAAAAGTTGCCAGTGAGCTACTGATCTGGTTGTTCTGCCAGAGCTGAGGGGAACGCTCGAGCACCCTGAGTCCTCCCGCCGTGGATACGCCACTGCTCTCCCCTTTCTATTACCATATTCACCCAGATGCCACACTCGAATAGTCGCCGCACCACCAGAAGTGCTGAACAAAATAGTCACCACTCTCGAATAATAGCCACGCCATGCCTACTATTCGAGAAGCATGTGCACACATGAACATGCCTTGCGACTCATTCTCGATGGTAGCTCAGCACAGGTACCAGAGAAGTAGCTTAGCACGCTTCTACATAGAATAAGTTCTACCTTCTAGGATCTTCTCGTTGAGCAGTATCACAGAGGTGTCAAGCGATCATTTCTACAGACTGCTTCTCTGGAAGCTACTGATATTAATAACACTGCGAAGTGGGTCCTGATTGCACTTACCTTGCCTAAGTGTATGTACATGTACCCCATTTGAAAATTGTGCACCTCCCTTAAAGCCCCCACTTCATTGTCATACATGTAGTTGTGGCCCCCATTTCATTATTACTCACAGATTGGCTGACAATCGGCCCACTCTTTGAACATCAAACTGACAGCCTAGCTACTAAAAATACTCATTGTGTGGGCGTACATGTACTATTGCGTCCATGGAATTATTCATACATACATGTACATTGTATGCTGCAGTCTGTTGATCCCTAAACTTTCAGACTCCTACTCTTAACTAGCGCCTCACCAGAGACAGCCAAACATAGTACAGAATGCAAGGATTTAAATACCATCTGACTTGTATCGTATTGATGCAAACTTGCCCCACCCTATGCATATACCTAGCCTCATACTTTGGCATGTGCCAAAGTACGAGGCTGACCCCACCCAGCCCAGATGCCTGGCGCCTCAATCTCTGTACTGCCTTTAGCTTGTGTGCTGAGCAAGGAAATTCCTGCACTCACATGTGTCGCTTAGTTATGCTTGTATGGTTATGAATTACTGTACAGTAGCGATTACAGACCTCCAAGGGCCTCCAGTAGATCGTGAATATCTCGGGAGTACTCTCATGAAACAAGATACATGTACATGTAGTTCAATGAAATAATTATCTACCGAGGCCTTAACCCTGCAAATCGGTTGTGCGGAATCGCTGCTAGCTTCATTTTTGAGTTTCTATGGAGAAAGTTTAGGTGGGCGTGGCTTTGCAACGCTTTTGCCTATGATTTCATTACAAGCGTCATTGGATACAGTTCGTGGAGTGCTACCTTCCGAAACTCAAACATTGATATCCCACTGGGAGAAGTTCCACTGGTGAAACTTGGAGTTCTGTAATTGATATGACGTCACAATAAATAGGCTAGTATAGTACACAGTATTAATGCCGCCCGCACTTGTACTAGGGGATTCCTAGACCAGAAACACCTACTTTAGTCTGTAGAGTATGGCCACAACTAGAGCTGTGTATACCCCGCGCACACTATCGCCCGTAGTCTCGCCAGCCACACCCTTCAATCTCAAGAGAAAGAGGGTCTGGTGACCATGCTTACAGGTAGTTGTTCCATCGGAATGCAATAATTACAAAAAAAGTCATAGGTAACCGCAAACAATGCGGGGACGACTGTATGTGCACCCGCCACTGGTAAAGTGTTGCCAAGCAATAAATTCAAATCTCGAATCTGATTGGATGCGATCAAATCCTGTCACCAGAACAACTCGTTGTATACACGGTCACCAGACCCCTCTTTCCCTCAGATTGGGGGGTGTGGCACACGAGACTATATCGTCCGATTGTAAACACAGTTTATAATTACATCCCTAGTATAAATTTACTTTTCTGAAACAGTAAAAGGTATCGAATTGTGAAATTTGGCACAGATACAGGTGAATATGAAAAGTGATTCTAGAAATAGTTTAAAGTTTGTCATAGGTTTTCATTTTTAAGTAACTGTTATGCCACTAAAGCATTTGACGATTACGTAACATTGCATAACTTAAGGATGCTACTTACATACATAGTGATCCTTTACCATAAGGCCACTATTGGTTGAAAATTAGTTTCTCATCCCCACCCGCATGGAATTTTGCCCCCGCTTCAATCTCATCATTATGCCATTATATGCTACTATACGCATGCGCAGATCTGCCTCGCGAGATATCTGACCACGCTAGTATTGCTTTGTGTGTACATTTTGTTATTTTAAGGATCAAGAGGTGTTTACATAACATATTTCCTGGATGCACTAATGTAATTAAATAATGGCATAATGGTAATGTACCGCCCGCCCGCCCGCATACAATTCTGGGAAAGTCCCTGATGAGAAACTATTATTCAACAAAATTAATAGTGGCCTAATATTATACATGCAATGAAGCTATACTAGGGATGTGGTAATCGTTTCATATAGTAGTATTAAAAATAATCTACTCTGATTTAATATTGTACTAGCCTGAGCATCTCTCTCTGTGTGGTCCACGGGCTGACGCTCGGTAGCAATGGGCAAAGCCGTCTGACGTCTTCTATAAATCATTGTACCATATATTATTGATTGTACAAACGGAATGCGGTGGAATGAGTTCAATATTGAAGGCGGGCAGCAGCACTCACCTATCCACTTTCTCTTTTTTTCGTCCAGTCTCAAGCTCGATCATTTCTCGAGCTTTCAGTGAACGCTTTCGATCTCTTCGTAAGTCCATCTTCAGTATACAAGTCCTAGGGGCTGGCGCGCGCGCTGTATCGGGTCAAGATTTTAGCATATATACCACTTGGTACTCGCCAACACAGCAAAAAGACTACCAAAATCAATGCACTACATTCAAAAATCCATCAAAGATTGAGTAGTAAAATCTTTACAAGAATCAATTCTTCTATGTGATTTCAGTGATTTTATAGAGGCGTTTGATTTTACAGATAGTTTTACTATTCAATCACAGAGTGATTACAACATGATTTTGGACCAAATTTCGCTGTGCAAGTGTCCCGGAATTTCTGGGATTGTCCCGGGAAACTGTGGATATGTCCCGGCCGGAGTCTAGTCCCGGAAAGAACCGTAGAATCCCGCGATTACGCCCCGGCCCCAAAATGCAGGGGGGGGGGGGGGGGGGGTAATCGCGGGATTCTACGGTAATTGTCCCGGCTTTGCTCAATCGAGTTTGACCTTCAACCTTGACTTCATTGCTGACTAAATTTAATATGCAAACACAGCAGTAGTTTAAGGTCAAAGGTTATTCAGCGTGGTGCAGTCTAGGCAGTACACACTCATCTCTCAGTCCAGCAAGTAAGAAATGACAATTTATTTAATAGCTGCATGTATCAACACTATAATCTTATAATTTGTGTCTTATTATTGTGATAATATGGATTGTCCTGCAACTTCTGTCAAAATCCTGGATTTGCTTTTCGTGTATGTTGAGTAATGAGGGTTGGCAAGTATGTTTTAGACCGCCTAAGAATGGCCTTGACCACTTGACCATGGCGAATTTTTGCCCTTGACCCATTGACCATAGATAATTAAGACTGCGTAACCGCAGTCTTAATTATCTATGCATTGACCATCAACTAACTGCGCATGCGCAAAATCTCGGCCACACCTCTTGGCCGCCTAGCTATGTTGGCTCTGGGAGTACCCCCCCCCCCCCCCCGGTGTTGCGGTATTCAGCTCTTGATTTAGCCTCGTCCCCAATCCTTCCCGATCTTTGTTCTCGCGTGTGTTGAACAAAGATCAGGGAGACTGGGGACGAGGCTACTTGTAGGCTACTGTACTCTTGATTCATATCTCAAGATTCATTGATTTATTACCCCGTGCGAATGACCCCTATTGCAGGTGGAAGGCTAGCTATACGTAGTCCCCCCTCCCCCTTGCATTGGAGGTGTAGGTACATACCTGATATAACTTACCGTAGCCTCGTCCCTAGGTCACTCCCACACTTTCAATGTTGCACGCTTGAAAAGCTGGGAGTGGCCTGGGGACAAAATGAGGCTGAATTTACAAAAATTATGATTTATTATACTTTGTAGAAATGCCTATACTCTCTTTGATATGGAGAACATGGAGTTGGCAAGGCTACCGGAGAGCGGCCGGCTGGACATGAAGAAACTCGGAGAAATGTGGAAGACACTCACTGAGCCTCAGCGAGAGGTGAGTCCATACTAACAGCTAGCTACATGTAGCTCACTCTTAAGACTTTTATTAGTGTCTTACATGTATGATAATATTGTTGTACATGTACATGTATGTACACAAGAGATATAGCAATACAGGGAGTCAATAGCTAGCCCTAATCTCGTCTGTCAAAAGCATTCCTGTGTATCTCTAGCTCTGCTGTTATGTACATGTACATGTGTTGTAATTACATTGTATGTACATGGTGCCATACCTCTAAGTGGTCCTATGATGAAGTATGAAGTACTAATCTTGCATACAATTGTAACACTTAACTCCCACTAGAATCTCATGATCACTTGTTTTCACCACAAAAAAGATCATTATTATGACCAACTAATTAGATGAAACTATGCAGGAATATCAATCCAAGTATGAAGAGCAGAAGAGAGTAAGGTGGATGAGTTTCTGGCGGGGCTGGGAGGGCAGGAGGAGCAAGATGCCTACTTCAACTCACTGGCAGACTACAAAGCAAAGAGAAGGGCCTACCTCAAGCACTTCAGGCTAAAGAAGCTGGGCCTAGTCAAGGTACATGGTATGAGAGAGAATACATATTTAACTAGAGCTCTATAGAGCACATACCCTGCGCGCTGCAGTGTCAACAGCCTTCACCTACATAATATTATTGTGCCAGGTTGTGCGCGTGAGCAGAAAGCACATGGTGGGTACGTAGTGTCCATAAGCATTGCCAACAAAATGCAGTATTTGTGACGCTCGTGGACCTCGCCAAATGATGTGAAGCATAATAAAGCCAGTTTTTCGATGATATCGACAGATATGCTATACTTACGAGTCACTCAGATGCCTAGATCTCCAGATCCGGCAATTATTGTGCTGACGACGACAGACACAACAGATTACTTTACCCCTTGTGCATGTGCGCGGGGTAATTATACAGATTATGGTACCTAAGCATCACATTTGCTTCCTGTCAGTGTTTCTGGCTATGCAGTAGTACCGTCAAGCACTGATACTGGCATGAAGCCCTACACGTTCATGTACTTAAATCATTTGTATTACAGGCATAGTCCATACATGCATATATTCCTGTATACATTTGTATACATGCAGCTGCTTATTATGCAATCATTGAAGACATTTTGCACTTCTTTCTACAGCCAAGAAAGCTTTCTGCTCATAACATATTTGCTGGGGAACGTTTGAGAGAGGCTGGAGTACCAGGTCTCAATACGGAGCTGATAAAGGAGATCCCATCACTGTGGAAGGCACTGTCTGATCACGAAAAACAGCCCTATACGAAATCTTGTGCATGTAACATGCATGTTACATGCATATTTCAGGTGATGACATGCACTCACCTTGGCGCATGTTATATGCAGGTTCCATTTGTATCTACATGCATGTAGCACGCATGTTTCATGTAACATGCATGGATTTGGGACGTTTTCCATGCATACTACATGCATGTAACATGTGTAAAACAACTAAGGATTAAAACAGGCCACTGAGAAGTTAAAAATTGCTTTCCTCATCTGTGTACACGTACATGTACGCATGTAGATCTAGGTGGGATGGGGTCAGCATACGTTTAAACATCGAGAGATTCAGAACGAATACCTATATGATAATATACTTAGCACATATACTTTTTTCAGCATGCATCAGACATGTCATGTCACTTACATGAAACATGCATGCCACTTGCCTGTTATATGCCTGTTACTCCTGCTACATGCACTGTGCATGCTACCCTTATTTTGACATGCATACAACATGCATTTTTCCCCTAGTGTAACATGCATCTTGTCTTGACATGCACTACACATGCATATAACATTCATGTTACAGGCATGTTTGGGTCAACATGAATGTAAGTGCTAGTAACATGCATGTTACGTGCATAAGATTTCGTATAGGGAGGTTCATACATACAATACGAGTATTCAAGTGTTTATAGTGGAACCCCTCTAATGGCTACCTTGTCTACAATAGCCACTCACCTTGGTTCTAACTTCATCACCATAGCATTGCACTAATAAAATTCAAGGCATGATAAAGGGCATGGTGTGGGTGGAGTCTGTGACCACAACAAAGGTTTTGGGTTATCCCATTCCCCACATCAAAGAGGGTTCTGTACTGAAGGCTTGTTGGGCCGACATGCCTTAGGTATGCTAGGGAGAACACTGGTAATGCAATGTAGCAAAACACCCCTGAGGTACATGAGGCCACCCCTCTATAATGGCCCAAACTTCGTTCCCCAATGGTGGCTGCCATTGAGGGGTTCCACTACATCTCAGTATTATACATGTATGTAAGCCTGGGGGTGCCCCCCAACCCCAAATAATTTACTTCCCCTACCTTTAATACAAATGTATGGGGTTCCTTCTGGATTTGTATTTGCCAACACCCCCCCTCCCCCCAACAAGAATTTTGTCACTAGGCATTTCCTCATCTTGAAGTAAAATTTAACCGTAGTATCCCGGGCAAGCGCCCACTCCCAGTAAGTGCCGATGTACCGCATTTCAAGGGGCTACTGTAGCAGCTTCTGTATGGAAATTAATTTTGATCCTGGGTAAGCATCCATGCGACCCAAAATCACAAGTTAAGTTACCCAGTATACTAAGGTATTAGAAATATAATTTTGATTGGGGAATCCTTAAGCTTGAATGTGCTCATAGGCTATATATAGCCCCTCTCTCCCAAGTAGCCCACCACCACCACCCCACTCTGCAACTCATGCATTGTGTGCTTTCGTCATTGTTGCTTGGGGAGAATATTGAGGGTCCAATGCTCACAAAAATATACATGTAGTACAACGATCAATTAAACGGTATCAAGGGCTTATAGGAGTCTATAAGTCCTTGGTAGTATACAGTAACAGTAATAATCTATACGATGTATAATTATGTTTTTCATTAAGTGTATGGATAAAATAGTAATGTTTTATGCAGCGGTACCAGAAGATAGCAGAAGAACGCTATGCTACACGATTAGCCGATTATGAAGAGCGTCTAAGGAAAGCTCAAGAGGAGGGCAAAGTGCCAATCGAAGAACCAAAGAAAGCTAAGAAGGCTCCAGCTACCAAAAGGAAGAAGAAAACCACTGCAGCAAAGAAGAAAGGAACAAAATCTGCAACTAAAAAAGCAGCATCAACTGAGAGCAAAAAGTCCACTACTAAGAAAACAAAGACGACAAAAAAGAAACCAACCTCAAAAGATGCCAAATCAGCTAAATTGGATGAAGATACTGACCAGTGGATTAGTTCCGATGATGAAGATTGATGCTAGACGGCAATGGCACACATACCGTATAGCGGGTAAATTTGGCGAATCACTCCCTCATAGATATTGGCGAATTTTAAATTTGGCGACTTGATAAATTGTGAGCGCAAGCGCATGACGCGCTAAACATGTGACGTAATGCATGGATCAGCTGCTGGCCGGCCGGCCACTCCATTGCCGACCTAGCCGCTAGCAGCTGTCAAAAATGGAGACATGTCAGATCGAGAGTTGTGTTCGAGACACATGTTGATGACGAAGGTAGCGTCGGATGTTTAACCTGAAAGAACTTGAGCAGCGACATTGATTCCTAACAAACGATTCTGTTTTAGGTTGCGAGCAATCAATCTAATTTTTCTGAATTCGCACTGCTCTCGTTCACATGCGCATGCGCACACGTAGTCATTACATCATAAAAATTAGGTTATTTAAATATTGGCGAGTTTTAATTTGGCGATTCTCTTCAAAATTCGCCAAATCGCCAAATTAAAAACCTCGCCAAAGTTTCCCGCTATACGGTAGTTGCTAGTAAGAATTAATTTTTGTTGCAGGTACATGTACATGTATTTCATTGAGCTGGACATTTCCAATTCTATTAATTTGTTGTCAAAGTTGTAAAAATTAACAATAATAAATTTAGCTCAATCATAAATCACTTCCTGGTTTCCCACTATTGTTTTACAGATGATGCACATGTACATGCAGAGTCTGATGCATTGATCATTCACTGTTCAAGAATTATACTACAATTCAGTAGAAAAGAATATTTGAGATGTGAATAATTATTTTAAAGAGCTCTTTTTCTGACCTCTGTACTAAGAAAAACTGGGGTGGAAACTCATGGCTTGAATAGTTCCTTCTTCTGGGGTCAAAGTAGACTGCATGTCACAACAGTCTGTGTCCCATTTTTATCATAATGTCCCGAGTAAGTGCACATGCATAAAAAATGTATATAAAATGTACAATGGGCATGATTGTGCACACTAGTGAAAATAAAATCCGCGAAATGGTAAAATCACCGATCTGTGAAAATTAAACATTAATGTTTACAACATACATAATATTAATATACATCACTTGCGAATTTGGCCCTCATGCACGGGATAAAATTTAAATTTATAATATTCAATATTGTATAGAAGCTGAAATACGGTACATGGACGCTTGCCCTGGACATCAGATTCTGTATGCATGCTAGGTCCAGAGATTAAATTAATGCAGGAGCAACAACTCAGTGCAGTTAAGGCATGTCTGATTATCGTTGGCTTACGATCGATGTTGACGATCTATCGGACGGATTGTTGATGGCTGCTTTCAGTTCGGAGCTACATGCGAAACATCGTGCCGTGGATCCCCCCAAAATCTAGTTTTTTGCGACTAAAATCATAGCAGAAGGGTTTTTCGACAATCCGTCCGCTGATATGTTAGATCATCATAGTAGGCCTCCGTTTGTGTAGCTAAGGTTCAGTAGAAGTGGCCGCATTTAGCGTTTTGGAGGGCGTGGCTGAATGGCGCTGCCACGCCTAATTAGTTAATTGGTTGCGGTTAATAATTAAATATTCGAAAGGTGCTTGGATTGGTCTTTCTTATGGTACCCTGATCAGCCTCTGATACTTCCACTTAGTGCTTAAAAAGAGTCCCTGAATATGACTGAAAATTTTAACTTCTTCGATTCCAGACAGTCCTTAAGTGTGCTGAGAAAGCGGCTTCTATGGACGACTTACAATGGACAGCAAAAGAAGAAATTCACTGATGGCTCTAAGTTTTCTCGCATGGAACAAAATGTGATCATAAAATCAATGTGCAACATTACTTTTGCGCTAAGTAAACATATAAAATGTACAATGGGCATGATTGTGCACGATAGCGAAACTAAAATCCGCGAAATGGTAAAATCACCGATCTGTGAAAATTATACATTAATTTTTACAACATATACATAATATTAATACAGTGAAATCCCGCTTAACGGACACCCCTCAACGGCGGACACCTCCGATATAATGGTCAATTCTGAATGTCTGGATTGTATTTCTATAGACTTCAATAAATATATTATATTCAACCCCCCTCTACAGCGGACACCCCGCTATTCCGTATAATGGACACTTACAATGTCATGTATTTTGGTCCCGTTTGAGCCTGCGCAATAGTGAACAACCTCGCGTAATGGACAGATTAAATCGGTCGGTTTCAGCGACCAGTAGACTACAGTAAAGCCTAAATATGTCTCAAATTCTTGCTTAGGAGCTAGTATCAGTTGACAGATCTCAACAATACAGTCTTTTTCGTTGTCCACAGTACTGCTTTATCATAGCTGGCTGTGATTGTAGTAGGGGCATTGTCAATCACTAACCCCTGAGCTAAGGACACCTTGCTATTGCGGACAAAATTTTTGGGCCCCATGGTGTCTGCTTTAGAGGGGTTCCACTGTATGCGATACATCATGACGTGGCGGACTATTGAGTTAGACGCACAATCTGTTGCCATGATCACTTGAACGTTAAGGTTTGAAAAAATATAATTGCTATGATCATTCAAGAAATATTGTACACACAGCTAGAGTATTTTATTTAAATACTGCTGCAATAGTTTATACAGAAAAAAGGAAAAAAAAGTGCCGGGATTGCTAATGAAGCGAAATATTGGAAGCAGTGGCTGCTAGTCCACAGTCTTTGAGTGCAGTCTTGAGAGCGTCAAGAGTGGCAAAGGAAGAGCTACCTCGATTGTCCCCTGGAGCCCACTGAAACCACTGAGTCAACATAGCCCTTAAGCAGCCGACTGGAACATCTTGCTGTTGAACACTAGCTTGAATATTGTTCAACTCTCCTTGTCTGAATCCAAGATCCGAACCAATGTCCCTCCACTGCCAGGCACGGTCCTTCAGCTGATTCAGTAGCATAGCTAGGTGAGGAATCTCTTGCAATGGCTGGGTATCACAGGGGCTGGGTTGACAAACTGGATCATTGTCAATCCACAAGAGGTGAAGTGAAGAAAGCTCACCACACTCCATCTTATTGAGAGAGCATGTCCAATATCTCTTGTGCATGTCCAAGTTGATGCTAGCAATATGAGCATCTCCATGTCCACAAGGACAGACTAGAGCGGCACTGGGAGTAGAGTTAGAGTAGTGCAGGTTTAGAGCGGCTCTGTGGAGACCTCTGAAGATGGCTTTTCGTATCAAAGGAAAAAACATTGGGCAAAGATTATCAGCTTGTTTCACAGGAACCTGTACATGCACTTCAAAGTGTGTGTATGCATCAACTAGAATAATGGTTGCAGGAGACTTGGGGATGTCTAACTGAACACAGTTACGGTAGAGGCATATTGGTGCCCCAGTGTCTGTGGAAATACATAGCGGTCCTACACAATCATTGTCAGGAGACACAAGCCAGGATAAGAGAGAGCAAAAGAGACCTTTTCTTGGACCGCCATCAGAAAATTCCAGGGCAAGGGAGGGAATGCTTAGTCTACTGCTTGAAGGGATGCGATATTTCTCGACTTCTTTCTTACTGAGCTCACGTAGGAGGGCAGGGACAAAAAAATGATCCTCACCAAATTTAGCAAAGATCAGTAGCTCCTTGAAAAGTTTGATAAGGTGTTCACGTTCAAAGAGCCCTGGTACATAGTGCTTGCTAAATTCAGGCTGAGAAAGGAAGTCAGCAGTGACTAAAGCGGATTCATAAAACTCAAGCCAATCATCAGTTAAAGCTCTTGCTTGAGGATTGGTAGCAATTTGATAATGGGCAAGCACTAACTCAGAGACTTTGTCATAGATGACTTGAGGATCAGCAAAAACAACCTCTGGAAGAATGTCTTGGTAGTAATAGAGAACAGAGAGGTTGTGAAGATAGTCAATGGCAGCATCAAATTCTGCCGCATCATCCTCAAAGTGAAGCTTATCCATGGCTGTGGTGAAACACTCTTCTCTGCTAACAACACCTCGGTGGAGACGACCAGTCATCTCTTTCAAAAGAATTTCAAAGGCAAACCACCTTAGAGGAATGTCAACGGGAGCTCTAGAGCTACTTCCGAGGAGAATGTTGCGTATTTTCTTAATATTCCTCTCCTCTTCAGGTCCTGGATTCAAAGCGTTGAGTGCGAAAAGAAGTTGTTTGTGACCGCACCAGATGATTTGCTTCTTCAGATTTGGTGAAAGCAGTTTCAATATCCTCTCATTTTTCTGCTCTCTACTTTCCTTAGACTTCCCTTCTATATAAATCAGCATGCGTTCCAATTACCATTATCTTCGGAGACTCACTTTCACTATCAGAGGTTGATTTGTATGTGTGCATACTTCTGGCACAGTGCTGGAGAAGCTGCTCTACAGTCTGGGAAGATTCAACAGGATCACCTACTGGCTTTCCATCCACATAGAACTCGATTAACGGTCGACTATCCAGTTCATCACAAAGCCGAAATACAAACACATAAAAATCGAGATGTCGTAAAAAGACTGGCAAAATCTCATGAAACTGGGGCTGACCTCCACAATCAATCATCTCAAGAATCCGAAAGGCTGTGAGTGGATCAATGGTAGTGGAGAGCTGGTCCATTAGCTTAACAAGCTCCTCATCGGTGGATATAGACTCAAGGATAGCATCAGCTTCAGCCTCGATATCCTCATCAGATGCATCCGACTCCAAAGGATCTTCTAGAATGCCAGCTTCTGCCAAATCTAGTGAAGGATTGTCTGGTGCAGGAGTTTCATACGATACCAATAACACAGGATGTTTCGATTTCACCATTGGCTCTGCTTTGAGAGGTACTGGATCAGTAAGTGTTGGATCTTGGTTTGAACGTGCAGCAAGCAGGCGATCTACGAGCTGTGGTGCGCCTCGGATAAGAGCTCTAGCTACAAGTAACTTGCGATCAGTTAGTGTGCTAAGCTTGGCCCACTCTTCGCTGTCAAGGTTAACTCGATAGATTGTGGTGGGCCTTATTGCTAGAGGTGTGCTCTCTCTATGCTCAGGGGGCTTATTCCCGACAATTATCTCCATTGTCGTTGTTTTGCCAGACCCCGCATGACCGTACATTAACAACTTACAAAGCCATGCCTTGACTTTGCCCTCTTTCATTGCTTCTTCAAACTGTCTCTTATTTTCAGCTGTACCTAAATGGGGATATGTTTAGGGAGTGAGTCATTATTTCATCAACTACAATGACATTAGCAATGCATACATAGCCTAAGCCATGTCTGAGCCTTAAATATACTGCCCTCCATGATAAAACCAAGCATGATAACCAATTTTGAGTTAGGCCACCATTACCAACTACAACCTACATCTACACAGTGTTCCCACAAGTACACATGTACACATAATATGTGTACGTGTACTGATAATAACATCTGCTACGTACTTTAATTTTATGATTAAATTTATTTCAAAGCACAGTATTAGGACATGGTTGGGACAAAGTTATCATAGAGTCGGTAGACTCTATAAGTAGGGATGGCCCGGATATGCCATATATGTAATACATTACAAATACCCAAATATCTCAAAATAGGTAATTTTGTGAAATTTCTAAGCGTGAAAATCAGAATCTCCAGCAAATTATCTATCTAACAAGACCAAGACCATCCATCAATTCAATTGTACATGCCAGAACCAGATGTTCAAAAAATAACCATTTATCAAGGTTTCTTTCTTCTTTCTTTTTTTCTATTTTCTTCGGATAGCTCAAGATTGCCTTGACCTCTCATCTTAGTTTAAGCATAAATCCATTCCATTTAGTAGTGCGCAGTGCAGTGGCACGCTAATTTTGCATTATCTTTATAGTTATACGTAATAGTGGGTGTGTACGGTTCATTGACAAAAATTGGGCGTATCTGATACGCCATATTGTGATATAATGCGCATGCTCAGAATGTGTTGCCATGGTGAAGTCATGTGACAGCGCGCTGGCCCTTGAGGCCTCGGCGATAGCGCTAGTGTTCTAGTGCTCTGGTAGATCGATCAAGGATATGAAAGCGCAAGGCTCAAGGAACGGTAAGGCGCTAGGCGTAAGCGAGCTACTCGCTAGCGTGTGCAGTGCTAGTGCTCCGCTGAACAGATCATGGATATGAAGCCTGCACAAGGCTCGAGGAGCTGTAACGTACAGATTAGCTGCTGGCAACAATTTAACTTAGAACTTGGTTTTCTCCCTAAATGAAAGAGTCTCATTGCTATATCGATATCGGCCGCCTAACGCTGCACTTCTTTGTTAACCTCTTCAGGAACGCAAGCCTTTAACGAGGGGTGTGGCTAAGAATTTTATGCAGATATGATCTTCATTCTTTTACTCTGGCTCGGAATATTGTGACAGCAAATCATGAAAGATGAATTATTCTGAGAGCAATAAAAAAGAACAGAAACAAGTATAAAAATTGAAGGATGAAGTAGGGATGGCAGGATCAAAAAGTACATAAACAAGACTTGTAGGGATAATCACATCCACTATACATCCCTACACTTGCTTTTCTCGATAGTCATGCACCTAACGTCTTCGTTAAGCACTCTTGACTTGCATGTGGAAGATATTACTGTTTTTGCACCCCTCAAAAAGCAAGTGTAGGGATGTGTAGTGGATGTGATTATCCCTACAAGTCTTGTTTATGTACTTTTTGACCCTGCCATCCCTACTTCATCCTTCAATTTTATATTATTTTTATACTTGTCACATAAAAAATACCAATGTTCAGAGCAAGTCGGCCATGCAGCTACATGTATTGTGGAGAATGCTGCTACAGGTGTAAGGCAATCAGTGAATTGAGGCTCGATGGTCCGAGCAGACATAGCATGCAGCTACTGCACTGATCGTTATCATGAAACAAAACAATATGCAAATCAACTAAAGATTAACTATTGCTACTCACTAATAACAGGGGTATGATGACACATGTAACTATATCCCCACCGCTGACTCACCTCTCAGGTACTTTTTCTGAACCACCTCCAACTCTTCTAGGCATTCTTGTCTATCGAAGTTTGGTCTATAAAGTGCCTCTGCCACATGTTTCCATGACGGTGCAGGATGATCACTGAGGTAGACCTCCCAGCATCTCCGTCTGCATTGAGAGTCATCACCACTACTGTAGCGTATCGTGCTTACTGTTGCTTCAGGTATGTCCATCCTCAGCCTCACACCATTCCAGCTCATCCTTTCAAGTAGGGGGGTGAGGTTAGGGAGGGTAAGCGTCGGATCTAATAATAATCATCATCATAAAAACCAGACAATGTGCATTGTACACACATACATGTGCACAAACACACATTTATGGGATCATCAGAATAGTATCCACTTTCATTAGCTATAGCTATGCATATCATTAAATTTTCATTAAATAATGCACAACATACATGTAATGTAAATGACATTGTATGCACGCAATGGAAAGCTCCATACAGGATTTTTTTCTTGGTGGGGGGGGGGGGGAGAATCTCACTTTGTACATGTGTGTATATGCCCCACTACCATGCGTATACTAGTAAATAAATCACAGAATAATGCTGTGATAACAAACGATGTCTTCTTGTTTGCATATGTAATGTGCTATATCATAGTAAGTAGGGATGGCCCAGATATGCCATATCATGGAGTCAGTAGACTCTATAAGTAGGGATGGCCTGGATATGCCATATATGTAATACATTACAAATACCCAAATATCTCAAAATAGGTAATTTTGTAAAATTTCTAAGTGTGAAAATCAGAATCTCCAGCAAATTGTGCATCTAACAAGATCAAGATCATTCATCAAATTTACAATTGTACACATCAGAACCAGATGTTAAAAAATAGGCCATTTGTCAATCTTTCTTTCTTTGTTTCTTTGTCATTTCCAGGGCTACCTCAAGACAGTCTGGACCACTCACCTTAGTTCTTATATAAATCCACTCTATTTTGTAGCGCACAGTGCAGTGGCACGCTAGTTTGGCGTTATCTTGACAGTTACGTAATAGTGGGTGTACAGTCGAGCCTCTGAACAAAGGACACTTTGGGAACGGGCCTCTTGTCCTTTGTTCGGAGGTTGTCCCTATCTCGGAGGTTCATGATTTCTCAACCCATTTTGATTGTATTGTATCCTTAACAAGTTAGTAAATGCACTGAAATGCATGATAAGAGCAGTAGAGATGATAATCAAGTGGTTGGTATTTTCTGTTTTCAGTATCAACATAGCACAGGCTGAATTTTTTTGTTTCTGAAGTACTGGCTACTCCAAAATCGTTATCAGGATTCAAGGCTAATATTATCGAGCATGCGGTATAATATCGCGACCGCCTAGATTGCGGCAAAGGTGGGCGTGTTTTCCGGATGTCCGCTATTTAGAGGCAGTTTTGCATTGAAAAGTCACGTTAGGAGCTTGGATCTTGTCCGCTGTCCGGAATCGAGAAGCGTCCGCTTCTCGGAGGTTGCTAATGTACTATAACTATGCTAAATTCAGTCGGTAATACGGCACTTGTCTGCTGTAGAGAGGTTGTCCGCTTCTCGGAGGGTCCGTTATCAGAGGCTCGACTGTATATGGCGCATTATCAAATGGGCGTGTCTGATACGCCATTTTATGATATAATGCGCATGCTCGGAATAGGTTGCCATGTTGAAGTCATGTGACAGTGCCTTGCCCTAGGCGCCTAGCTCAGATGCACGATCAATGATTACTAGCTAGCTCGTACATCGCTAGCGCTAGCGCGTGCAACGGCACGCTGGACCAATCATGGATATGAAGGTTCAAGGCTCGAGGAGCGGTAAGGCGCTAGGCATAGGCGAGCTACTCGCTAGCGCTTGCAGCGCTAGTGCTACGCTGGATCGATCATAGCATCTTACGAAGGCGCAAGGCTCGAGCAGCGGTATTAAAGCGGTATTAAACGTACAGATCATAAAAATATGCCGGGTAGCTACATGTAGCTGCTGCCAACAGTTAAACTTAGAACTTGGTTTCCTCCCTAAGCGGAAAAGTATCATCACTACTTGAGCCGCCTAAAGCAGCCTTCTTTGTCATCCTATTCATCGTCATAATAATATTATTATCGGAACGCAAGTTAATGAGGGGCGTGGCAAAGAATTTTGCGCATCTCCCATCTTCCACTAATCAGAAGTTGTGAGCAAATTACACTAAGTGCAATAAAAGAACAGAAATACGTATAAAAACAATTAAATAAAATTGAAGAATGAAGTGGGGATGGCAGGATCATAAAGTACACAAACAAGAGATAATCGCATCTATTATACATCCCTATGCTTGCTTATTGAGGGGTGCAAAAATAAAAATGCGATTGAATCAAACTGATAAACTCGAACCATTGTGACAACTCTCACATACCACACTTAACAAACATGTCAACCATGATTAATAGGTGCACAATAGTCAAGAAAAGCAAGCATAGGGATGTATAGTAGATGCGATTATCTCTTGTTTGTGTACTTCTTGATCCTGCCATCCCTACTTCATTCTTCAATTTTACAATTGTTTTTATACTTGTATGTAATACATTACAAATACCCAAATATCTCAAAATAAGTAGTTTTGTGAAATTTCTAAGTGTGAAAATCAGAATCTCCAGCAAATTACATGTATCTATCTAACAAGACCAAGATCATTCATCAAATCAATTAAATTAATTATACATGTATATGCCAGAATCAGATGTTCAAAAAAATGGCCATTTCTCATTCTTTCTTCTATCTTTCTTTCTCATTTCCAGGGCTAACTCAAGACTATCTGGACCTCTCACCTTACTTCTCATATAAATCCACTCTATTTTGTAGCACGCAGTGCAGTGGCACGCTAATTTGGCGTTATCTTGACAGTTACATAATAGTGGATGTGTACGGCGCATTAACGAATGGGTGTGCCTGACAATGCCATTTTGTGATATAATGTGCATGCTTGGAATGTGTTGCCATGGTGAAGTCATGTGACAGCACCTGGCTGCGCCCTAGGCGATCGCGAGCTAGCTAGCTACTTGCAGCGGTACGCTGGATCGATCATGGATATGAAGATGCAAGGCTCGAGGAGCGGTAAGACGTTAGGCATAGGCATAGGTGAGCTATTCCCTAGTGCTAGTGCTCCGCTGGATCGATCATAGATATCATACTATCATACAAAGGCTCCGACAAGGCTTGAGGAGTGGTAACGTACAGATCATAAAATTATGCCAGGTACTGAGCTAGCTGCTGCCAACAATAAAACTTAAAACTCGGTTTTCTCCCTAAGCGGAGTCTCATGGGCCTCCTAAATAATCCTATTATAGGCATATGAATGCAAGTTAATGAGGGGCGTGGCTATGAATTTTGACACCTCCCATTAAGCCTTAAGCTTCCACTTAATTACACTGCATGGACAGAAGTTGTGATAAGATGGCATTGATAAATTACACTAAGTACAATAAAAAAGAATAGAAACAAGTATGAAAAACAATTGAATAAAATTGAAGAATGAAGTAGGGATGGCAGGATCAAAAAGTACACAAACAAGGGATAATCATATTTACTATACATCCCTACACTTGCTTTTGAGGGGTACAAAAATAACCAGTAATAATGCGATTGAATCAAAACTGACAACTAGGGAACAACCTGAATATCTCCCACATACCGCACTCAACAAACATGTCGACATTAATCAGTGCATAATAGTCGAGAGAGCAAGTGTATAGAGATGTATAGTAGATACGATTATCTCTCGTTTGTGTACTTTTTGATCCTGTCATCCCTACTTCATTCTTCAATTTTATTCAATTGTTTTTTATACTTGTACATACCGTACTTAATCTAATACAACGCATGGAAAAATTATTTCAATTTTGAAAAACACATGTTTTTCTGGTAAAGGTTGTCAATTGCTCCATATTATATAAACGTTATGAGAATTTGTAAAATGCTAATTCCTTGCATTAAATTGGACCATGCGTTGTATTCGATTAACTACGGCAATATTAATTATCGTATGGTGGATAATTTTCGTGGGTGCTAATTTTTGTGGAAAGTCTGAAAAAACCCTCAAAATTAGTTTTCATGATTTTAAATTTTGTGACAGCAATCAGTCCAGGGGTGTGGCACTGCACAAGCAATGATGTAATCAATACACGGGTTCGATCTCGGCATAGATCTCAGTTGCGATCTTCTTAGTTACTAAGCCATACCTACAGAGACTCAGACAAACAGCCTAAGATAGAAGAGTATTAGTATCGAAGATGCTATCAGCTGGATGGCAGGCTTGAGAAATGTTGGCTGCGCTGCCACGATGTTTTTGGCCACGCCCATCATCATGGACTCGCATAACCATATTATCACCATGGGCATTAATTTTCGTGGGTGTAAAAATTTCGTGACTGCCAAGTCAACCACAAAAACAACGAAAATTAGCACCCCATGAAAATTACCCGCCTTACGGTATTATGGAATTCTTTGGGGGGGGGGGGGGAAGGGGGGAAGGGGGAACTCAAGCTGGGGGGAGGAAACCCAGTGCGCCCCCCCTCTGTATACAGTCCTGCAATGTATACATGTATGTATAATTATTATCCCACCTATACATAATATCCCACCTATACATAATAATATTATGTACACTAGACATAGCAGCTATCCATTAATATCTAAAAGATATTGACCATTTTCCACAGGAAACCTCACAACATTGAAGAACAGCTCAAGGCCATGATTATCAAGAGCTCCTAGGCTCATACATGTACATTCATGATGTGTACATTTTGATAGGTCTCCCACCCTTCAAAAAGTTCCCCTACACTATAGAGGTTCATTTCACAATCCATAGTATCATCATTGGTTAACATTATTACACACAAACTCACCAGGTTCTGTTTTGATGAACCTCCTAGCAGCTGACAGAGCATCATGGTGTTGTCCATAGTAGAGGCTGCCAGCCAGGTGACCCCAGCTGGCATACTCACAGTAGTTGAGATAGTAGCGGATGAGTCTTTCTCTTTCCTCAGCAGCAGTAGAGCTCTGCCGACGAATCTCCGCACGCTCACTGACTGGAACTGACAGAACCTCATCTCCTAGTTTACCATGCTCAAGTGGCACGGTAGCTGTCACAGTAGAGATATTTTCAAGTGTCAGGGTAGGGTCTATGAGAATAATGACACAATCAGTAAATGCATGTGCATATTATGCTACATACACACATGTACATGTACATGTATATCACGTACATCATTATAATTTTTTTATTAACCCTCGGCGCATGCGCGAGGGTTACGGTAGTTGGTTTGTGTGTCTGTCTGTCTGTCTGTTATCACGCTAGCTGCTACATACCTCGTTTGCGAGTCCAATTTGCGGTGTTGTAAGGTTCCTTATGGCGTTCCAAAGCCATGATTTGTGTGGATTTCTCCGAAAACGCTTTGTTAGCCAGTTTGGTGTCATTTGTGGATTCTAAGCTTCTTGACTTTTCCCGAGCTAGCGATAGCATGACTTAACGTATAAATAGGTTGCGCGCTATATACGGTATGTACGTCTATTAACCCTCAGCGCATGCGCGGTTGCATCAATCCCGCCGCTCAGTCCACTGGTGACCTTTTGATGATCGCGGGATGACAGTGGCTTCTTTTCAACTCTAAAGCTTAGCTGCTAAGCCTTAGAGTTGAAAAGAAGCCAATGTCATCCCACGCTAAGCTGTCTGTATGGTACCCTTTGACTCTCTGGCTTATATGCATGCATGACATTTAATACAGTGCTTGAACCCAAGTGAGTTGCAATAATATTGGACATGCAATATTGCACAGTGTACTTCAGTCTTGTGCCAAGGCTTTGCATCATAGTCCTTCAAGTTAAGATGTAGCTAGCTAAGCCCCCAAGAATTAGCGGTTAGGGTTAGGCTACAGTGAGGGAAGATGAGTTGATCTCGACACCACAGTGTGGAGTTCGATACAACACACTAGGGTTGTTGCTGCTATGAGCTGTTGCACCTTGAATAACACTGCTGTGCAAGTATAACATTATCCTCATCCCTGTCTCGTCCCGGCCCCAGTCCTTTAGCTACCTCTTTTTCTGCATGCAATTGTTGAAGCATTTAGCTAATGCCATGCAGCGCGCCGAGGGTTTTGTGCTCGAGAGAGCTCTAGTTATATGTGTATTCAATGATTGCTACTATATATTATGTATCCACATGTAGAGCCACACTCACACACACATATCACTGGATCACATGATAATATAAGTACCTTAGATGGTTTCCACTAGCCTCGTCCCTGGCTTGGCCCATTCACAGATTTTCAATGTTATATGTACATGCCTCCTGCTTTTCAGCATGTGACATCGAAACCTGGGAATGGGCCTGAGGACGAGGTTAAAACTTTAACTATGCTGAAAAGTATTGTTACTATGGTATCTGACTCAGCGACTACTGTACAAGTGTTGTTATTTCTGAGTGTCCTTAGTATACAATGTATGCTGCAGTGCATACATGTATAATATACTTCTATGTAGTAGTATAGTGGAAAATCAAAGATGAACCACACAGGCACCCCATCATACTACCGTGCTATAGGCATACCCCTGACTTGAAGTGTACATGTCATACCAGTCAGTTTTTCAGCATAGCGGAGAATCTGTTTTGCCACAGCATGTTCTTCAAAGTCATCCAGTTGTGTAATGAGCCTCCTCCAAGAGGCATAAGGATCAGAGGCTAACCAATACCGGACAGCTGCAGTCTTCCGCTCATCCTCAGTTGAATACTCTGCCTCAATCTTACATCGCTGAGATTCAGGGAGCTGTAGGACACCAGCAAGCATAGTAGTCGTGCCATCTGAGAGCTTCTTATCACTGGATAGTGTCTGCCATGATACATCCTTTAGTTCTCTGAGGACATTATCAACTGTAAGAGCTGAGGGAAGAGATAAAGGTATACACAATGAGGGGTCACATCAATACACAAAATAATTATTATGTACCATGACACTGTATGTAATTGGCACTTCTGCATTGTGTCGTCAAGTTGGTTTAGATCAAATCGTCATGATCAGACACAGATTTCACATTTGTTTGGCTAGAAATCTAATGCATAATGGCATGCATGTACTTTGTATGAGAGCAAACAGTGTTTGGAAATAGTTTCAAACTACACGTATAATTGAGCCGCCATACCATATGCATGTACATAAGTTGGAAGGCTCTTTCACTTATGCAAAAGCATATCTCATAACTATGACAGATAAGAAATCATTATTTGGACCTGATGACCAATATCATGGTGCTCCCACCACTATACAGTAGGAGTAAAAAAAAGGTGACGCTTCCGTTCTGTTCCGTCCCGTTCAGACGCCATTGCACCGTTCATGCCAGCCGTTCCGTTTCCGTTCCATATGCACGCGTGCATAATTAGTAATTGGGCATGGTCTTTCGACGTGCAAAAAAAAGAAAGGCCAGCTTGTTGACTCGCCGACTAGAATCAATAGTTTTATACTGCTACGGTCTTCTAAAGTGTTCTGGGGCAGTTTACTACTGCTGCTCTTTGATTTTGAGCGAGTTCTGCGATTGAGGCTTGACTGGGTTCGAATTCTGCTATCGACGATCGATTGATCTCGCGTTGCCAATCGATTCTGATTGCTTCCAAATGCGATCGCTTAGATAGAGCGATGCTTCTTTTGGCTTTCTTAGGCTTTTGAGGCGTCATTTTCGTGCTAGCTACGATTGGAATAGTCGACTGCATTTTCCGTCGCGTCGCCTCCGCCCGTCCCATTTCCATTCTTAGGCATGGGGAACGGCCGTTTCGCTTCCGTCTGAACGGGACGGAACGGAACGGAAGCGTCACTGTTTTTTTTACTCCTACTGTATGTAAGCACTACTAGATCCCCAAACCATTCAGTGTTTGAGGGAAAAAGTACAGCAAAGAAATAGTAGATGCTCACCATGGTGTCGTGTTCGTTTGCGTCTCTTTCTCTGTGCTGCTGGCTTCTTAATAGAGGAGATATGACCACTTCCATCTTGAGCTCTTGATCCATGTTTCAGTTGTGTTTCTTGAGCAGCAGTCTTAGACTGAGCTTCTTGACCTCTCCCTTCCCTAGCCACCTCAGCAGTAGCTCCACTAGACTCAGGACCTGGGACAACGGTGGTCTGTGTATCTGATACAGTCAATAGTTTCTTTTCCTCTTCACCTACAACATCTTGTTCTTCACGATTACTATCCATCACTGTACCAATAGGTGGAGGGGTGGCGGTCGCTTCTGATTGGCTAGCAACATTCACTGACTCAGCTGCCGGGAGTTGTACCATTTCCAGACCGATAGACTCGGGCTCAAGAATTTCTCGAGTTTCCCTGGTTTTCTTTTCATCATTTTTAACTACATCAGTTGATATTAAATTGGCAGATAAGGTACCGTGTGTACTGGTAACAGGAATTGGCTCTGAAACTAGATCAGCTTCATCTTTCCTAGTTCCCCCACCACCATGTGTCTTATCAGCATCACCTTTGGCTACATTTATAGCACTGGCAGCTTCATTTGGTTCCAAGCTGAGAGACGATGTCTGCGCAGTTGCGGCAGGCTGTGGTTTCGACGTATCAGTGATGGCAGAGTCTTTCTTTGGCTCACTGAGAACAACATTCAGTAGAATCCGGGACGCCTGTAGATCATCGTGACCCTGTGATCTGGCTCCATCAATTGATCGCTGGATAGCTTCTGGCGGGTCGTATTTCAATCTCTTTCTCATTGGTTTATCTCTGAATGGAGATTCCTTCAACATTTTGTTTTGCTTACTCTCCATGTTGGGCTGTCTACCAAAGGTCGACTGGAATACTGGACCGACCTATTTTTATTAGAAATAATTACATACATTGTACATGTAGATGACTACATAAACTGCTATAATTTAGCCCCTACTACACCCGCCTCTTCTTCATGCTGAAACATTAGCTACCAAATGCTGTTTTATAACATACATATACATGTACATGTAATTATACGTACATGTACATGTATGCCAGCAACATGAACCTACAAATATAGACAGTACATGTACTATACATGCACCTGCAGCTGGACACTTATCCACATCTTAACAACAGCCAATTTTTCTTCGATGCCCAAACAGCTTAAAAGATGAGCAAACGTACAGTGCTTTGATGAATCTAGCTACGTATATCTAGATTGGTACCCACCCGCAGAATACTAATTTAATGCCCTTAGCAATGGGCTCTGTGTGCGGCAGCTGTAAATACTAGATAGGTTGAAATGAAGGCATTTTGCATTGGTTACTTACATTTACCCTCTGTAGGCGGCAGCAACGGTTAGTACAAAAGTTCTGTACTGGCCTCTAAAATTCACTCCTAAAACAGCAGTTTCTCACCGCTATTTGTCCTAAAACAGCCTTCTTTGTTGGCCAGCTACCTTAAAGAATGCGCTTAATTAGGGATGTGGTCAACATTTTGGGGGCACGGCTAAAATTTTGCGCATGCGCTTCGCACGCAAATGTCTTAGCACCCCCTCCCTCAAATCCTGGGAACGCCACTGCGCATTGCACCATAATTACCGTACTCACTCTAATTATTCGAACATTCTAATAGCCCGAACGGCAAGTTCAAGTAATTTATTTCCTTCCTAATTCGTCGAACATCTTGAATTTCAAGTTTTCTCATCTGCTCTAAATCAACCTAACGGCCACACAGTACGGCATGGCAGGAGCTCGAGACAACTCTTCCACGTTCATCGAAGAGTGTGGCTACCACATCTTGGACAGCATATAAGAGCGGAAAGGTAACACAGACACAGACGGCGATCATTTTGCGATCGCTCCTGAGAGCACAGCGATACTGACAGCTCTAGGGCTGACAACGACAAACCTATAGTTGGACATCGACTGCTGTTTCTTCGTCGCTATAATAGTGCTTTCTCCATTTGCACCGGATCCATTCTATTTACACTCGAACAAACCATTGCCCGAATTTATTTACTTTCTATTTAACACCGAACGGCAATATTGTTCGGATAATTAGAGCGAGTACGGTATGCACATTTTGAAAATAATATTATGCCTACGCTATCCACTCGTATGTGGACAAAGGTCGTCAGGTGAGAAGATAGCTGATTTTTAGCTATGGGTACACGTGCACATCCTGGTTTTATGCAATAGATCATGTGACATTGTCACTCAGCTATCGAGAGAATCTCATTAGTAGTCTTATCGCTCACAAGCACTCACAAAGGGGAGAGAAGACGCTTAGAATTGTCTCCCTCTACAGTGTTCTCTCCTAAGCTAAATTCAAGGCATGACGGGAGGGCATGGTTTGGGTGGAGCCCGTGGCCACATCAAAGTACGTGGATTATCCCTATTTCCACATCAAAGGAAACTCTGTACTGAAGGCCGACATGCCTTAGATATGCTGGGGAGAACACTGCTCTAGAAAACTCCTGTGGACAACATCATGGCGCCCCTTTACATTCACCACACCACTATACATGTAGGTATTATGATAAATTGATTATTATCACACTCATTTTTATCACAAAGCATGGCCACTTTTCGTGACAATGCATTAGGTGCAAACTTAATTTTCTGTTTCTCGTTACCACCCGCATGTACATCAACCCCCATGTGTACTTTTGGTATTCAGATTTTGACTGGATGATGTCATCAAGCCATAACTAATTAACCATTCTGGGGGTGTGATCTCGTCGTAGTTGATCTAAAAATCGATTGAGCCCTCATATCTCTCAGCCTCTACCAAGAATGTTGGTCAGCAAGGATCATCAGTAACTGCAGTGATAGTGGAAATGCAGCAGATATAGGGCATTCATTATGTGGCTAGGGGTGTGGTATCAAATATCAAAATCATCCGTATCTCTTATGACATAATGCTTTGTAGTATCCTATAGGACAAGAAACAGAACCTTTAATTTGTGTGGACTTATAACATACGTAGCTATTGTACAAAATTTATGTACTTCTTGTGAAAAATTTAAACGGTACTATGGGCTGGAATGTAGCAGTGAGTTTTCAAAATATTCTCATATGCAAAGTATTAGGTGTTTAATACACACAGTATTCCGGATTCAGTAAGCGCCTCTCCAGTGGCATGTCCAGGATTTGAAGGAGGGAGGTGCTAAGTCTGTCGTGCGCAAAGTTTTAAGCCATGCCCCCCTTAGAGGCCAGGTAGTTTATTGTTGGTTCTGGCTACCAATTGTTGATTATCAGTATAAACAGTTGCCACTGAGCTACTGATCTGGCTATTCTGCCAGAGCTGAGGGGAGCGCTCAAGCACCCTGAGCCCTCTCCCCGTGGACACACCACTGCTCTCCCCTTGCTATTACCATATTCACTCAGATGCCACTCTCGAATAGTCGCCACACCACCAGAAGTGCTGAACAAAATAGTCACCACTCTCGAATAATAGCCACGCCATGCCTACTATTCGAGAAGCACGTGCACACATGAACATGCCTTGCGACTCATTCTCGATGGTAGCTCAGCACAGGTACCAGAGAAGTAGCTTAGCACTCTTCTACATAGAATAAGTTCTACCTTCTAGGATCTTCTCGTTGAGCAGTATCACTGAGGTGTCAAGCAATTGTTTCTACAGATTGCTTCTCTGGAAGCTACTGATATTAATAAACACTGTGAAGTGGGTCCTGATTGCACTTCCCAAAATTAATTTCTAAAATCTCGCTCTCAGCCACGAAAGCATCATAGGCCAGCCTTTGTAGTTTTCAATTGTTGATCAGATTGCTAACCTGCATGCTACCAAGGGTACAAAGCCATGCAATGCTTCATGTTGCCTAAGTGTATGTACATGTACCCCATTTGAAAATTGTGCACCTCCCTTAAAGCCCCCACTCCACTGTCATAGTTGTGGCCCCCATTTCATTGTTACTCACAGATTGGCTGACAATTGACCCACTCTTAGAACATATCAAACTGACAGCCTAGCTACTAAAAATTGGACTTATTGTGTGGGCGTACATGTGCTATTGCGTACATGGAATTATTCGCACATATGCTACAGTTCCTCTGTCAGCTCCTTCACAAGCAAAGGAGATGTCTACAGTTGATCCTAAACTTTCAGATTCCGACTCTTAATGAAAGCACTAAAGTGCAAAACGCTCGGCGCAAATTCAAACAGTAGCTACGTAGCTACTTATGATGGTTAGCTAATAATGCTGAGATTGTGCAATGCGAGTCACAAGTCAAGATGGAATAGTAGTTTTGTGCAAATGATGTTCTCGGGTGTTCTTACTGTGATTACTATTTAAATTGTGCTGATGTGTGTGAGCTGTTATTCGATGATTAAAGCAGTAACACTGTCCAGGTTGCTAGACTGCAGACAGCTAGTTACTGTCATCAAGATACCGTATTACCATATGCATGCAAGCTTGGCCTCATGTACTACAAGGCTATGACAGGATAGTGAGTACATGAATGCAACTTACTCAATTCTAAGATGAGACCATAGCTATGATCTAGCCTCAAACCCAGGCTCACTTCAGGAAAAGTTATGACGGTGGGCTTTTATTAGACATGCACTGCACGTGGCAACTACAGATTGCATTCCTGAGCTGAGATGCTCTATACTAGCTATATATAGCCTATGAACTGTATCCTGTAGCCATATATGGTTATAGGCATTACCACAAGTAGTATACGGAGGGGATTTAACCATAGTTTACTATACTAGGAACTGAAAAATGGCTGACCTCGCTATGCTAAAGACAAAGAATAAGCTATAACTCGTGAGAGAAAGCTTTTTAGTGAAATCCCTTAGTTGAAAACCTTTGGAGTTTGGCGAAAAATTGGCTGGTACGTTCATTTTGTTGCATAAATGTCCTACGCAGGCAGTAGAGCGGTAACAGACAGACAAACAGACAAACAGACAGACAGACAGACTACTGTAACCCTCGTGCGCATGCGCCGAGCGTTAACTAGGGGTTGGTATAAAACCTGGACTGTGGACTCTGGACTGGACTCATGGACTGGACTGTGGACTGAGATTTGGACTCGATTTTGGACTGATGCGCTGGGCGATGACGACCATTTCCAACAATAAACTCTACGGTTGTGTTGGAGGCCGATAGAATATGCTATGAATGTACTATAAAGGAGCTGCTTGTATTTATAAAGCATGTAGAGGTAGAGCTGATTATTTCCCTTGGAAAATTGGTGAAGGGTGCATCTCCTCAGGGCATTGGGCATCAAGTTGAGACTCGGATGCAGTGAAAGATAGTCTCATTCCCAGCCCCCTTTCAAGCATACGGAGCTGGGGACGAGGGACTTGATAATGACCATAGCTCTACAACTGAGAGATTAGGCCAAAGAAGCCTTGAACGCAGGCTGATTTTCAAGGAGCCTGAATTCGAGACTAAGTTTGAGCATAAGGTAGATACTTTCTATATCCAGATCTTTGTATTATAGTGTTTTTATAAATCTACTCTGACTTATCCCGAGTCTCCACATAACTTGAGCGTGAGGGTATGGGGTTATTAGTCTCATTGTCCCCTTAGCCTTCGTAGGCGTCTCGGTGATATTGAAGTCCATTCCTGTGAGGAGATGCCATCCCAGCCGGGCTCACCGATTTTGCAACTTCTACATGCTTACAAGTAGCCTCCAGGCTAGCTCCTTGTGACTTAACCTCGTACCCTGAAGGGCCTGGGAACGTACGTACAAGACTGCTTGTGACTAGCCTAGCTTGCAATTGTAGTACCGTGCCTTCTATCCATAGTCTCTTGGAAATGGTCGTCATTGCCCTGCGCATCAGTCCAAAATCGAGTCCAAATCTCAGTCCACAGTCCAGTCCATGAGTCCAGTCCAGAGTCCAGAGTCCAGGTTTTGCACCAACCCCTTAACTAGCGCCTCACCAGAGATAGCCAAACAGATCTACAGAATGCAAGGATGTAAGCACCATCTGACTTGTACCGTATCGATGCAAACTTGCCCCACCTTATACATGTACATATACCTAGCCTCGTACTTTGGCACATGCCAAAGTACGAGGCTGGCCCCACCCAGCCTGGAAGCCTGGCACCTCAATCCCTGTACTTCCTCTAGTTTGTGCGCTCACCAAGGAAATTCCTGCACTCACGTGTGTCCCTACTTACGCTTGTATGGTTATGAATTACTGCACAGTAGCGATTACAGACCTCCAAGGGCCTCCAGTAGATCATGAATATCTCTCATGAAATAAGATAGCTCAATGAAATAACTACATGTATCTACCGAGGCCTTAACCCTGCAAATTGGTCGTGTAGTAGAATTGCTGCTAGCTTCATTTTTGCTTGTATTAAGTTTCTATGGAGAAAGTTTAGGTGGATATGGCTTCACAACGGTTTTGCCTATGATTGCGTTATAAGTGCCGTTGGATACAGCTCGTGGAGAGCTACCTTCTGATATTTGAACATTGATATCCAACTGGGAGAAGTCCCACTGGTGAAATTTGGAGGGCTATGTACAGGATATGATGTCACAATAAATAGGCTAGTATAATACACAGTGGATACATACGATGTATTAATGCCGCCCGCACTTGTACTAGGGGATTCCTAGACCAGAAACACCTACTTTAGTCTGTAAAGTACCGTATTTTCTCGTTATTAGGCGCATTTCGCTTATAAGCGCATATTCGTTATTAAGCGCATGCTATTTTGTTGGCCTAAGCACTCGTTATTAGGCGCATTTCGCATATAAGCGCATACTGATATTATGTGATCATTGACCTCGATATCTGCACGCTTACTAGCTTGCCCAGGGCTCCAACCTTTTCAAGTTAGTCGAAATTACGATGGCTACTGTCGATTCTCAGGTTCTTCCAGCAACGAACGCCATTTCGACCTGGGCAGAATGCAGCAACGTGAACGATCGTGCGATCGATCGACTGGCCACGCCCCTTAAATGATACCGCGAACGCGCATGCGTTCTTGATGCAGCTATTTTTTGTTAGGCGCATCTCGCTGTTAGGCGCACTTCGTTATTAAGCGCAGGTTTTCTTCCTGTGGAGATATAAGCGCATGCGCTTAATAGCGAGAAAATACGGTATGGCCACAACTAGAGCTGTGTATACCCCGCACACACTATCGCCCGTAGTCTTGCCAGCCACACCCTTCAATCTCAAGAGAAAGAGGTCTGGTGACCATGCTTACAGGTAGTTGTTCCATCGGAATGCAATAATTACAAAAAAAAGTCACAGGTAACCGCAAACAATGCGGGGACGACTATATGTGCGCCCGTCACTGGTAAAGTGTTGCCAAGCAATGAATTCAAATCTCGAATCTGATTGGATGCGATCAAATCCTGTCACCAGAACAACTCGTTGTATACACGGTCACCAGACCCCTCTTTCCCTCAGATTGGGGGGTGTGGCACACGAGACTATATCGTCCGATTGTAAACACAGTTTATAATTACATCCCTAGTATAAATTTACTTTCTGAAACAGTAAAGGTATCGAATCGTAAGGGTATCGAATCGTGAAATTTGGCACAGATACAGGTGAATATGAAAAGTGATTCTAGAAATAGTTTAAAGTTTGTCATAGGTTTTCATTTTTAAGTTATGCCACTTCAAAGCATTTGACGATTTCGTAACATTGCATAACTTAAGGATGCTACTTACATACATAGTGATCCTTTACCATAATATTATACATGCAATGAAGCTATATACTAGGGATGTGGTAATTGTTTCATAATAATAGTAGTAAAATAATCTACTCTAATTTAATATTGTACTAGCCTGAGCATCTCTCTCTGTGTAGTCCATGGACTGACGCTTGGTAGCAATGGGCAAAGCCGTCTGACGTCTTCTATAAATCATTGTACAAACGGAATGTCAGTGGAATGAGTTCAATATTGAAGGCGGGCAGCAGCACTCACCTATCCACTTTCTCTTTTTTTCGTCCAGTCTCAAGCTCGATCATTTCTCGAGCTTTCTGTGAACGCTTTCGATCTCTTCGTAATTCCATCTTCAGCATACAAGTCCCTAGTCTAGGGGCTGGCCTGCGCGCTGTATCCAGACTGTCAAGATTTTAGCATACCGCTAGGTACTTGCCAAGTGTCCCGGAATTTCCGGGATTGTCCCGGAAAAATGTGGATACATGTAATAATATTATGTCTCGGAGTCCCGGAAAGACTAGAAAATTATCGCAGAATCCCGCGATTATGCCCCCAAAATGCAGGGGGGCGGGGGGGCGTAATCGCGGGATTCTACGGTAATTTTCCGTACTTATAGACTGCGCCACGGTGAATAACCTTTGACCTTAAACTACTGCTGAGTTTGCATGTTTAGTCAGCCATGAAGGGATCTGTACAATATTACACTATTCAAAGATTTACTCCAGCGTTAACTGGCAGGAAAGAGTGTAGGGGTACACTCCAGAGGAGGTTGGTCACGATTTACGTGGAATGTGCATTTTATTATCGCGCATCATAGGCAATGTATTGTTTTTGCTGACTCAGCGGGTTGACCTGGGTTGCGTGGGCGTATATTGCAGCCTATGGCAAATGCGCTCTAATTAGAAACCGTGACCAACCTCCTCTGCTTTCCTGCCAGTGTTACTCTAGTCTCGTACCCAGCCCCCAAATCCCCGCAAGGGGAAGGGTCTGGTGACATTGGAACGATCTCTTGGTTGTACAGGCGCGTGATTTCATGCCAATATTATGCAATCAATCACGTGCCAGTCCCACGTTGCTACGCAATGCAGTGCACAATCAAAGAACTGCGTTCTCATTGGCTAGCGCTAAACCGCCAGCTGACATTGCACGATCGTTGCTGCGCGACCAGATGCTAGGTCACATGAAAATCGTGGAGCTGCAATCTGATTGGCTTTCGCAAAAGTAAGAATGCTGAGCTTGCAAGAACCAAGAAAGCGCTCAAATGTCACCAGACCCTCTTCCTCCTTTTTGGGGGTGGGGTCTGGGGACGAGACTAGTGTTACTCGGGAAATTGGGGGTTAAAATAGTGTGGGGGTACACAAAGGTCAATGCCTGCGTATTACTGGGAGGAAACAGTGTAGGGGTACACTCTTTCCTGCCAGTATAATGGGAAAGAAAGAGTGTAGGGGTACACTCTTTCTTTCCAGTATTAGTTAGGTTCGGGAGAGCAATAGTGTGGGGGTACACTCTTTCTTGCCAGTTAGTAAGCAGGCAGAGAAGAGTGCAGGGGTACACTCTTTCTTTCCAGTATTAGTAAAAGTCGGGAGAGCAATAGTGTGGGGGTACACTCTTTCTTGCATTGCCAGTTAATAAGCAGGGAGGGAAGAGTGCAGGGGTACACTCTTTCCTTATCGCAGTGTGGATGCACTGTTTTATCTTGGGTAGCTGGCTAGCTATACTCCTTCAGTGCATATGCGCATAATGGCAAAGAAAGAGTGTACCCCTACACTCTTCTCTACCTGCTTATTAACTGGCAAGAAAGAGTGTACCCCCACACTATTGCTCTCCCGAGTCTAACTAATACTGGAAAGAAAGAGTGTACCCCTGCACTCTTCTCTGTCTGCTTATTAACTGGCAAGAAAGAGTGTACCCCCACACTATTGCTCTCCCGAGTTTTACTAATACTGGAAAGAAAGAGTGTACCCTTGCACTCTTCTGTGCCTGCTTACTAACTGGCAAGAAAGAGTGTACCCCCACACAATTGCTCTCCCGACTATTACTAATACTGGAAAGAAAGAGTGTACCCCTGCACTCTTCTCTGCCCACTATTAACTGGCAAGAAAGAGTGTACCCCTACACTCTCCTCTTCCCAATATTAACTGGCCAGAAAGAGTGTACCCCTACACTCTTTCTTTCCCGTTATACTGGCAGGAAAGAGTGTACCCCTGCACTCTCCTCTTTCCGATATTAACTGGCCAGAAAGAGTGTACCCCTACACTCTTTCTTTCCCGTTATACTGGCAGGAAAGAGTGTACCCCTACACTATTTCCTCCCAGTAATACGCGGGCATTGACCTTTGTGTACCCCCACACTATTTTAACCCCCAATTTCCCGAGTAACACTGGCAGGAAAGAGTGTACCCCTACACTCTTTCCTGCCAGTTAACGCTAGATGAAGTCAAGGTTGAAGGTCAAACTCGATTGAGCAAAGATCCGGAATTTCCGGAATTGTCCCGGGAAAATGTGGATAATAATAATGTCTCGGAGTCCCGGAAAGAGGCAGTACACACTCATCTCTCAGCCCAGCAAGTAAGAAATGACAATTAGGTGCAAGTATCAACATTATAATCTTATTGTGTCTTATTATTGTGATAAATTATATGGATTGTCCTGCAACTTCTGTCAAAATCCTGATTTGCTTTTCCTGTATGTTGAGTGATGAGGGTTGGCAAGTATGTTTTAGACCACCTAAGAATGGCCTTGACCACTTGACCATGGCGAATTTTTGCCCTTGACCCATTGACCATCAACTAACTGCGCATGCACAAAATCTCGGCCACACCTCTTGGCGGCCTAGCTATATTGGCTCTGGGAGTAAGCCCCCCCCCCCCCCCCCCCCGGTATAGCGGTATTCAGCTTTTGATTTAGCCTCGTCCCCAATCCTTCCCGATCTTTGTTCTTGCGTGTGTTGAACAAAGATCAGGGAGACTGGGGACGAGGCTACTCGTAGGCTACTGTACTCTTGATTCATATCTCAAGATTCATTGATTTATTACCCCGCGCGAATGTGCGAGGGGGTAAAGTAGTCAGTCGTGCCGTTGTCGTCGTCATGAGCACAAAATCGCCATATCTCGAGATGTAGGCATCTAAGCAACTTGTAAACACAACGAATCAATCAAATTCGGTGCTTTATTGTACATGTACGTCAAATCGATGGACATGGTCTACGGGCGTCACAAATAGTGCCTTTTTGTTGGCTAATGTAGCCACGCCTATCGACAGTGCCTACTCAATGCACAATGCATACCCATTGTGTTTTCTGCTCATGCGCACAATTAAGTAGCCAAGAATATGACTGGTAAAGATCATCGAAATTAATATTCGTGAAATCTATTATCCGACGGAGCTGAAATCTGCAACCCTATGGAGCCAAATCATAATGTATGATGGCTAGTTTATTGCAACAAAATATTGGAAGTATCAGTTCATATCTCCTAGTAGTCTAGATCTGGTGCAGAGAGAGTACTTTTTGTCACCGGGACCTCCGGTAGCTACGTACAATTAAGAAGCATTTCCACTAATTTTCTGAAGTTCACAAAATTATAGCCATGCACACAAAAGGAACTCTATAGATTGCGCAATGTGCGCGCGGGGTATGTGCTCTCCAGAGCTCTAGTTGATCATATGACTGACCCATATGGGTATACACAACAGACAAGAGAGAAGAGAGAAGGTAGTCTAGATAGCCTGAGGTAAACTGTGGCAAATCTGCTGACTTGTAGCCGCTCGATCTGTGTTCTCTTGAAGATAGAAATCCATGTTTGGCAATCTGAAAATCGGTGATGGAAAGCAACTCGATGCGATGAGCAGTAATGACACAACAAATTTTACAAGAACACGAGGAATATAGGTGATGCCATACTTTTTCAGTCTAAGTCTGAGTAGAGACCTCGCTTCGCTCGGAATCAGAATGGTCAAAGGCTCTCCAGGCACTGGGTATTAGCTAAGTGCTGGATAACTAGTCCAGGGTCATGGCCAAGTTTTTGGTGTGTTCAAAGGGTCAAGCACCAAAATTTGATGGATCAAAATCTTGATACCCTATTGTGGGTGGAAGTACAGGTAGGCTAGCTATGCGTAGTCCCCCCTCCCCTTGCATTGGAGGTGTAGGTACATACCTGATATACATGTAACTTACTGTAGCCTTGTCCCTAGGCTACTCCCACCCTTTCAGTGTTGCACGCTTGAAAAGCTGGGAGTGGCCTGGGGATGAAATGAGGCTGAATTTACAAATATTACGATTTGTTCTACTTTGTAGAAATGCCTATACTCTCTGTTATGGACAACATGGAATTGGCAAGGCTACTGGAGGGCGGCCTGCTGGACATGAAGAAACTCGGGGAAATGTGGAAGACACTCACTCAGCCTCGTCCCATACTGACGGCTCATTCTTAATAATTATAATACGTTAGTGCTTTAGCTACATGCACATGTATGATATTGTTATACATGTACATGTATGTACATGTGTGTAGATAAGAGATATAGCAATATAGGGAGTCTATAGCTAGCCCTAATCTCGTCTATCGAAAGCATTCCCATGTATCTCTGCTGTTATGTACATGTGTTATAATTACATTACATGTATATGTACATGTACATGGTGCCATACCTCGAAGTGGTCCCATGATGAAGTGTGAAGTAGTAATCTTGCATACAATTGTAACACTTAATTCCCACTAGAATCTCACTTGTTTCTACCACAAAAAAGGATCATTATTATGACTAACTAAATATTAATAATGCAGGAATATCAATCCAAGTATGAAGAGCAGAAGAGAGTTTACGAAGATAAAGGTGGACGAGTTTCTGGCGGGGCTGGGAGGGAAGGAGGAGCAAGACACCTACCTCAACTCACTGGCAGACTACAAAGCAAAGAGAAGGGCCTACCTCAAGCACTTCAGGCTAAAGAAGCTGGGCCTAGTCAAGGTACACGGTATGAGAGAGAGAATACATATTTAACTAGAGCTCTATAGAGCACATACCCCATGCGCTGCAGCGTCAACAGCCTTTACCTACATATTGTGCCAGGTTGTGCGCGTGCACATGGTGGGTAGTGTCCATGGGCGTGGCCAACAAAATGCAGTATTTAGGACTCTCGTGGACCTTGCCAAACGATTTGAAGCATAATGAAGCCAGTTTTTCGATGATATCGACAGATATGCTATACTTACGAGTCACTCAGATGCCTAGATCTCCAGATCTGGCGATTTTTGTGCTGACGACAGACACAACTGATTACTTTAATTACCCCTTGCGCATGTGCGCAGGGTGATTATACAGATTATGGTACCTAAGCATCACATTTGCTTTCTGTCAGTGTTTTTGGCTATGCAATAGTACCGTCAAGCATTGATGCTGGTATGAAGCCCTACACGTTCATGTACTTAAATCATTTGTATTACAGGCATAGTCTATTACATGCATATATTCCTGTATACATTTGTATACATGTAGCTGCTTATTATGCAATCATTAAATTTTAAGACATTTTGCGCTTCTTTCTACAGCCAAGAAAGCTTTCTGCTCATAACATATTTGCTGGTGAACGTTTGAGAGAGGCTGGAGTACCAGGTCTCAATACGGAGCTGATAAAGGAGATCCCATCACTGTGGAAGGCACTGTCTGAGGACGAAAAACAGGTTCATATGATACATTGTACCATGGTTGTAACATTCTGACCAATCAGATTGATTTATAGGAGGTGTCTAAATAAAATAGACACCTCCTAGGAGGTGTCTATCTAGATAGACACCTACCTCTGAGGCTATGAAATTTTACATGATCATGCCTGCTAGGGTAGTTACAGCATCTTTTGTTAGTGAAAGAGATAAAGTACAGAGCTCTATTGCTATGCAGAGTACTGTATGCAGATGATTAGTGGGCAGGTCTTATACTGCGTTAATTGAATGGGTGGAGCGAATGATTGCCAAGTCAGCAGTAGCTGCCACTCTGACTACCGGGTCCCTCGAGTTGAAATCAAGACAGCGATGACATGGCCGGCCTTTTGTACGCAGCAACGATAGTATTGTGGTTCTGAATGTCAAGGAAGAAGCTCGAGTTGGACAGAAAACGGCGCCGGCTCACTATGCATCAATGTCCAGCGTCGATTTGATCGACAACGATGGTTTGAACTGTTGCTAGGTACGCGCTCGAGCCTTTTATGGCCGGCGCTGTAGTTGTTAGGCCGTAGATACGTTGTCAGGACCACATAGCCCATGGTACAAGTCGGTTACATCACTCGGTTCGGTCTCTACGTGATGTAACCTATATGTACGAGTATTCAAGTGTTTGTAGTGGAACCCCTCTTAATGGCCATCTTGTCTACAACGGCCACTCACCTTGGTTCTAACTTCATCACCGTAGTATTGCACTGTTCTTCCCAACTAAAATTCAAGGCATGATAAAGTGGTATGGTGTGGGTGGAGTCTGTGACCACAACAAAGGTTTTGGGTTATCCCATTCCCCACATCAAAGAGAGTTCTGTACTTAAGGCTAATTGGGCTGACATGCCTTAGGTATGCTAGGGAGAACACTGGTACTATTATAATAATGCAATATTATAGCAAAACACCCCTGAGGTCTCTATAATGGCCCAAACTTCATTCCCCAATGGTGGCTGCCATTGAGTGGTTCCACTACATTTCAGTATACACATGTATGTAAGCCGTAAGCCTGGGGGTGCCCCCGGCGCCCAAGTAATTTTCTTCCCCTACCTTTAATATGAATGTATGGGATTCCTCCTGGATTTGTATTTGCCACCCCCATCCCCCCCCCCCCCCCCCCTTTTGAATTTTGTCACTAGGCATTGTCCTCATCTTGAAAATGTGACTACTGAGTGTCCCGAACAAGCGCCCACTCCCAATAAGTGCCCCTGTACCGCATTTCAAGGGGCTACGTACTGCAGCAGCTTCTATACCAATGTATGGAAATTAATTTTGATCCTGGGTAAGCACCCATGCGGCCCAAAATCACAAGTTAAGTTACCCGGGATACAGTAACTATGGTATTAAATATTATTGATGTGGGAATCCTTAAGCTTGAATGTGCTCTTATAATATTATAGCCCCTCTCTCCTGAGTCGCCTGCCACCCCCACCCCACTACCCAAATCATGCATTGTGTGCTTTCGTTGTCGTTGCTTGAGGAGAACACGAGGGTCCAATGCTCACAAAATATACAATGTACATGTAGTACAATCACATAATTATGATCCGTTAAACAGTATCAAGGGCTTATAGGATAAGCCCTTGATACCGTAGGTCGGGTTTTAATTGCGAATTGCGAGTTTTTTCTACGTTTTGCAATTTATAATAGATTCGCAAACATAAACGTGCACGTATACTACAGTACGGTACGGGGTCGTCCATCACAATTATTGGATTCGCAATTTGGCCTGACTTGACAAGAACGCAATTATTAAATTACGCAATTAAAACCCGTCCTACGGTAACAGTAATAATCTTAGCATCTATATTATGATGTATAATGTTATGTTTTCCATTTAGTGTACAGATAAAATGATGTTGACTACATGTAATGTTTTATGCAGCGGTACCAGAAGGTAGCTGAAGAACGTTATGCTACACGATTAGCCAATTATGAAGAGCGTCTAAGGAAAGCTCAAGAGGAGGGCAAAGTACCAATTGAAGAACCAAAGAAAGCTAAGAAGGCTACAACCACCAAAAAGAAGAAGAAAACCACTGCAGCAAAGAAGAAAGGAACAAAATCTGCAGCTAAAAAGGCAGCATCAACTAAGAACAAAAGGTCCACTGCTAAGAAATCAAAGACGACGAAAAAGAAACCAAAATCGACTACCTCAAAAGATGCCAAGTCAGCTAAATTAGATGAAGATGCTGACCAGTGGATTAGTTCTGATGATGAAGATTGATGCTAGATGGCAATGGCACACATATATAGTTGCTAGTAAGATTAAATTTTTGCAGCAGGTATTTCATTGAGCTGGACATTTCCAATTCTATTAATTTGTTATTCAAGTTGTAAATAATATGAATTTAGCTATGTGGTTTTCAATCATAAATCACTTCCTGGTTTCCCATTGTTTCCTATTATTGTTTTACAGATGATGCACATGTACAATGTCATGCAGAGTCTGATGCATTGATTCATTCACTGTTCAAGAATTTATACTACAATTCAGTAGCAAAGAATATTATTATTCACAATGTTAATTATTGTTATAAAGGGCTCTCTTACAGAAACTGGATGTTAGTTGGAGTGCAAGTTAAACTCATGATTTGATCGTGAAGAGTTCCTTCCTTTATAGCTGGGAAGTAGATTGTCACAGCAGTAATGTTCCTCTGTCATATGCTGCTCTCCTCACATGGAAATCTCACCCTATAGATCTCCAACAGTTATACTCTGGATCTGGATATATGCATACTGAGCTTAATTTGTATAATAATAGCGGTATTGTGCTTTCTTGATGCTGTTTGCAGATAGATTGGGTACATGCTGTAGACAATTGCAAAGGCAACTGGCTCTTCTTGACACCCTGATACATGAGATTCTGCTAGTTCCAAAGGTTAATGCAGGGGAATTGAAGCGGCTTCTATGGGTGACACAGTAAACAGCAAAAGAAGAAAACTATAAAGATTTCTCGCGTGGTATAATCCGATAAGCGCATAAAATAACACTCCTGCAAGTTAAGATACTCACAATTCTGAATCACTTCTCAAAGACTTAGTATAGCTCAATCATGCTATCACACTGTGGGTGATACACGTACTGTACTATTGAGTTTGTAATCACCATGGCAAGATTTAATAATAAAATTAATATTAATGGTATAATAATATTCACAGTAGGACGATAGAGTGCCGATCATTAAATTTTATACACACTTTCTACAAAACGTGACGTTTGCACCGAGTCTTGACATCAACACGTGGTACATATAATTATCACAAAATCAACAGTGATAGAAATTCTGAATTTTAAAACGTGATAATACTAATTATACGTAGCGCTATCCAGTATGGTACTGGAGGAAAGAGAGAGAATGGGAAAGAGAATCATTAATTACTTCCCATTACATTATCTCATTGATTTTATGTTACATTCTTCAAAGGTGAATTTTGACAGTATTAATTGTTACAAATGATACTATACTTAAGTCGAACAAAACTCTTACTGCTTAATGTAGTTGTATGCAAGGGATAGTGGTCTAAAAACTCATGTTGCCTAGCTTGAACGTTAAGGTTAAAAAAATTAACTGCTATGCATGATCATTCAAGAAACATTATACACAAAAGAGTACACCACTGCTGCATGCAATAGTTTGTACGAAAAAAAGAAAAAATGTCGGGATTGTTAATGAAGCGAAATATCGGAAGCAGTGGCTGCTAGTCCACAGTCTTTGAGCGCAGTCTTGAGAGCGTTAAGAGTGGCAAAGGAAGAACTACCTCGATTGTCCCGTGGAGCCCACTGAAACCATTGAGTCAACAAAGCCCTTAAGCAGCCGACTGGAACATCTTGCTGTTGAATACTAGCTTGAATATTGTTCAACTCTCCTTGTCTGAATCCAAGATTTGAACCAATATCCCTCCACTGCCAGGCACGGTCCTTCAGCTGATTCAGTAGCATAGCTAGGTGAGGAATCTCTTGCAATGGTTGGGTATCACAAGGGCTAGGTTGACAAACTGGATCATTGTCGATCCACAAGAGTTGAAGCGAAGATAGCTCACCACACTCCATCGAATCGAGAGAGCATGTCCACAATCCTATGTCCATGTTGACAGTAGCAATATGAGCATATCCATTTCCACAAGGACAGACTAGAGCGGCACTGGGTGTAGAATTAGAGTAGTGTAAATTTAGAGCGGCTCTGTGGAGACCTTTAAAGATGGCTTTCCGTATCGAAGGGACAAGTTTGGGACAAACCCTTTCAGCATGCTCCACAGGAACTTGTACATGCACTTCAAAGTGAGTGTATGCATCAACCAGGGTTACGATTGCAGGAGACTTGGGAATTTTCAATTGAATGCAGTTACGGTAGAGGCATATCGGTGCCTTGGTTGAATCTGTGGAAATGCATAGTGGTCCTATGCAATCATTGTCAGGAGATACCAGCCAGGATAAGAGAGAGCAAAAGAGACCTTTTCTTGGACCGCCATCAGGAAATTCCAGGGCAAAGGAGTGGATACTTAGTGCACTGTCAGAAGGCATGCAATATTTGTCGACTTCTTTCTTACTGAGCTCACATAGAAGGGCAGGGACAAAAAGCTGAGCCTCACCGAATTTAGCAAAGATCAGTAGCTTCTTAAAAAGTTTGATGAGGTGTTCACGTTCAAAGAGCCCTGGTACATAGTGCTTGCTAAATTCAGGCTGAGAAAGGAAGTCAGCAGTGACTAAAGCAAATTTATAAAATTTGCGCCAATCATCAGTTAAAGCTCTTGCTTGAGGATTGGTAGTTATTCGATAATGGGCAAGCACCAATTCTGACACTTTGTCATAGATGACTTGAGGATCAGCAAAAACAACCTCTGGAAGAATGTCTTGGTAGTAAAAGAGAACAGACAGGTTGTGAAGATAGTCAATGGCAGCATCAAATTCTGCCGCATCATCCTCAAAGTGAAGCTTGTTCATGGCTGTGGTGAAACACTCTTCTCTGCTAACAACACCTCGATGGAGACGACCAGTCATCTCTTTCAAAAGAATTTCAAAGGCAAACCACCTTAGAGGAATGTCAATGGGAGCTCTAGAGCTACTTCCGAGGAGAATGTTGCGTATTTTCTCGATGTTCCTGTCCTCTTCAGGTCCTGGATTCAAGGCATTGAGTGGAAAAAAAACCTGTTCGCTATCACAATAAATAATTTGCTCCTCTAAATTTGGTAAAAGAAGCTTCAATATCCTCTCATTTTTCTGCTCCCTGCTTTCCTTAGACTTCCCATCTAAATCAGCATGTGTTCCAATTACCATTATCTTCGGAGACTCACTTTCATTATCAGAGGTTGATCTATACGTGTGCATGCTTCTGGCGCAGTGCTGGAGGAGCTGCTCTACAGTCTGGGAAGATTCAACAGGATCACCTACTGGCTTTCCGTCCACATAGAATTCGATTAATGGTCGACTATCCAGTTCATCACAAAGCCGAAATACAAAGACATAGAAATCAAGATGTCGTAAAAAGACTGGCAAAATCTCGTGAAACTGGGGCTGACCTCCACAATCAATCATCTCAAGAATCCGAAAGGCTGTGAGTGGATCAACGGTAGTGGAGAGCTGGTCCATAAGCTTGATAAGCTCCTCATCGGTGGATATAGACTCAAGGATAGCATCAGCTTCAGCCTCGATATCCTCATCAGATGCATCCGACTCCAAAGGATCTTCTAGAAAGCCAGCCTCTGCTGAATCTAGTGAAGGATTGCCCTGTACAGGAGGTTCCCTTGATACCGATAACCCTGGATCTTTAGATTTCACCTGTGGCTCGGCTTTGAGAGGTGCTGGATCGGTAAGCATTGGATCTTGGTTTGACCGTGCGGCAAGCAGGCGATCTACGAGCTGAGGTGCGTCTCGGATAAGAGCTCTAGCTACAAGTAGCTTGCGATCAGTTAGCGTGCTAAGCTTGGCCCACTCTTCGCTGTCAAGGTTAACTCGATAGATTGTGGTGGGCCTCGTTGCTAGGGGTGTGCTCTCTCTATGCTCAGGGGGCTTATTCCCGACAATTATCTCCATTGTCGTCGTTTTGCCAGACCCCGCATGACCATACATTAACAACTTACAAAGCCATGCCTTGACTTTGCCTTCTTTCATCGCTTCTTCAAACTGTCTCTTATTTTCAGCTGTACCTGAATGTGCGTATGTTTAGAGTGAGTCATTTTTTCATCAACTACGATGTCATTAGCAATGCATACATAGCCAAGTGAATTGCATGCCACCATCAATTTGAAAGCTGAGACATGCAATGATGCAAATGTAAGTGAAGGATAAGCCATGTCTGAGCCTTGTGTGGCCTTCCATGATAAAACCAAGTATAAAGCACGTGCACTGATAACCAATTTTGAGTTAGGCCACCATTACCAACTACAACCTACACAGTGTTTCATGCTATACTACAAGTATACATGTATACATGTGTACGTGTACTGATAATAACATCTGCCACGTATATAGATTTAAATTTGTGATCAATTTTAAAGCGCAGTATTCGGACATGGTTGGGACAAAGTTTTGACCACATCGATCATGTTAGTTATCACATCAAATAAGACCAATGTTGAATGCAAGTTGGCCATGTAGCATGCTGTGGAGAATGCTGCTAAAAGGTGTAAGGTCATCAGTGAATTGAGGCTCAATGGTCCAAACAGACATAATATGCAGCTATCGCTATCATGAAATAACACAACATACAAATGAACTAAAGATTAATTATTGATGCTCACTAATAATAGTGCTATGATGACACATGTAACTATCCCCACTGCTGACTCACCTCTCAGGTACTTTTTCTGAACCACCTCCAACTCTTCAGGGCATGCTTGTTCATTGAAGTCCGGTATATAAAGTGCATCTGCCACCTGTTTCCATGACGGTGCAGGATGATCACTGAGGTAGACCTCCCAGCATCTCCGTCTGTGTTGAGAGTCATCACCACCACTGGAACGTATCGTCCTCATTATTGCTCCAGGTATGTCCATCCTCCACCACACATTATCCCAGCTCATCCTTTCAAGTAGGGGGGTGACGTTAGAGAGGGTAAGCGTCGGATCTAATAATAATCATCATAAAAACCGGACAATGTGCATTGTACACACATACATGTGCGTGAACATAATATAAAATTATTGATATTCAATTGTATTCACGGAATCATCAGAATATGGTACAGTCCAACCTCGATTATCCGAACCCCTTTGGCCAAGGGGAAATCCAGAACCGTTCGGATAAGCAAAGAGTTCGGATAACGTTGACCACACCCAAGCCACACCCACAAAATCGATCGTGCATGTAAAAACGTATATATGATAGATTTATTGAGCATTTCGATGATTTTAATCTCATCTTCGATTGATAGAGCACTTATCTTGCGTTTCTTTTACTTCTTTGAGCGTTAGAACTAGATTTGATAGCAGCGCAGCAGCTGGTTCTCGTGTGACAACTACGCGACGTATGTTTACTGCGCATGCGCAATCCGGTCACGTGGTCACAATATGTACTTTGACCCTGCATTTTCTTTGGATCTCGAGTTCGGATAATCGAGGGTTTGGATAATCGAGGTTCGGATAATCGAGGTTGGACTGTATATACTTTCATTAGCTATAGTTGTGCATATTATTAAATTTTCATTAATATTCAAAAATAATGCACAACATACATGATATTGTATGCACATAATGTACATGTGTAATTATTATCCCACCTATACATACATAATAATACCATAGAAACTGGTTGTTAAGCGCTGCTCGCTGTTAAGCGCATAGTTTTGTGCGAGCTTTACCGCTTTTTGTTAGGCGCATATGCCCAGCAAGCCACCAGAACGACGAGCGATCGGTTACATGAGCCCAGAAAGAAGGCTAGAAGTAGGCTGGAGAAGTTTACCCTCGACACGCACGCCCCACCTACCGTGTTTTAGCACTTTTAATTAAGCACATACTTTTTGTTAAGCACATATTTTCTTGCTGCCGCGTGTTATAAGTGCATGCGCTTAACAACCAGTTTCTACAGTATGTACACTATATACTTGTACCGTGTTTACACTAATAAAATGCGAGATCTAATTGGCACATAATGTACCGGTATCTTAATGTATTAAAAGTGTGACGACCTTTACCAAAACTGCGCAAGTTAAAATGGTAATTATTGTTTTAGCTTGCATTCTATTAGCATAAACACTGTACATAGCAGCTAGTAGACCCATTATTATCTAAAAATATTGGCCATTTTCCATAGCAAACCTCACAACGTTATTATTGAAGAGTAGCTCAAGGCCATGATTAACCCTCGGCGCATGCGCGAGGGTTATGGTAGTTGTTCTGTGTGTGTGTGTGTGCGTGTGTGTCTGTCTGTCTGTCTGTTACCACGCTAACTGCTACATACCTCGTCTGCGAGTCTAAATTGTGATGTTATAAGGTTCCTTATGGTGTTCCAAACTCATGATTTGTGTGGATTTCGTAGAGAACGCTTTGTTCACTAGCTTTGGAGTCATTTGCTGATTCTAAGCTTCTTGACTTCTCCGATCCCGGCCAGCTAACTTTTCGTATAAATAGAACGCTGGGTGTATCGCGCTATATACAGCATAGGCCTAATAGTTATACGCATGTGCGAGGGTTACGAAGGCAGGGTGAGGGGACATATGGATGAGATATATAAAATTGGCAAAAAACTACATCCAGCATCGTTGATCTGGGTTGGCTGAGGAGACTATGGCTGGTGCTGGTGGAGCGGTGGTCATGGGTTCGAATCCAGCTCGATTTTTGAATTTTTTTTTTTCTTCCACTTTTGAAAATTTTCCAAGCTTTTTGCTGGCTGGCTAGTTTGCCGGTAGCTATACTCGAAGCACTAACTTTTAGATACAGCCTACTATTTCTTTATAGCTACCCGCATAGTATAATATCATTTAATACTATAAATCTGACAGCGCCGAGGGTTTAGCACCAGTGGTGTTCATTATCAAGTCATACATGTACATTCATGATGTGTATTTTCTATCGGTTGAGTGCAACGAATTAGAGAGAAAATTAGCTCTTATCGCTTGCAGTAATACGCATGCGTCGTTGCGCAGGCGCCGGTATGATGTGTTATTGTGTAGTCTGGTTGGTGCGAGCATGTAGGTATTTTAAAGGTGTGGCGGGAATTGAATAGTCACTCTCGGCAATTCTGCTGCTATCAATCAGCGTTCTGGTAAACTTTATCGTGAAGGTTAGTTTCAATAATTCAGAACTAATTTCATATTGTATATTTTTCCGTTGAGACACACTTCTAGGGCACATTACGCAGAGTCGGTACATGCAGAACTACTCCTGGGCATTTGATGTGCAGCGGACTCACGGTGTTTTTTTCCCCTCACTCACTATTTTTCCTCACTGTGTGTGTGTTAGCGTTTTTTTTCCTTGGGTATGTCATGCATACCCTAAATTAAAGACTTTATCTGTAAGAACTATGTATCATCATCAGTTGACACCACCAGCATTGTTGATATTATCAGTATTGATATCATCATCCTATTTTTTGTCAGCAGCACTCCATATTGCCACCACTACCAATCATGAACAGATAGATGATTGCAAATGCATGCAGCAGCTGGAAGGTGTAGTGCATGCGTATGGCATTAGATGAGAGGTGTACATTTCGATCAGTCTTTCAAAAAGTTCCCCTACACTATAAAGGTTCATTCTACAATCCACAGTACCATCATTGGTTAACATTATTACACACAAACTCACCAGGTTCTGTTTTGATGAACCTCCTAGCAGCTGACAGAGCATCATGGTGTTGTCTACAGTAGAGCTTGCTAGCCAGGTGACCCCAGCTGGCATACTCGGAGTAGTTGAGATAGTAGCGGATGAGTCTTTCTCTCTCCTCAGCAGCAGTAGAGCTCTGCCTACGAATCTCCTCACGCTCACTGACTGGAACTAACAGAACCACCCCTCCTAGTTTATCATCCTCAAGTGTCACAGTAGCTGTCACAGTAGAGATGTTTTCGAGTGTCAGGGTAGGATCTGTGGAAGACAATGACACAATCAGTCCATGCATGTGCATATTATGCTACATGCACACATGTACATGTATATCATGAACTAATAATAATTGTGTAGCCAATGATGGCTACTGTACATGTGTCTACATGTAGAAGCACCCTCATCCACACATATCACTGGATCACATGATAATGACTAATGTACTCCTGGTACCTTAGATGATCCCCACTAGCCTTGTCCCTGGCTTGGCTCATTCACAGATTTTCAATGTTGCATGCCTCCTATTTTTCAACATGTGACATTGAAACCTGGGAATGGGTCTGAGGATGAGGTTAGAGCTCTAGCTATACTGAAAAGTATTTTTACTATGGACACTCTACCGTACAAGCATTGACATTTCTGAGCGTCCTTAGTATACATGTAGTAATCACTATAGTGACTATATATACGCTGTGGTGCATACTAGCTACATGTACTACATAATAGTTCCGTGTTTATGTTAATAAAATTCAAGATCCAATAATTAGTGCAAGAAACTTCGCGTTATATAGTTTTTCATAATATTATATCTGTAGACAGTGACGATATTTACCAGAAAATCGTGGAATTTTTTTAGCTTACGTTCTATTAGAATAAACACAGTGTAGTAAAGGGTCAAAGGTGAACCACACAGCCACCATACTACCGTGCTATAGGGACACCTCTGATTTGAAGTGTACATGTCATACCAGTCAGTTTTTCAGCATAGCGGAGAATCTGTTTTGCCACAGCATGTTCTTCAAAGTCATCCAGTTGTGTAATGAGCCTCCTCCAGGAGGCGTAAGGATCAGAGGCTAACCAATACCGGACAGCTGCAGTCCTCCACTCATCCTCAGTTGAATACTCTGCCTCAATTTTAAGTCGCTGAAATTTTGAGAGCTGTAGGACACCATCAAGCGAAATAGCACCATCTGAGAGTGCTTTACCATAGGATAGTGCCTGCCATGATAAATCCTTTAGTTCTCTGAGGACATTATCAACTGTAAGAGCTGAGGGAAGAGATAAAGGTATACACAATGAGGGGTCATAAAAACACACAATTTAATAATCATTAAGTACCATGATACTGCATGTACATGTAACTGGCAGTTTTGCATTGTGTTGATCGTACAGTCAATTGGTTTAGATCGATTCATCATAATCAGGCACAAATTTCACATTTGTTTAGCTACAAATAATATTATAATGCACAATGGCATGCATGTACTTGTATGAGAGCAAAAAGTGTTTAGAAGTAATTTCAAACTACATGCACATTTGAGCCACCATACCATACATGTACATGTATGTAAGTTGGAAAAACATGTCTCATAATTATGATCGATAATATACATGTATCATTATTCGGACCTGATGACCAACAACAGCAGTATCATGTGCTCCCTCCACTACATGTAAGTAGTACTAGATCCCAAAACCATTCAGTGTTTGAAGAAAAAGCACAGTAAAGAAATAGTAAATGCTCACCATGGCGTCCTGTTCGTTTGCGTCTTTTTCTCTGTGCTGTGAGCTTCTTGTTAGAAAAGACATGACCACTTCCATCTTGAGCTCTTGATCCATGTTTCAGTTGTGTTTCTTGAGCAGCAGTCTTAGACTGAGCTTCTTGACCTCCCCCTTCCCTAGCCACCTCAGCAGTAGCTCCACTAGACTCAGGACCTGGGACAACGGTGGACTGTGTATCTGATACAGTCAATAGTTTCTTTTCCTCTTTATCTACGACATCTTGTTCTTCACGATTACTATCCATCACTGTACCAATAGGTGGAGGGGTGGCGGTTGCTTCTGATTGGCTAGCAACATCCACTGACTCAACTGCCGGGAGTTGTACCGTTTCCAGACCGATAGACTCGGGTTCAAGAACTTCTCGAATTCCCCTGGTTTTCTTTTCATCATTTTTAACTACATCAGTTGATATTAAATTGGCAGATAAGGTACCATGCATACTGGTAACAGGAATTGGTTCTGAATTTAGATCAGCTTCATCTTTCCTAGTTCCCTCACCACCATGTGTCTTATCAGCATCACCTTTGGTTACATTTATAGCACTGTCAGCGGCTTCATTTGGTTCCAAGCTGAGAGAGGATGTCTGCGCATTTGCAGCAGGCTGTGGTTTCGACGTATCAGCGATGGTAGGGTCTTTCTTTGGCTCACTGAGAACCATGTTCAGTAGAATCCGGGACGCCTGTAGATCATCGTGACCCCGTGATCTGGCTCGATCAATTGATCGTTGGATAGCTTCTGGCTGGTCATATTTCACTCCTTTAATCCTTTTCGTACGTTTGTCTCTGCGCGGCGATTCTTCAGTCTTTTTGTTTCGCTTGCTATATCTATTGCCCATCTTGATCGTGTTTATCTACTTTAATGGGCGTGACCTGCAAATGAGTGTGCATTGCCCCCGGCCCCGCCCCCCGTTCACTTACGCGCATGCGCAATATATAACATGAAGCCCTGATATGTGCATTAAATCTTCCACATTCCACTTCTCTCAGTAATACAACGATCTATAGAAACTATTGTCGAGCTAGTCCACCATCAACTATCCTGGCCCCTGCGCTCCTGGCTCTGATAAGGCAGTTTTCGTGTCCCTACCCTTTCAATATAATATGCAGGCTTGAAAAGCTGTGAGTGGCCTGAGGACGAAATGACGCTGAATTTACAAAAATTATGATCTGTTCTACTTTGTAGAAATGCCTATACTTTCTTTGTTATGGACAACATGGAGTTGGCAAGGCTACCGGAGAGCGGCCGGCTGGACATGAAGAAACTCGGGGAAATGTGGAAGACCGTCACTGAGCCTCAGCGAGAGGTGAGTCCCATGCTGTATGTACATGGTGCCATACCTCGAAGTGGTCCTATGATGAAGTGTGAAGTAGTAATCTTGCATAACACTTAACTCCCACTAGAATCTCACTTGTTTCTACCACAAAAGAAAAGATCATTATTATGACAACTAATTAGATGAAACTATGCAGGAATATTAGTATCAAACCAAGTATGAAGAGCAGAAGAGAGTCGACAAAGATAAGGTGGATGAGTTTCTGGCGGAGCTGGGAGGGCAGGAGGAGCAAGACGCCTACCTCAACTCACTGGCAGACTACAAAGCAAAGAGAAGCAGGGCCTACCTCAAGCACTTCAGGCTAAAGAAACTGGGCTTAGTCAAGGTACATGGTATGAGAGTATACATTGTACATAATGCAGCTGCTTGTTATGCAATCATTTAGGACATATTGTGCTTTTTTCTACAGCCAAGAAAGCTTTCTGCTCATAACATATATGCTGGGGAACGTTTGAGAGAGGCTGGAGTACCAGGTCTCAATACGGAGCTGATTAAGGAGATCCCATCACTGTGGAAGGCACTGTCTGAGTATGAAAAACAGGTTCATACATACAGTATGAGCATTCAAGTGTTTGTAGTGGAACCCCTCTTAATGGCCACCTTGTCTACAACAGCCACTCACCTTGGTTCTAACTTCATCACCATAGTATTGCACAGTTTTCCCCAAATAAAATTCAAGGCATGATGAAAGGACATGGTGTGGGTGGAGTCTGTGACCACAACAAAGGTTTTGGGTTATCCCATTCCCCACATCAAAGAGAGTTCTGCACTGAAGGCTTGTTGGGCCGACGTGCCTTAGGTATGCTAGAGAAAACACTGGTATTGCAATGTAGCAAAACACCCCTGAGGTACATGCGTATGTAAGGCCACCCCTCTATAATGGCCCAAACTTCATTCCCCAATGGTGGCTGCCATTGAGGGGTTCCACTACTATTTTATATACATGTATGTAAGCCGTAAGCCTAGGTGTGCCCCCGGCGCCCGAGCAACTTGCTCCCCCTACCTTTAATACAAATGTATAATGAGGTTTCTCCTGGATTTGTATTTGCCACCCCCACCCTCCCCCCCACCCCCCCCCCCCCCTTGAATTTTGTCACTAGGCATTTTCCTCATCTTGAAAATGCGACTACTGTAGTGTCCCGGGCAAGCGACCACTCCCAGTATGTGCCCCTATACTGCATTTCAAGGGACTACTGTAGCAGTTTCTATACCAATGTATGGAAATTAAAATTAATTTTGATCCCGGGTAAGCACCCTTGCAGCCCAAAATCACAAGTTAAGTTACCCGAGACTCTACAGTATTAGAAATAATTATAGTTTTAATGTGGGAATCCTTAAGCTTGAATGGCTATTATAGCCCCTCTCTCCCGAATCGCCCACCACTACTAAATCATGCATTGTGTGCTTTCGTCGTTGCTTGGGGAGAATATTGAGGGTCCAATGTTCACAAAAATATACAATCATGACATTGTATATAGTACAATTACATACTGCATAATTAAACAGTATCAAGGGCTTATAGGAGTCTATAATACAGTAACAGTAATAATCTTGGCATTTATAATAATTTTATTATGATGTCATTTTATATGTTTTCCAAGTGTATGGATATAAAATAATTATGTTGACTGTAATGTTTTATGCAGCGGTACCAGAAGATAGCTGAAGAACGCTACGCTACACGATTAGCCGATTATGAAGAGCATGTAAGAAATGCTCAAGAGGAGGGTAAAGTGCCAATCGAAGAACCAAAGAAAGCTAAGAAGGCTACAACCACCAAAAAGAAGAAGAAAACCACTGCAGTAAAGAAGAAAGGAACAAAATCTGCCACTAAAAAGGCAGCATCAACTAAGAGCAAAAAGTCCACTGCTAAGAAAACAAAGACGACGAAAAAGAAACCAAAATCAACTACCACAAAAGATGCAAAGTCAGCTAAATTAGATGAAGATGCTGACCAGTGGATTAGTTTCGATGAATCTGAAGATTGATGCTAGATGGCAATGGCATACACTGTTGCTAGTAAGATTAATTTTTGTTGCAGGTATTTCCAATTCATTGAGCTGGACATTTCCATTTCTATTAATTTCTTGTCGAAGTTGTAAATATGAAGTTAGCTATGTGGTTTTCAATCACAAATCACTTCCTGTTTTACAGATGATGCACGTGTACATGCAGAGTCTGATGCATTGATTCATTCATGATCACTGTTCAAGAATAATTTATACTACAATTCAGTAGCAAAGAATATTATTCACAATGCTAATTACTGTTATAAAAGGCTTTTCTGACCTCTGTATCAACAGAAACTGGATGTTATAATGACATTGTAGTTGGAGTGGAAATTAAAACTCATGATTTGATCATGAATAGTTCCTTCGAATTCCTTTAATATAACTGGGAGTAGATTGTCACAGCATGCAGTAATGTTCCTCTGCGTCATGTGCTGCTTGCCTCGAGCTCACATGGAAATCTCACCCTATTATATAGTATAGATCTCCAACAGGTTTGGATATGCATACTGAGCTTAATTTGTAGCGGTAAAGTGCTTTCTTGATGCTGTTTGCAGATAGATTGGGTACAATGTCATGCTGTAGACAACGGCAACTGGCTCTTCTTGATACCTTGCAATTGATACATGAGATTCTGCTAGTTCCAAAGGTTAATGCAGGGGAATTGAAGCGGCTTCTGTGGGTGACACAGTAAACAGCAAAAGAAGAAAACTATAAAGATTTCTCGTGTGGTGTATTCCGATAAGCGCATAAAAAAAAGTGACCCTGTGATCTGGCTCAATCAATTGATCGTTGGATGGCTTCTGGCGAGTCGTATTTCACTCTTTTAATCTTTCTCGTCCGTTTGTCTCTGCGCGGCGATTCCTCTGCCTTTTTTTTTTTTGCTTGCTGTGTCTATTGCCCATCTTGACCGTTGACATTAATTTTAATGGGTGTGTCCTGAAAATGGAGTGTCTATTCGGGCCAGGCCAGTTTGTATGTGTAAAGCCAGCTTAGAGCGTTTACACATGGACAGTTTGTATAGCAACATATCCTAACATGTTTGCTATTTGAGGGGTACAAAAATAACCAGTACTAGTAATAATCAAAACTGATAAACTCGAACCATTATGACAACTAGGGAACAACCTGAATATCTCGCACATTCCGCATACAATAAACACGTCGCGTAAATTAAAATTTAATGTTCCTCTTTGTCCCATACAATAGTGTTCCAGCCTAGGTAAGCACCGATGCATATGCATAATAATATTATATTATTATTATGATGGGCACTTAAACATAATATTATTTGTGAATTTGGCCCTCATGCATGGGCATGTTTACCTGTGGGATAAAATTTAATAATATAGAAGCTGAAATGTGGTACATGAGCGCTTGCCTGCATGAGATACTAAGGTATTATTAAAGGGCTGTGCCAAGATGTCACTCTCCTCATGTGGAAATCTGGCACCCTATCGACTTAGCTATATACAATGGACAGCAAGAGAAGATATTCAATGATGGCTATATAAGTTACTCGCATGGAGTAGCTATTCCAACAAGATAATACCACTACAAGATACTTGTCCCACTTGTTACGACATGATTCTGAATTATTGACTTCTCAAAGTTGCTACATGTAAATCATGCTGCCATCATACTAGTACAGTGCTATTTGTAGTATTGAGTTTGGTAATATCAATAAGGTATAATAATATATTATTCACAGTAGGGCAATTCAATGACTATAAGCTTTCTTTCTTCAACAAAAGCTGCAAAATTTGCACCAAATCTTGACATCAACACATGTACATAATTATAAATTATAGTACAAAATCAATGGCGATGTAATATTTTGAATTTTAAAACATGATGCATAGTGCTATCCAGCATACATACAGTGGAAAACTTTTGAGGGGTCCAATTAATATTTTCACGGACCAATAAAATAATCTATTATTGCAAAACTTCAAATTTAATAAGCATGATTGCATAATGTACAATTGTGTGCATTAGCGAGACAAAATGGTAAAATCTCCTATCTTTGAAGATTGAATCTTATATGCTAGACAATAATAATTATGCAAGTTATAATACGTGATAGCTACACAATGTTGGCTGACTATTGAATTCGACACACAATCTGTCGCCATGATCGCTTGAATGTTAAGGTTAAAAAATATAATTGCTGTGATCATTTAATTTAAAGAAATATTACATACAGAGTATTATCTGCTGCTGCAATACAATAATATAATATTTTGTACGAAAAAAGGGAAAAAAGCATCAGGATTGTTAATGAAGCGAAATATTGGAAGCAGTGGCTGCTAGTCCACAGTCTTTGAGCGCAGTCTTGAGAGCATTAAGAGTGGCGAAGGAAGAGCTACCTCGATTGTCCCGTGGAGCCCACTGAAACCACTGAGTCAACATAGCCCTTAAGTAGCTGACTGGAACATCTTGCTGTTGAACACTAGCTTGAACATTGTTCAACTCTCCTTGCCTGAATCCAAGATTTGAACCAATGTCCCTCCACTGCCAGGCATGCTCCTTCAGCATATTCAGTAGCATAGCTAGGTGAGGAATCTCTTGAAGTGGCTGGGTATCACAAGAGCTGGGGTGACAAACTGGATCACTGTTGATCCATAAGAGCTGAAGTGAAGAAAGCTCACCACACTTCATTGAATCGAGAGAGCATGTCCAGAATCCTATGTCCATGTTGACAGTAGCGATATGAGCATCTCCATTTCCACAAGGACAGACTAGAGCAGCACTGGGAGTAGAATTAGAGTAGTGCAGGTTTAGAGCGGCTCTGTGGAGACCTCTAAAGATGGCTTTCCGTATTAAAGGGACAAGTTTGGGGCAAACCTTTTCGGCATGCTCCTTAGGAACCCGTACATGCACTTCAAAGTGAGTGTATGCATCGACCAGTGTTACGATTGCAGGAGACTTGGGAATTTTCAACTGAATGCAGTTACGATAGAGGCATATCGGTGCCCTGGTTGAATCTGTAGAAATACATAGCGGTCCTATGCAGTCATCGTCAGGAGACACTAGCCAGGATAAGAGAGAGCAAAAGAGACCTTTTCTTGGACCACCATCAGGAAATTCCAGGGCAAAGAAGTGGACACTTAGTGCACTGTCAGAAGCCATGCAATATTTGTCAACTTCTTTCTTACTAAGCTCACGTAGAAGGGCAGGGACAAAAAGCTGAGCCTCACCGAATTTAGCAAAGATCAACAGCTTCTTAAAAAGCTTGATGAGATGTTCCCGTTCAAAGAGCCCTGGTACATAGTGCTTGCTAAATTCAGCCTGAGAAAGGAAGTCAGCAGTGACTAAAGCGAATTTATAAAACTTGCGCCAATCATCGGTTAAAGCTCTTGCTTGAGGATTGGTAGTTATTCGATAATGGGCAAGTACTAACTCAGATACTTTGTCATAGATGACTTGAGGATCAGCAAAAACAACCTCTGGAAGAATATCTTGGTAGTAAAAGAGAACAGAGAGGTTGTGAAGATAGTCAATGGCAGCATCAAATTCTGCCGCATCATCCTCAAAGTGAAGCTTATCCATGGCTGTGGTGAAACACTCTTCTCTGCTAATAACACCTCGATGGAGACGACCGGTCATCTCTTTCAAAAGAATTTCAAAGGCAAACCACCTTAGAGGAATATCAACGGGAGCTCTAGAGCTACTTCCAAGTAGAATGTTGCGTATTTTCTCGATGTTCCTGTCCTCTTCAGGTCCTGGATTCAAGGCATTGAGTGGAAAAACAACCTGCTCATTATCACAATAAATAATTTGCTCCTCTAAATTTGGTAAAAGAAGCTTCAATATCCTCTCATTTTTCTGCTCCCTACTTTCCTTAGACTTTCCTTCCAAATCAGCATGCGTTCCAATTACCATTATCTTCAGAGACTCACTTTCACTATCAGAGGTTGATCTGTACGTGTGCATGCTTCTGGCGCAGTGCTGGAGGAGCTGCTCTACAGTCTGGGAAGATTCAACAGGTTTACCTACTGGCTTTCCATCCACATAGTACTCAATTAATGGTCGACTATCCAGTTCATCACAAAGCCGGAATACAAACACGTAGAAATCGAGATGTCGTAAAAAGACAGGTAAAATCTCGTGAAACTGGGGCTGACCTCCACAATCAATCATCTCAAGAATCCGAAAGGCTATGAGTGGATCAATGGTAGTGGAGAGCTGGTCCATTAGCTTAACAAGCTCCTCATCAGTGGATATAGACTCAAGGATAGCATCAGCTTCAGCCTCGATATCCTCATCAGATGCATCCGACTCCAAAGAATCTTCTAGAAAGCCAGCTTCTGCTGAATCTAATAAAGGATTTCCCTGTACAGGAGGTTCCCTCGATACTGGATCTTTGGATTTTGCTTGTGGCTCGACTTTGAGAGGCGCTGGATCGGTAAGTGTCGGATCTCTGTTTGACCGTGCAGCAAGCAGGCGATCGATGAGTTGTGGTGCATCTCGAATAAGAGCTCTAGCTACAAGTAACTTGCGATCAGTTAGCGTGCTAAGCTTGGCCCACTCTTCGCTGTCAAGGTTAACTCGATAGATTGTGGTGGGCCTTGTTGCTAGGGGTGTGCTCTCTCTATGCTCAGGGGGCTTATTCCCGACAATTATTTCCATTGTCGTCGTTTTGCCAGACCCCGCATGACCGTACATTAACAACTTACAAAGCCATGCCTTGATTTTGCCCTCTTTCATTGCTTCTTTAAACTGTCTATTGTTTTCAGCTGTACCTGAATGGGGATACGTTTAGAAAGTGAGTCACTGTTTCATCAAACTACAACGTCATTAGCAATGCATACCTAGCCAAGTAAATTACATGCCATCATCTACTGAATAAAGCTGAGATGTGCAATGATGCAAATATAAGTGAAGTATAAGCCATATCTGACCCTTAAATATGTGGCCCTCCATGACATACAATTAAGCATAAAGCACTGAAACTGATTTTGAGTTAAGGCCACCATTACCAACTAGAGCTCTCTCGAGCACAAAACCCCTGGCGCGATGCATGGCATTTGCTACACACTTCAGTGTTGCATGCAGAAAAGGCGGGTAAACGGCTTGGGGCAAGGCTACTATAATAATAGGGGCTGGGGATGAGGCTAATGTTATACTTTTCTCGCGGTACCAATATACTTACAGCTGACAATACCTTGATAGTACTGAGTATCCCGTACGAAGTACTGGAAGCTATGTTCTCCACACTTTCGCTCTAATTGCAACGTGCCTCTCTAAAAGATGCCCCACCTGGATCAGAACGTTAATTTCCGGGTTCTAATTATGCGCCACCCAAGATAATTATTTTTAATGACGCATTAATTAGATCAGATACGGTAGATCAGAGCTATAATTAACAGTTTGTGTTTGTTCTGACATAATGTCCTAGCAATATGAAATTTGGTCGGACGTGTGTCAAGCATGCACACTTCACGTAGTAAGGTCCATAAAAATTTTTAGTTCTATTCCAAAACTGTATAGACAATACCATCATTCATTTTGATTCACACAAACTATATAACTTAAGAATCACAAAAATCATCCATGCAGCACTCTCTGCACTCTGTACTGTCTACATGGCAAATCGCTGAGTCGTGCAACCCACATAATTGAATTATATGGGTTGCACATGCAAAATCACATGACAGTACAATCTGCCACATGGACAGTAGGAGTGATACTTTGCTGGCTGTTTTGCAAAACAAGAGAACAGAGATATTTGGTGAGCTTTAACTCTTGCACTTAGCCTAGGCTATAAAAGTTTTTTTTTTACTTACTGTACTGCTTTGCCCTAAAATGTGGCTTTCGCACCCCCAGTTAATCGCTAACAGAATACTAGGCCACTGCTTGGAAAATGACCGATGGCCGGCTGTTATTTATAGCTCTGGTAGACACAACTTTCTATTTATACGAAAAGTCATGCTATTGCTAGCTCGGGAGAAGTCAAGAAGCTTAGAATCAGCAAATGACGCCAAAACTGGTGAACAATGCATTTTCGGAGAAATCCACACAAATCATGCCTTTGGAACACCATAAGGAACCTTATAATCCTGCACTTTGGACTCGCAAACGAGGTATGTAGCAGTTGGCATGGTAACAGACAGACAGACACACACACACACAGAACGACAACCATAACCCTGTGGTGCATGCGCCGAAGGTTAACTACAATCTACACAGTGGTCAAGAAAAAGTTTTGACCACATCAGTTATCATATCAAAAAAGACCAATGTTGAAAGGAAGCCAGCCATGCAACATGTTATGGAGAATACTGCTAAAGGTGTTAGGTCATCAGTAAATTGAGGCTCCATAGGCATAGGAATCGGGGGGGGGGGGGGGGGGGGGGGGGCACATCTCCCCGCTAACCAGCAAGGAAGGGGGCCAGTGCTCCAACAGCCACAGCAATGCCTGTACATGCTGTAATAGGCCTGACTATGAAATATCATATTGAATTTCAACAAGTACATGTAGCTACAAAGTCTGTTCTGATCGACTTATATACTGTTCGTTTCTTCAATGCTACAACTGGCCTGAAATTGTCATTATGTGTGAAAAGGGCGTGGTTTATACCCAAAGTGGGCGTGGTCACAAAAATTTCGCTCGCAAATCTTACAATGCTCCCCAACCATTACCATCTTCCTATGCCTATAGGCTCAATGGTTCAAGCAGACATAACATGTAGCTACTGCACTGACCATTGTAGAGAACATGCAAATCAATTAAAGGTTAATGCTCACTAATAATAGGGCTATGCTGACAACTGTAATTATTGATACATCACCACTGTGGACTCACCTCTCAGATACTTTTTCTGAACCACCTCCAACTCTTCAAGGTATTCTTCAGCGAAGTCCGATCTATAAAGTGCATCTGCCACCTGTTTCCATGACGGTGCAGGATGATCACTGAGGTAGACCTCCCAGCATCTCTGTCTGCGTTGAGAGTCATCACCACCACTGGAATGTATCATGCTCACTGTTTCTCCAGGTATGTCCATCCTCCACCCCACTCTATCCCATCTCATTCTTTCAAGTAGGGGGGTGAGGTTAGGGAGGGTAAGCGTCGGATCTAATAATAATAATCATCATACAAACCAGACAATGTGCATTGTACATAAATAGCTACATAGGTATATAAATATCACATGAAAACAATTTATTGATATTCAATTGTATTCACAGGATCACCAGAGTAGTATGCACTTTCATTAGCTATAGTTATGCATAATTATCATTATATCCCCAGTACCAATTGTGGTTATGAGGTAATTATGGTGTAGCCTGCGGTGAAATTATGATGTAACCTACGAGGTAATTGTGAGAAAATCCAGGGCCTTGCTGGAGCCTTTCTTGGACTTAAAATCAGAATTTAATACATGTGTGTAGTCTAAGAGTATCTTATGCATGTATCCAGCAATAACATTACAAGCTGAGTGCTACTTTCTCTGACAGGTTCCACTGGCCAAACTCCATGTATTCTCTTGGCTTATATAATGCCGTGGATAAATAAAGCCTATTTGTATATTATATAGTACGCATCATTATGAAGGGGCTGGCCCGTGAGACTGCAGCGAGGACTGCAGCATGTCATGTTACAACCAATGTGTAGTTTGGAAGGTGTACTGTGCTGTCGAATTCATCTCTGTGATTGAAGCATCAAACCTTGTCGCTATTGAGATTGAGAGTCAGTCTTAGACTCCATCTCCGTGATTTCTGGCACTGGTATTGATGTGTATGCATTCTACTGATGACCTTTTACCATATTATAATTATGCAACATTATTATGCACTCAGTAGCAATTTACTTTTTTGCGGTTATTAGGTAATTATGAGTAATTATGATGAAACCTATGGTGTAATCTATGAGGTAATTATGAGAAAATTCAGGGCCTCGATGGAGCCCTTCTGGGACTTGAAATTCAGTGAAATATATAGAGTATCTTGCGCGTGTATCCAGCGAATACCTTACAAGCAGCGTGTTGCCTTCTCTGACGAGCAGCGACGGCCGAACTTCACGCGTTCTCTAGGCTGACGTAATCCCGTGGATATATAGATAGCCCTGCGCTATATATAGCACGCACCATGAGCAGCGTGCCGCCAGACCAGTCTAGCTGTACTGCGCTGTTGAGTTCTCAGCTTGCGTTGAAATTTTCACTATCGAGGTCCAGAGACACTCTCATGAGATTCCCGATGATCCGAGGCTAGTCTCCGACTGAGGCGCCGGCGTCGTACTGTATAATGAAGTGAACCCATTATATTGACGACCTTTACCACCTACACCATTTCAACTATGCAGCTACTGAGTGCATGGTCAAGTGTTCATTCACTATGCAGCCACTGTGGATATGGTCAAGTATTTCAAATTCAAAAATGATGCACAACATATTATATGTACATAATATAAACAAGTATGTTCAATGTCACAATCATGGGATAATGTGGTTAGTATGCATGATCATCTATTAACAGTACATGCTCACAAAACATAGAGTCGTAGTTCATGCACAAATACAATGTAGCATCCTGCCTGGACAAGATTGCCCATTAGTACCGTGCGCATGCATAGATAGAAGCCGTTGCAGAGGCCACACCCCTCATAGCAACTTAGTGTACGTGTGCAATGGCGACGTTCTCGCTCTGCTCGAACGTTGCTTCCGGACTACTGACAGGTATTATAAAGAACAGACCTTGCCTCTCGCTTCGCTCGAAGCTTGGTGGCTAGGACCAGCGCCTGCTTAGCAGACCTCTCGAATTGCGTGGCGCTTTCGCGCTGATTGTTCAACAATGCATCTCTAGCTGTAGCTATGGCCCAAGCACTCTTCTTTGTGCACACGGTCCTACAGTTCTGACCAATCCTGAGCCTTGTAGTGCAGACTTTCTCTCTGCCTGCGTCGCGTGTTCATAGGAACTGAGTGCATCCAAGATGCGTATCATTCATGCCCTCATGTAATGACACGGACTATATAAGAAAAACAAACATCTGAAAAATATTTTTCGTTGTATATAGTATAATGATATTGTATGCACATACATGTAGTGTATATGTATTATTATCCCACCTATACATACATAATTATTATGTGTACAGTATAATAATAATATCAGCTGCCCATTAGCTAAAATATACTGATAATTTTTCACAGCAAATCGCACAACATTGAAAAATAGCTCATGGGAGTTTAATAGAATGTTAAACGATGTTAACTCGCGAGGTGAGAGGTAGGGCTGTGCACATGCGCAATTTGTTAGTCAGTGCATGCTGTCAACTTAACATGGCTGCCTCATGTCAACTAGCCATGGTCTCTACAAGGAGTTTATTTAATTGAATCGGCCAAGATGACTACAGGACGGGCAACAGAAAGGATCCAGGTCGACAAGGACTTCAAAAAGGACACTCCCCGAGGACTTAGCGAAATCTTGTCGTCGCTCGGTTTTGGAAGGTGGAATAGTGTCAGATGATCGACTGTATCAAAGACCATCAATCCCTCCCCTCCCTCTCCTTTTTTCTTTCGTTTCACAGGGGACGACGCCGCACTGGGGAATCAGTCAAGTAAGGCGTAACTGTTAAGAATAAAATAGTCGGTCCAGGACAGTGTAAGCAGACACAGGACTTGGTATAAATAACGGGGCAGACTTATTAAATAATCAAGTCTCAGTGTAGCACTCCCTTAATTGAAGGTGCTGGGCCACGGTAGGCAGTAGACCTGAGGGGCACAGTACACACGGGGGCATAACCTGATAACAATTAAGTTATGGGATATGTCAGTGATAGGCCCTGCCTGTTAGCAAGTATAATATGGGACAACCCCCCCCCCAACCACGCATACGTATACCTATCCAACTAATAAAGGGGCATACAGAACGTTGGGGTGGATAGTAGCAGGAGAGGGATGATGACACATACTGGCAGTGAATAATTGTATTGGGATTGAAGACAGGTACTGGCTGTTAACGGTTGCCTAGTGTTTCATACATGTAACTTGGCAGCTAATGGTTGTGTGGCATTTCGTGACAGGTACTTAGTCTAATGACTATGTGGGCTATAGCATTTAATATAGCAGGTATTGGCTGCCAATGGTTCATGTTCTGGCGGTGAATGGTTGTGTTGGGATTGATGACAAGTACTGGCTGTAAATGGTTGCATAGACTTGGCGGCTAATGGTTACATGGCATTTCGCGACAGGTACTAATGACTATGTAGGCTAGCATTTAATGACAGGTATTGAACGCCAATGGTTATGTAGCATTTTAGGACAGTGTAGTGTTTCAGGATGGGTACTGGCCGCTAATGGTGAGGTACATGTAGTATTCAACGACGGGACCTGGCTGCTAATGGTTATGCGGGTTTAGATGTCAGGTACCGGCGGCCAATGATGGTGCAGTGTTTGAAGACACCGACGGGCTGCAAATGGCGGTGACTGTGCGGCATGTTGGTGCTGATTGCGACAGGTACTGGCAGTCGGGTGATATACGAGTACTGGCTGCTGACAATAAATAGTGCAATGACAATGTACACATAGGTTGAGGCAAATTGCACAATGCCTGAGCAGGCAGGTGGGGTATTGAAGTTGTATTTTGGGATTAATACTACATCGGACCTAGGGGAACAATTAATAAATTAGCTCTCCAGAGAGACCACCCCCCTCGGGGAACACTAAGCTCATCTCCATTACGACAGATATCCTCTCCAAGTGGTCATCATAACTAACCATTTGATCATTATAATGGAACCACCAATTAAATTAATATCCACACACTATCGAAGAATTTTCATACACATGCACCAGACCAGGCACAACTAGAAAAATGCACCAATCCATGCACATAAACTGTCTACTTAGCATTGCCGACTACAATGGGATACAGCAATTGATCTTGGGGTGTGAAGACTGAGGTCAATGTGGGGATACAACTAAGAAGCCACCAAACAGTATCAGAGGTCGCAAACTTAAAAAATTTGCCAGCATGAGCATGCCCCAAGCACCCCACATAATGAGGGATGCTACTGCATGCTAGAATTTGCTAGTAATCCAAAAATAGGCTTGTACAGCTCATGAAGACATTCACACAACATTCATTCGGTCATATGCTTAGGCAGTTGGCTACAACATTCATGATTGGGTCATAGGCTTATGCGATTGGCTATAACATTCATTGGGTCATATACTTATGCGGTTGGCTCGGTATTTCCTTGGAAGCGGCAGGTCCTTCAGCCATGGCACACTTACTCCAAATGATTGTCGTCCTAAGGGAGAGATCAAATAATTAGTTACTAAGGGAGATGGAACAAGCATAATATCTTAATTCAATCACCAAATTGGCACTAGTAAGGGGCGGTATTGAAAATAGCAGCTGACGGTACATTGCGCAGTAATATTGAAATATCACGGTGGATATGGTATGGTATACGTAATAATCATATCATGAAAATTAATAACCAAGTATATTAATGGCTACGACATCGGTACTTTTCAATGCTGATTATACACATATTATTATTATTATAGTGCGCTTTATATATTATACTCGTATTCATTAAGGGCGATGATGGCAAAATATGGTATCAAGGTACTTATAAGGTTTAACATCTAATAGCAATAGCTCGGTATCAAGGTATAGACAGTATATTGCCCAATACTTCTATTTGATACATACAGCAAAAGAATGGATATGGGTAGATACATGTATACCTTAGCATGGGTTCCCCACACATTAGCCTAATTAGCCATTTGCTACTGTATCTCTCATTTTGGCTACTAGTCCCTGGATTGATAGCCAATTTTACCATAGTTTCTTATACAGTCTGCTTTATGGTCACCATTAGTCAGTTATTATCTTGGGAAATGGCTACAAGTTTTTGTAAGTTTCGGAAACCCTTGCTTGGGTGCATGATTGATAAGGTCAGCGGTATTCAAATAGGATTTGGTTTGGTGACATACTTACTGGAATGGGCGGGGAATCATACAGAGCGGTTGCGTGTGTACACGAATGGGCAAGGTACAAATAATGCGGTTGACATTTCAGGAATAGAGGAAGCTGCATATGTACTTGGGCCTGAGGCAATGGGCCATAAGGGTGTCCTTGAGAGAAGCAACATTCAAGTACACCAGGTACGGAGTAGTTGCGTAGGGAGCTGAATGGCACTCCAAAGAAGCGAGGCATTGTTAGGTCCACAAATGCTGGGCAGTGACATAATATGCAGGGGACAGGTTGGTGCAAAGCTTGTTTACTTAGGGTTTTTCGTTTGATGTAGCAAAGAGTATAAACTATTACTTAAAATGGTATGCCCGTGCTGACCAATATAATAGGGTGTACAATTGATGAGAGAAAAAAATATTTATTGTTGAAAGTGCCTGGCACATATATTATAGGGTTGACACAAAAAGTCAGTGTGATGTAATTGGCACGGTATCATAAGAGCATAACCACAAAACAACTCGACTAAATTTACTTATCAGTGGTATTGGGTCCATCTGGCGTCGGGATGTTATGAAAAACTTAGACTACATCCGTCGTCCCTCATGAAAAGTATTACACTGCACTACTGCCATAATTCAAACTAGGACACATCGATAAACTGCGCATGCTCCGTATATGTATATATTGGGGCGTGTGGCTTGAGCCAGTTGACCCGGACGTGACCTCCACCTGCCAGGTGCTAGACTATATTATAGGAAATCCCCCCAGAGTGCGAAAGGCTCGCCAAAGAAAGCAAACTGAGAAAATCGCCATATTATATCACTGATAGTCCACGATCCCTTTTACGCTAGGTTCGAATTCTGGGTCCAAACAACCTTTCATGCACACTAAACATCTTGAAGCAGTGTTCACAGCAATTACATCATAGGTTTCATCACAGTTATCTCATCGTTTGGCCGAATTGTTTTTTGATTGGGACTTGGGATGTAATTATTATTACATATAAACTCACCAGGCTCTGTTTTGATGAACCTCCTAGCAGCTGACAGAGCATCATGGTGTTGTCCACGGTAGAGCTTGCTAGCCAGGTGATCCCAGCTAGCATACTCGGAGTAGTTGAGATAGTAGCGGATGAGTCTTTCTCTCTCCTCAGCAGCAGTAGAGCTCCGCCGACGAATCTCCTCACACTTACTTCTTGGAACTGACAGAACTAGCCTTCCTAGTTCATTATACTTAAGTGGCACAGTAGCCGTCACAGTAGCTGTCACAGTAGAGATGTTTTCAAGTGTCAGGGTAGGATCTGTAAATAACAATGGCACAATCAGTCCGTGCATGGGGTGCATGTTATGATGTGTATAATATATTATCATGTACATCATTATGTGTGTATCTACTGTATAATGTCATGTAGCTACTGTATTTATTTGAATAGAAGCCGCACCCTGATTAAGAAGGCCACCCTCGAATAGTATCCACGCATGGAGCTCTGCAAAAGAAATAGTAGCCGCCCTCAAATAGTAGCTGCACACATGCGTGAACACAATTAAATGGGTATGGCCACGATCGCAAGCCACGAATGATCGTTAATTTGAGGCAAAAATGTGACAGAAAAGGTCCTTGACTTGGTTTCACTGCTTACTTCTTGATCATATATCTTGAATATTCAAAAATTAGTCCTGAAAAACGAGACTACCATGTCAATGTCTGCGATGGGATTGCTCCGAAATTAATAAAGCCGCCCTTGATTAGTAGCCACACTCCAGCAAGGCTGAAATTAATAGTAGCTGTGGCTAGTATTCGAATAAAATTAATATGGTATCTACATTATTAGGCCACTCCAGGGTGGAAATCAAGGGGGATGAGAAACAACTATTTGATTTGGAGTGGCCTTATAGGGCCACCCTCATACACATATAATTAGTGGTGATGAAAATCATCTGTGCGGGACGAGCTTTTGCGAAAGTCATAAGATTTCTTTGAAAGCATACAGGCATGCACATGGGGTTGGTACCCCAATAGCTATGCCTGAGAAGCTACCACGACAGTGAAAGTGTATCATAGACTGCTAATATATAGTCCAAAAAATTATGTTGATCACTTATACTATATTTAGTAGTCTACTGTACATGTCATAACCATCATGAGTCCAAGTACCGTTAGCCAGATCCTGAGGGGACAAGCAGTCACTTTCATGTTCAGGGAAGTGATGTTAATCATGGACCTAAGCCTTGCCAGAGTGGTACAGCACTACCTTTCCAGTTTTATGCCTTTTCCTATATATACACACTGTACAGGCCTCTAAGATCGTGGTGCAGTGCGGGTGCATGCGCATGACAACCATTAACTTACGCATTCAAAATTTAACTCTTTCCTCACTAAAATGATCACCCCACAAACTAGTCTCGTTCCCAGACCCCACCACGCACGCGAGGAAAGGGTCTGGTACACATCGAGCATTTTCTTGGATGCATAGGCTGCAGCTCGTCATGAGACTATCATGACAACGCATCATTTTGGCATAGCAACGCATTAACCGCTCTCACAAGCAGCAATAGCAAGCTATGGTGCAGTATCACATGATAATCACATGTAAGCCACATGGCGCGACTCTGATTGGTGCGACAGAATTCAGATATGCCAAGTCAGCAAGACCCAAAAAGCGCTTGATGTGTACCAGACCCTTTCCTCCTTTTGGGGATGAGATCTGGGCACGAGACTACCCACAAACATACATGTACATACATATACCGTACCCTCGCGAAAGAGGGCCCATGGGCGGTGCACCTTACATTGGGCCAAGATTGGGGGGTGGGCCGATATTCGAGGTATCTGTATCGTGTTTATACGCGAAAGAGCACCCAGGTAAGTTACCCACGCTAGCTTCATAATATGAATACCAGCAGCGGCTGCTATTGATTTCAGCCTTATTCAAGCACGGTTACCAATTCAGAGCAAGGGCAGCCGCGATACTTCACCGTGTGTCGTTGAGTGCAGCTGTATTAAGTGGGCGTGGCTATGATCGCTAGCCTTGTACGTTAGTTCATTTCTGCTGAAACGTGGCATAAAGCTAGCTAGGCTTAATTTTACAACTATTTAGCACGTTTAATACTTATCGATCTTACATAGACTATTCGAAGTTCAGTCCTCATAAACCAGCCATTTGAGCTGCGTTTTCAAGGGCAGCTATATACACATGGGTGCATATTCGAGTAAACACTAGACCTTAACAGGAAATTGAGCCCAAAGTGGGGGGTGGGCGGACATTCCGTAGTGGGCCCTCTTTCGCGAGGGTACGGTACATGTATACATATAAAACCGCTTCCTGTCTCTCGTGTATTCGGGGCTCGCTCAGGCTCGCCCCGAATTACTGTAAAGTCTGGTTAATAAGCGCACATGCTTATTAAGTGCATATTTTTTAATAAACACATGCTTCCTTCCTGTTATTAAGCATTGTCTAATAAGCGCATGTGCCCAATAAAGAGGATAGTAATATTCACCGTTCGATCAAGAGTGTTCCATGGGCTAGGTATTTTACCAACCTACTTTTGGATAGCCAGTTGCACGATATCGGCTATACTCAACACTGCGATGTTTTACTGAGACGGGTTCGGACTCTTGACCTCGATTTCAAAGCAAGTCTCGCCAAAGAAGTTGGCTATTTTTCCACGGTTTTCTTCCAGCGATGGCTTCCGATCATACTCCCATGAACTATTACGGAGCTTATTCCAAGAATCGCTGTGTTCATAACTTGCTAGCTTTGTGACTGAGCGCTCGAACGTGCTGGCAGTGGGCGGGGCCAAAACTTCACTCTCTATTAAGCGTACATCGTCCAACTCTGCACATCGACTATTAGGTGCATGTTTCCTTACCACCTAGAGTGATAAGCGCATGCGCTTATTAACCAGACTTTACGGTATTATCACTTGATCATATGGTAACTATGAGTACCTTAGAAGTATTCACCATAGCGTATACTAAGGATAGTAACAATACTTTTCAGCTACAGTTAGAGCTCTTACCTCATCCTTAGGCTCATTCTCAGATTTTCACAGTGGCGTAGCCAGGGGGGAGCTCAGGGGGCTCGAGCACCCCCTTCTGCTCTTGGACTAGTTGACATAGTCTATAGAACAGCCTCATCCAGCACCCCCTTAGCTACTCCAAACTGTCATTTACTACAAAAACATAGCTTAAAAGACAGTTAGAAACTTATCTTATCCCAAGATTTGGTCGAAAACCTTGAGCTAGCTCGCTAGCTACGTTCAGAACGCGTTCTCTGTGACCATTTGAACCTTGACCTTACCGGGTGATAGGTGGGCGTGGCTTAAAATTTTGCGCGCGCGCTTCGCGCGCGTAGTCTAGCACCCCCTTTCCTAAAATCCTGGCTACGCCCCTGTTTCATGTCACATGCTGAAAAGCAGGAGGCATGCAATATTGAAAATCTGTGAATGGGCCAAGCCAGGGACGAGGCTAGTGGAAATAATATATGCAATATTATCGTATATTGAACTTTGACCCGTAATACAAACATATGGGAAACGCGTGGGTGGAAAAACGTATGATAATTTCCCATATCAGTCGTGTTCGTCACGTGCAAAATCCGCATCAGTCGTGTTCGTCACATGATCGCCATATATACAGTGTTGAAACGTTGAACAGTGGTTGAACGTTGAGCACCAGAGAAGAAAGTGAGTTGCTGCTATCAGTCATTTTTGTTGCCCGAGTTAGATAAATGAGCCACGGTGCCGCTGCCCTTACCTTACTTAGCTATACGCCTTAGTCTTCGGGTGCCTGAAATGACGGCGGCCATCGCCAAAACTTAAAGCAGTCCCTTCTTAGCTTTACCGCTCGAACTACTAAAGCTCCAGTACAGAATAGGCTTCTTAAATATACGATAAATACCTTATTGCCATAGTAGAATGACAATACCTCGGAAATACCACTCGTTCGTTGCCTTTTGCATTGTTAGTCGTGCTTCGCACTCGTAACAATACGCGGCAATGAACTCGTGATATTTCCCGGTATCGTCGTTCTACTATGGCAATAAGTATATAGTGTAGTGGAGGGTCAAAGGTAAATGAATACAGGCACCCGGTGTTATAGAGATACCACTGATTTGAAGTGTACATGTCATACCAGTCAGTTTTTCAGCATAGCGGAGAATCTGTTTTGCCACAGTATATTCTTCAAAGTCATGCAGTTGTGTAATGAGCTTCCTCCAGGAGGCATAAGGATCAGAGGCTAACCAATACCGGACAGCTGCAGTCCTCCGCTCATCCTCAGTTGAATACTCTGCTTCAATTTTGTATCGCTGAGATTCTGGGAGACATAGGATACCAAACCATATAGTCGCACCACCTGAGAGCCACTTCTTATTGGATAGTGTCTGCCATGATACATCCTTTAGTTCTCTGAGGACATTATCAACTGTAAGAGCTGAGGGAAGAGACAAAGGTATACACAACGAGGGGCCATATCAACAATTAAATAGTGTAGCAAATAATTATTATGCACCATTACACTAATTGGCATTTTTACATTATAATATGACTATTCAATTGTATATACATTCTAATAGGTCGGTTCATCACAATCAGGCACGAATAATATTGTATAATGCACAGTGGTATGCACGTACTTTGTATGAAAGCAAAACATATTTGGAAGTACCGTAAAGCCTGGTTAATAAGCGCACATGCTATATTTTTTAATAAGCGTATGCTTCCTTCCTATTATTAAGTATTGTCTAATAAGCACATGTGCACAATAAAGACGACAGTAATAGTCATCGTTCAATCAAGAGTGTTCCATGCTCCACATGGCTAGAACTAATTTACTAAGGATAGCCAGCTGCACGAGATCGGCTATACTTAACACTGCGATGTTCCACTGAGACAGCTTCAGACTCTTGACCTTGACCGAAGCGAGTCTCGCCAAAGAAGTCGGCTATTTTTCCACGGTTCTTCCAGCGATGGCTTCCGATCATACTCCCATGAACTATTACAGAGCTTAGTCCAAGAATCACTGTGTTCATAACTTGCTAGCTTTGTGTTTGAGCGCTCGAATGTGCTGGCAGTGGGGGGGGCCAAAGCTTCACTCTCTATTAAGCGCACGTCGTCTGATAGGCGCATGTTTCCTTACAACCGAGAGTGATAAGCGCATGCGCTTATTAACCAGAGTTTACGGTAGTTTCAAACTACATGTACAATTGAGCCGCCATACCAATGCCACACATGTATATAAGTTGGAAGGCTCTTTAACCGTTATGCAAAAGCATGTCTCATAATTAATAAGATCGACAAAAATCATTATTCGGACCTGATGACCAACAAATAGCAGTAGCAGTATCATGGTGCTCTCACCACTACATGTACGTACTACTAGATCCAAAAATCATTCAATGTTTGAATTAATAAGAGAAAAAGTATAGTAAAGAAACAGTAAATGCTCACCATGGCGTCCTGTTCGTTTGTGTCTCTTTCTCTGTGCTGCTGGCTTCTTGTTAGAGGAGACATGACCACTTCCATCTTGAGCTCTTGATCCATGTTTCAATTGTGTTTCTTGAGCAGCAGTCTTAGACTGAGCTTCTTGACCTCTCCCTTCCCTAGCCACCTCAACAGTAGCTCCACTAGACTCAGGACCTGGGACAACAGTGGACTGTGTATCTGATGCAGTTAATAGTTTCTTTTCCTCTTCATGTACATGTACAACATCTTGTTCTTCACGATTACTATCCATCACTGTACCAATAGGTGGAGGGGTGGCGGTCGCTTCTGATTGGCTAGCAACGTCCACTGACTCAGCTGCCGGGAGTTGTACCGTTTCCAGACCGATAGACTCGGGCTCAAGAATTTCTCGAGTTCCCCTGGTTTTCTTTTCATCATTTTTAACTGCATCAGTTGATATTAAATTGGCAGATAAGGTACCGTGCACACTGGTAACAGGAATTGGCTCTGAAACTAGATCAGCTTCATCTTTCCTAGTTCCCTCACCACCATGTGTCTTATCAGCATCACCTTTGGCTACATTTATAGCACTGGTGGCTTCATTTGGTTCCAAGCTGAGAGACGATGTCTGCGCAGTTGCGGCAGGCTGTGGTTTCGACGGATCTTTCTTTGGCTCACTGAGAACAACGTTCAGCAGAATCCAGGACGCCTGTAGATCATCGTGACCCCGTGATCTGGCTCGATCAATTGATCGTTGGATAGCTTCTGGCTGGTCATATTTCACTCCTTTAATCCTTTTCGTACGTTTATCCTTGCGCGGCGATTCCTCAGTGTTTTTGTTTCGCTTGCTGTGTCTATTGCCCATCTTGACCGTGTTTATCTATACTTTAATGGGTGTGTCCTGCAAATGAGGCGCCCCCCCCCCCGGTTCACTTCCGGGCATGCGCAATACATTCGCAAAGGTATCCACATTCCAAAAATTTCGGTAGTTTGGGTAGATCTGCATGTGTACACTGGCGTAGGAAGCATGGGTGCACCCATGAAATTTCTGAGTGGAACACACACAAAGTCATACTTTGCTCTGAAGTATTTTTTATGTTCAGATTGATTTAGTGTACATATATATCTATAGGTATCGAGCACCCGTTTACCAACTCATCTTCCTACGCCTATGGTGTATAGCCTCCCGGGCCGCGTTTTTCCTTAGTTAATTGCATGCATAATTTGTAATATCGGCAGTAGCTAGCTAGTTAGTTATAATTTATATAGCTGCCTCTTTCGAGTAGGAAAGGTTTTCACTGGTTGCCGCTGTTTATAGTACTAGCTACTGGCTATCTCTCTCATGTCTGTTGGTCTCAGCTGCTGATAATAAGAACCTGACCTTCATGCTGGTCACATCCTGGGGTGGGTTTGGCTATAACTCTTCGGGAACTCTACCAGCTGCTGAAATTGCTCTCAGGAACATCAACAGTCGTCCTGATCTGCTACCAGGTTACAACCTGGTGTACAAGCGAGTCAGAGATTCAAAGCTCAGTATCTAGATCTGCTTGCTAATGATGATAGATAATTAAGGTACCATTTAATTGCGTGGGCGTGAGCGTCAGGAATGGCTAATTCAATTAGCGAATCGTGAAGGGGCGTGGCCAAAGAGGCCATACGAGTGCTTTTGGTCGAAGGTGGGCGTGTCCAGAATCGGCCAGGGATGATTATGCGCGTGTAATTAGCGACCGGAAGTGGCCCCTGAAGAAAAGGCCGGTAATTGCCCACATCAAAGCAAGATCAAAGCATTCTTTCTTAACTATTAACCGCAACGACTTAAATTATACACTAAGTAGAAATTACACACTAAGTAGAAAAAAAGAAAATATGAAAATTCATGGGGGGTTTGGGAGCACTTGAGGAGATAATTTTTACATGGGCACGCAGAATGGGTCGAAACTAGAGATTTGACCCTGGGGAATTTTGATTCATGTCTTAGAATTAAAGTTACGGCCCTTTAAAGTTTACCCATATGTTTGTACAGCGAAGCCATGTGTTTGCAATGTTTTGAGTCCCGGTGTGCGTTATTTAGAAAATCGCTAGTCCAGTACATGCATAGGCTACCATGGAGCTGGTATTGTATCCAGAGACTTGCTGAATGGATGAGGAAGCAGTCACAACAGTAACTCTCCCGTTTTTGCTGAGAGGTAGGTGGGGTAATACAGCTATAGTTTTACATTTTGTATGTGTGGATCAGTGTGTGGGAAAATACATCTAATTGAGCTCTAGAAACATAACTAACTAAAATTGTTTTGTGCTTCTCCCCTAGCCTTGTGTGTGTGCTGTGGTGATCTTGAGTACTAGTACAAAGTAACGTGTTACAGTGGCCACAGGTACTGAACCTCTTCCCCTAGCCTTGTGTGTGTACTGTCAGTGGTGATCTTGAGTACTAGTACGGAAGTAACGTATTGCAGCGGCCACTGGTACTGAACCTCTCAACACTGATCATGTACTCTGTGTTTTCTAGGCTCTATTAGGAGCATAGACGGCCTTGTTTCCGATTGTATGGGCATCCAGCTGAACTATGTGGTGGTTTCTGGACAATTTTTTTACAGTAATACTCGGGATGACTATAATAATATTACTATACTGTAGCGTGTGAATATTATATACATGCATGTTTCTAATTATGTGGAAATTTTTGTGCTTAGTGTGCATGGTAGCTCCTTAGATGATTTCCTTAGATGATTTCCAGCAAGCTCTAACTGCGCCTGCAGCGCAGTTAGAGCGGGTGGAAATCACCTGAGGTACTTGGTATTGTTACTATGGTATACCAATGCTAAATCGTACAGGCACTATACATTGATTAAATTATTGTGGGCTAGGGTAGCTGTTTTGAACATGACTTGACTATCTCCGGGATGCTCTACTCTACTGAAGAATGGTTTTAGTGACATTAGATGTTGTTACCATAGTAATATATACCAAATGTACATAAAGTATTGCAGTGTATGTATGTGCATGGTAAACAATCAATGTAAAGTAAGCCTAAGTGCATATTAATTTGTGCGAACCTATACAATGCAGGTACGTATACTTATGTGCAGCAGTTTTTTTTTTCTGCTTAGTGTGCACGGTAGCTTGTTACACACTAAGTAGAAAAAAAAAATATGAAAATTCATGGGGGGTTTGGGAGCACTTGGGGAGATAATTTTTACATGGGCACGCAGAATGGGTCGAAACTAGAGATTTGACCCTGGGGAATTTTGATTCATGTCTTAGAATTAAAGTTACGGCCCTTTAAAGTTTACCCATATGTTTGTACAGCGAAGCCACGTGTTTGCAATGTTTTGAGTCCCGGTGTGCGTTATTTAGAAAATCGCTAGTCCAGTACATGCATAGGCTACCATGGAGCTGGTATTGTATCCAGAGACTTGCTGAATGGATGAGGAAGCAGTCACAGCAGTAACTCTCCCGTTTTTGCTGAGAGGTAGGTGGGGTAATACAGCTATAGTTTTACATTTTGTATAGTGTGTGGGAAAATACATCTAATTGAGCTCTAGAAACATATTAAACTAACTAAAATTGTTTTGTGCTTTTCCCCTAGCCTTGTGTGTGTGCTGTGGTGATCTTGAGTACTAGTACAAAGTAAAGTGTTACAGTGGCCACAGGTACTGAACCTCTTCCCCTAGCCTTGTGTGTGTGCTGTGGAGATTTTGAGTACTAGTACAAAGTAACGTGTTACAGTGGCCACAGGTACTGAACCTCTTCCCCTAGCCTTGTGTGTGTGCTGTGGTGATCTTGAGTACTAGTAGGAGCGGTCACTGGTACTGAACCTCTCAACATTGATCATATACTTCTAGGCTTTATTAGGAGCATAGACGGCCTTGTTTCCGATTGTATGGGTATCCAGCTCAACTATGTGGTGGTTTCTGGACAATTTTTTTACAGTAATACTCGGGTTGACTATAATAATATTACTATACTGTAGCGTGTGAATATTATATACATGCATGTTTCTAATTATGTGGAACTTTTTGTGCTTAGTGTGCATGGTAGGTCCTTAGATGATTTCCTTAGATGATTTCCAGCAAGCTCTAACTGCGCCTGCAGCGCAGTTAGAGCGGGTGGAAATCACCTGAGGTACTTGGTATTGTTACTATGGTATGCCAATGCTAAATCGTACAGGCACTGTACATTGATTAAATTATTGTGGGCTAGGGTAGCTGTTTTGAACATGACTTGACTATCTCCGGGATGCTCTACTCTACTGAAGAATGGTTTTAGTGACATTAGATGTTGTTACCATAGTAATATATACCAAATGTACATAAAGTATTGCAGTGTATGTATCTACATGGTAACGATCAATATAAAGTAAGCCTAAGTGCATATTAGTTTGTGCGAACCTATACAATGCAGGTACGTATACTTATGTGCCGCAGTTTTTTTTTTTCTGCTTAGTGTGCACGGTAGCTTGAAAAAAGCAAATTTAAATAAATAATCTAATTCATGGGGGGTTTGGGAGCACTTGGGGGGATAATTTTTACATGGGCACGCAGAATGGGTCGAAACTAGAGATTTGACCCTGGGGAATTTTGATTCACGCCTTAGAATTAAAGTTACGGCCCTTTGAAGTTACCCCATATGTTTTTATAGGAAGCCATACATTTGCAATGTTTTCCGCCCACGCGCACATCAACGTGACGACCATTACCCACTTGGGTCAAAATTGATGTACAGGCTGCCTGCTTGCATTGTATGGCTCTACTATGCATCCAGTTCAACTATGTGGTGGTTTTCGGACAATTTTTTTTTTTCTGCTTAGTGTTCTGGTCGCCTTGTTAAACACTAAGTTACACACTAAGATAAAAGAATTTCCGTATGAGTAATGTAATGTAATGTAATGTAATATAAATAAATAATTCTTGGGGCCTATGGAATGATATCATGCAATAATTTTTATATGCAGGTGAAGAATGGAAGAAATAGAGAAAATCATATGTATCAAAACTTTAAATTTCACTTTCACATCTGAGAAAACGCCGTATTTGTTGTGTCAGAGCCATGGGGAAAGTCCCTGTTTGTACGTACGTGCATTGCGCCAATACATTTTCGATCGCATGCTGTGACGTTTCCGCGTACGGTAACGCCCACCTAAATTGAAAAATGCAATGAACGAGCTCTGAGGTGGCACCTAGGAGAATGAGGTCAAGTTCGTTGGCGTGGTAGACGTGTTCCGTTGCTCATAGCGGTGAAAGGAGGAGAGAACGAAGCCTATGGAAAGGCTTGGAAGCAATATTGGGCAAGAAGAACGGTACCGATGGTCGTCAACTGAAGCGATCCTCTAGTTTGTAACGAGAAAAGCCGATGGAAGGTAAGCTAGTTTGATCATAAATCGCGAATAGGATGTGTGCGTGCGTGTACGAAGTAGAAACTTTAATTATAAGCAGCAGTATTTGTTATGCACCTATCAAAGTCGTGCCCCACCTACCCCCTACCGGGCACAGATAGGAGATTAGACAGGGGCTAGATCTATGGAGCGCCCCATGGTATGGGCATTAGATTGAGTAGTACAGACATATGTGGGTCAAAGGTCAACGTGCTTGAGAGTGTGCACGTACTGTATGTATTGCATTTTCTGATGGTGTATAACAAGATCAAAAATAGGCATCGGAATAGGATGGCCATGCAACCAACATGTAAAAGCACTATGATAGCTTGGCAAAATCTAGTATTACCCCGGGGATTAGACCTCCGAAGATGCCCAGTGGGCAGGGAATTAGAACACAAAAATGGTCTAATCCCCTCCTATGCCCGGTAGGGGGGAGGTGGGGCATGACTGTGATAGGTGCATTATGATTGGTGCTCGATGACTAGAGCATCTAATCGAGTGCCTCAGTGGGGTGTCAGTACAGTGTAAGTATGCATGGTATGAATTATTGTGATGTAGCTATAACGTGGCTAAGTAGCTATGATAGTTCCTTTGAGTGTGATAGGCCTGAATCCCTGGTGTAGCCTCGTACCCAGGGCCTTCAAAAGGAGGAGGAGAAAGGGCCTGGTACACATGCATGCGCATGCGCCGGGGGACCCCAGAAAAATGTGGGGGTAATCGGATGCTATGGTATACTCTTCTCTTATCGTCCATAGAACTGTACGTCATGCAGAACCCGCAAATGATCACTATGGTAATACGACCGGTTGCTATGGAAACCCCAGTGCATGCGCGTGCAGTGTGTACCAGGCCCCTTCTCGTCCTCCTCTTGAAGGCCTGGGAATGAGGCTAGGCTTAGTGCTACAGTTAGCACAATGGTACTACAGCAGTGGTGTGCCATCACTTTATCTCCTGGTGTTCTATCACTGCATACACAACAAAGTTGATGGCGACCTGGAGCATCTTCCTCCACCACTTCACATGCACTTGTGTATAACCATCTATAGCTGCCAAACTGATCCAGTTTATCAACAAACAGCATCATCACCCAGGGGTGTTCCATTGATTCTATTGGCTACAACTTCATCTGGCTGGATCTGTTGTAAGTGGACATGTGAGTGGTGTATGTATGTGGTATGTACATACGTAGAATAATATTATTGTGCATGCACATGTAAACAAAATTTGCATCACTTGTGCACATGTATGTACAAGTACACAATGTACAGTATGTACTTCCCCTACACTTAGTATACATACATGTACATGTATGTTCTTCAGCTTCACAATCTTTTGCTTATCCAGGTGAGCATGAGGATGTCACACCCGCTGTCATCAGACCGATGGTCATAGACACTCCCAATTGGCCGCCTCTTCACTGCTGTAGGAACCCCTTTTGATTTGTGCCTGTGACTGTCATTCCTACTACTTTCTGAAGCTGGTAAGTACAGGGCTAGTATAATACACACACAATGTACCTATCCATTTAATTAAAGATCGTGCATACAGCTTTTATTGTAGAATTCTTTCACAAATGCGAGGAAGGGTTTAACCAAGGTCTTAATTAAAGATCGTGAATGCAGCTTTTATTGTAGAATTCTTTCACAAATGCGAGGAAGGGTTTAACCAAGGTCTTCTCGCTCAATCAGTGCATTACACACATATGCACATACATTGTAGGTACCCAGATGTACATGTACTCTCAGAGAATAATAGTATGTGCCTTGGTACCCCAGGCTTTCCCTTCACATGTCGGCAAAGGAGGCATGGCTATTAAACAATGTACAATTCAAGCTGATTCATCTATATGGCTATGTTGCCATTAGGGTAGTACCTGACATTTGAACATGTTATTTATTTAAGTACAGCTCGTTACATGTACTGTCAGAGAATATGTGCCTTGGTACCCCAACAATGGGCTTTCCCTTCACATGTCGACATGGCTCTTAAACAATGTACAATTCAAGCTGATTCATCTATATGGCTGTACATGTGTTGCCATTAGGGCCGTAGTGTAAGTACCTGACATTTGAACATGTTATTCACTTAAGTACAGCTTGTTACAATTCTTTTATCTTAGTGTGTGGTTAGCTTGTTACACACTAAGATAAAAGAATTTCCGTATGAGTAATGTAATGTAATGTAATGTAATATAAATAAATAATTCTTTGGGCCTATGGAACGATATTATGCAATAATTTTTATATGCAGGTGAAGAATGGAAGAAATAAAGAAAATGAAATGTATCAAAACTTTAAATTTCACTTTCATATCTCAGAAAACGCCGTGTTTGTTGTGTCAGAGCCATGGGGAAAGTCCCTGTTTATACGTACGTGCATAGCGCCAGTACATTATCGATCGCATGCTGTGACGTCCCGCGTACGGTAACGCCCACCTAAATTGAAAAATGCAATGAACGAGCTCTAGCTGAGGTGGCACCTAGGAGAATGAGGTCAAGTTCGTTGGCGTGGTAGACGTGTTCCCTTGCTCATAGCGGTGAAAGGAGGAGAGAACGAAGTCTATGGAAAGGCTTGGAAGCAACATTGGGCAAGAAGAACGGTACCGATGGTCGTCAACTGAAGCGATCCTCTAGTTTGTAATGAGAAAAGCCGATGGAAGGTAAGCTAGTTTGATCATAAATCGAGAATGCATGGTATGAATTCTTGTTGTGATGTAGCTAGCTAGACTAGTAATAACGTGGCTAAGTAGCTATGATAGTTCCTTTGAGTGTGATAGGCCTCAAACCCTGGTAGAGGGAGGGTTTGGTGTAGCCTCGTACCCAGGCCCTTCAAAAGGAGGAGGAGAAAGGGCCTGGTACACATTGCATGTGCATGCGCCAAGGGACCCTAGAAAAATGTGGGTTAATCGGATACTATTGTATACTGTACGTCATGCAGAACCCGCAAATGATCACTATGGTAACGCGACCGATCACTATAGAGACCCCAGCGCATGCGTGTGCAGTATGTACCAGGCACTTTCTCCTCCTTCTCTTGAAGGGTCTGGGAACGAGGCTAGGCTTGGTGCTGCAGGTAGCACAATGGTACTACAGCAGTGGCGTGCCATCACTTTATCTCTTGGTGTTCTATCACTGCATACACAACAGTCAGTCCATTTCCGCCCCTCCTCCATAGCAACCCTTCTATAGCAATTCCAAGACGGTGATGGACCTCGGTAAGCTATTGATATCAGAGCCTGATGGGATTTGTCATTGATCGCTGCCCTTGCAATGCTGACGTCTTATAAGTGATATAAAAAGTTGATGCGACCTGGAGCATCTTCCTCAACCACTTCACATGCACTCGTGTATAACAATCTATAGCTGCCAAACTGATCCAGTTTATTGACAAACAACATCATCACCCATGGGTGTTCCATTGATTCTATTGGCTACAACTTCATCTGGCTGGATCTATTGTAAGTGGACATGTGAGTGGTGTATGTACATGTATGTGGCATGTATTATGGTAGAATAATATTATTGTGCACGTAACATGTAGACTAATTTTTATGAAAAAAAAGGCATCACTTGTGTACATGTATGTACTTCCCCTACACATAGTATACGTACATGTACATGTACATTCTTCAGCTTCACAATCTTTTGCTTATCCAGGTGAGCATGAGGATGTCACACCGCTTTCATCAGACCAATAGGCATGGACACTCCCAACTGGCTGCCTCTTCACTGCTGTAGGAACTCCCTTTCGATTTATGTCTGTAACTGTCATTCCTACTACTTTCTGAAGCTGGTAAGTATGGGACTAGTATAATACACACACAATGTACCTGTCCACTTAAGGTTACGGTATACAGTTTAATTTCGCGCCGTGCGCGAACATTTATCTCCATACAAAGCAATGGACGGCAAGCGCTTAAAAATTTCACGTCAGTTTTCGCGTAGTTAAAAACATAGGATACCGTATATACGGTCCGTTCTAATTCTGCAACAATAGAGGCAGGGCCACACGTTTCAATTTTGCGTTTAGTATGTTCGAGGCCAGAGCTATGGCCGACTTTATGCGCAGCGGTTCAGTTCAAGGAGCCGCTCGCGCCAGCGCTTTGTGGAGTCTATCGAAAGAGGAACGGTTTTGAAGCAAAAACGCTACCTGTGGCCCTCGAGAGTGATGAAAGCTTACTGCTGAAAGTGGAGCCTATAGCTAGGCTGCCAATGTCTAAGCAAAAACTGACGTGAAAATTTGTGAAACGGTGGTGAAACTGCTCGCGCGGACCAAGACCAGAAGATATCGTTCGAGTAAGCTTTTTCTAGGCCAAGAGTAGCAGAAAGAAGTAAGGAGAAGGCTGGAACAGACTAGGAGTTTATAACTAACTTTGTTTATGATATACAGAGTGTTTTATTGATCTAATTAATTATTCATGAAACTGTTGACCGTAACCTTAAAGATCGTGCATGTAGCTTTCATTGTGGAATTCTTTCACAAGTGCGAGGACTACACGAGGGGTCTGACCAAGATCTTCTCACTCAATCAGTGTATCACACACATATGCACACACATTGTAGGTACCCAGATGTACGTGTACTCTCAGAGAATAATATGTGCCTTGGTACCCCAACAATGGGCTTTCCCTTCACATGTCAGCAAAAGGAAACGTGGCTCGTAAACAATGTACAATTCAAGCTGATTCATCTATATGGCTGTGTTGCCATTAGGGTAGTGTAAGTACCTGACATTTGAACATGTAATTTATTTAAGTACAGCTTGTTACAATTCTTTTATCTTAGTGTGTGGTTAGCTTGTAGAAAAAAAAAAAGATTTAATGTAAATAATGTTTGAGACTCTGGGAAGCTATTCACGACAAACTATTCATATGAGCACGCAGAATGGATCGTACCTGGAAATTTCTTGGAAGCGGAATTTTGATTCACACCTTAGAATTAAAGTTACGGTCCTTTAAAGTTTCCCATATGTTTGTATAGGGAAGCCATACGTTTGCAATGTTTTCCGCCCACGCGCTACGTGAAAAACGGGAAATTCCCGTGGTGTGCGTTATTTAGAAAAAACTCTCAAAATTGGAGTATAGGTTGTTTGCTTGCTTGGTAAGGCTCTACTGTGCATACTAGGTGTATTATGTGGATTTCTGACGACTTTTACCAACTTTTTGACAAAATTGAAGTTTAGGCTTCCTGCGGCTTGCATTGGCTCTACTGTGCATCCTAGGTGTATTATGTGGTTTTCTGGACAATTTTTTTTTCTGCTTAGTGTTCAGGTCTCCTTGAAAAAAAAAAAAAAAAAAAAAAAGCTTATTAGGCCTAATTAAGCGTGTGGGCGTGTTCCTGGCACTGTGTGGAGTGTGTGCGTGTGCGTTAATGCAGGTTTTATTGCTTCCGATTGGGCGTGGCTTCACGGGCCAGTGCTTGGACATCGGCGCCTGGGACTTGGCCTCGGCGATAGGTGGGCGTGTCCCGGAAGCGGTGGTGACCTTTGAACCCGTTCAGGAGGCTTTGGGGGCGTGGCAGGAGGTCAAAGGTGAGGCCATGTCTGTTAATGAGGCACTGTACGGCGGTGCGATCGAGGGGCCTGTACGGCTGGACGGAAGCTGACGATGGTTTGAAGCGGATGTGGTTGCGATGACGTGTTGTTACTCCGCCCACACAGGAAATGAGGTGAGCTCTTGCGTGGGCGGTGTGGCAGAACGGCCTCCAAGTGTTTGTGTGTGTTTTGGCCTTGAGGAAGCTGTGTGTTTTAATTGGGATTGATTGTGGGCTTCCGGTGGACATCCGGTGGTTAGTAGGCACTTGATTGAGAATGGTGGTCCTTGGGGAACAGGGTGGGGCTGTTTTGGGCGTGGCCTGGCCCCTCCCTTCCGGCTCGGCTTCCGGTCCATGGAGGATATTAAATGAACACTTCCGGCTCTAGCAGCCACACCCCTGAGACCTGTGCAATTAAAAGGGCGTGGTTACACAACATGCACCTCACTAATGACTTTGATGTGGTTTAGGTGTCATATCCCCCACCTCACGCCCACGCAATTTAATGGTACCTTAAGCTATCAAAACATGCAGTACTTATCTGTTCCAAATCATGATCATTTGCATGCATATTTAATACGCTAGACTATTAAAAGTAATAAGACTGAAGTTGATTCTTCAGCCTGATTCTGATGAAGTTGATTCTGTAGCTAACTGTTAGCTGATCATGAGCTATTAGAATAGAGACTATAGCTACAGATTATAGCTATAGATACTACATGACACTACTTAGCGATAGTCACATACTAAGTAACTTTAGATATTAAAGTTTATGCCACTTAATTGAATCAATCTTTTAGTGCAACCGCCAGTCATCTCTGGACACATTCTTTGATGAAGTACTCCAAAGATTGGAGTGATTGGGTGTGGCTGTTCAGTGGCTACTGAACCTGTGGCTGAGATTATTCATCGATGGAACATACCACTGGTATATATTAGTTACAGTGCTATCATGTTATCATTATGGTGGATATAGCTAGCTACTATAAAGCAGCTCAGCATGCATGTACTCCCACACTGTGTCATAACTAAGTTAATAACATAATAATATTATTATTTATAGTAACTGACAAAAATTAATGCACAGATATTCTATGGAATAACGTCAGCCTCTCTCAGTAACAACACAATTTATAGAAACTATTTTCGAGCTAATCCACCATCAACTACCCTGGCCCCTGCGCTCCTCGCTCTGATGAAGCAGTTTTCATATCCCTACCCTTTCAATATTGCACACTTGAAAAGCTGGGAGTGGTCCAAGGACGAAATGAGGCTGAATTTACAAAAATTCTACTTTATAGAAATGCAAGGCTACCAGAGAGCGGCCGGCTGGAAACTTGGGGAAATATGGAAGACACTCACTGAGCCTCAGCGAGAGGTGAGTCCCATACATACTGACAGCTCACTCTTAAGACTTCAGTGCCTTTACATGTATGATATTATTATGTAGATAAGAGATATAGCTATACAGGGAGTCTATAGCTAGCTAGCTCTAATCTTGTCTGTCGAAAGCATTCCCGTGTATCGCTGCTGTTATGTACATGTACATGTACATGTGTTGAAATTACATTGTCTGTACATGTACATTTACATGGTGCCATACCTCGAAGTGGTCCAATGATAAAGTGTGAAGTAGTAATCTTGCATACAATTGTAACACTTGATTTCCACTAGTCTAAGAATCTTACTTGTTTCTACCACAAAATATTATGACCATGCAACTAAACTATGCAGGAATATCAAGCCAAGTATGAAGAGCAGAAGAGAGTCTACAAAGATAAGGTGGATGAGTTTCTGGCGGGGCTGGGAGGGCAGGAGGAGCAAGACGCCTAGCTACCTCAACTCACTGGCAGACTACAAAGCAAAGAGAAGGGCCTATCTCAAGCACTTCAGGCTAAAGAAACTAGCTGGGGTTAGTCAAGGTACATGTACATGTATGGCATGAAAGAGAGAATACAGATTATGGTACCTAAGCATCAAATTTGCTTCCTATCAGTGTTTCTGGCTATGCAGTAGTACTGATGCTGGTATGAAGCCCTACACATTCCTGTATATAATTACATCAATTTTGTATTACTGGCATAGTCTATATGAACATTTGTTCCTGTACACATGCAGGTGCTTATTAAGCAATCATTTCAGACAATTTGTGCTTTTTTCTACAGCCAAGAAAGCTTTCTGCTCATAACATATTTGCTGGTGAACGTTTGAGAGAGGCTGGAGTACCAGGTCTCAATATGGAGCTGATAAAGGAGATCCCATCACTGTGGAAGGCACTGTCTGATCACGAAAAACAGCTAGGTTCATACAATGTCATACAAGAAGAGTATTTAAGTGTTTATAGTGGAACCCCTCTTAATGGCCATCTTGTCTAGCTACAACGGCCACTCACCTTGGTTCTAACTTCATCACCATAGTATTGCACTGTTCTCACCAAATAAAATTCAAGGCATGATAAAAGGGCATGGTGTGGGTGGAGTCTGTGACCACAACAAAGGTTTTGGGTTATCCCATTCCCCACATCAAAGCGAGTTCTGTACTGAAGGCTTGTTGGGCCGATATGCCTTAGGTATGCTAGGGAAAACACTGGTACTATTGCAATGTAGCAAAACACCCCTGAGGTACGTCACTATAATGACCCAAACTTTGTTCCCCAATGGTGGCTGCCATTGAGGGGTTCCACTACATCTCAGTATATACATGTATGTAAGCCTGGGGGTGCCCCCCGACCCCAAGTAATTTACTTCCCCTACCTTTAATACAAATGTATGGGGTTCCTTCTGGATTTGTATTTGCCAACACCCCCCCCCCCCCCTCCCCCCAACAAGAATTTTGTCACTAGGCATTTTCCTCATCTTGTAGTAAAATTTAACCGTAGTATCCCGGGCACGCGCCCACTCCCAGTAAGTGCTGATGTACTGCATTTCAAGGGGCTACTGTAGCAGCTTCTGTATGGAAATTAAGTTTTATCCCGGGTAAGCATCCATGCGGCCCAAAATCAAAAGTTAGTTACCCGGTATACTATGGTATTAGAAATATAATTTTGATTGGGGAATCCTTAAGCTTGAATGTGCTCATGGGCTATATATAGCCCCTCTCTCCTGAGTTGTCCACCACCACCACCCCACTCTGCAACTCGTGCAATGTGTGCTTTTGTCATTGTTGCTTGGGGAGAATATTGAGGGTCCAATGCTCACAAAAATATACATGTAGTACAATCACATACTGCATAATTACGATCAATTAAACGGTATCAAGGGCTTATAGGAGTCTATAAGCCCTTAGTAGTATACAGTAACAGTAATAATCTATACGCTGTATAATAATATATTATTATGTTTTTCATTAAGTGTATGGATAAATAGTAATGTTTTATGCAGCGGTACCAGAAGATAGCTGAAGAACGCTATGCTACACGATTAGCTGACTATGAAGAGCGTCTAAGGAAAGCTCAAGAGGAGGGTAAAGTGCCGATCGAAGAACCAAAGAAAGCTAAGAAGGCTCCAGCCACCAAAAGGAAGAAGAAAACCACTGCAGCAAAGAAGAAAGGAACAAAATCTGCAACTAAAAAAGCAGCATCAACCAAGAGCAAAAAGTCCGCTACTAAGAAAACAAAGACGACGAAAAAGAAACCAACCTCAAAAGATGCCAAATCAGCTAAACTGGATGAAGATGCTGACCAGTGGATTAGTTCCGATGATGAAGATTGATGCTAGATGGCAATGGCACACATAGTTCTAGTAAGAATTAATAATTTTTGTTGCAGGTATATATTTCATTGAGCTGGACATTTCCAATGCTATTAATTTGTTGTCAAAGTTGTAAAATAATAATAAATTTAGCTCAATCATAAATCATCCATTGTTGTTTTACAGATGATGCACATGTACAAGCAGAGTCTGATGCATTGATTCATTCACTGTTCAAGAATTATACTACTAACAATTCAGTAGAAAAGAGTATTTGAGATGTGAATAATTATTTTAAAGAGGCTCTTTTTCTGACCTCTGTACTAAGAAAAACTGGGGTGGAAACTCATGGCTTGAATAGTTCCTTCTTCTGGGATCAAAGTAGACTGCATGTCACAACAGTCTGTGTCCCATTTTTATCATAATGTCCCGAATAAGCGCACATGCATAAAAAATGTATATAAAATGTACAATGGGCATGATTGTGCACACTAGCGAAAATAAAATCCGCGAAATGGTAAAATCACCGATCTGTGAAAATTAAACATTAATTTTTACAACATACATAATATTAATATACATTATTTGCGAATTTGGCCCTCATGCACGGGATAAAATTTAAATTTAATATTCTATATTGTATAGAAGCTGAAATACGGTACATGGACGCTTGCCCTGGACATCAGATTCTGTATGCATGCTAGCTCCAGAGATTAATGCAAGAGCAACAAAGCGGCTTCTATGGACGACTTACAATGGATAGCAAAAGAAGAAATTCACTGATGGCTCTAAGTTTTCTCGCATGGAACAAAATGTGATCACAAAATTAATGTGCAATATTAGTTTTGCGCTAAGTAAACATATAAAATGTACAATGGGCATGATTGTGCACACTAGCGAAAATAAAATCCGCGAAATGGTAAAATCACCGATCCGTGAAAATTATACAATGTACATTAATTTTTACAACATACATAATATTAATACAGTGAATCCCGCTTAACGGACACCCCTCAATGGCGGACACCACCAATATATGGTCAATTCTGAACGTTTGGATTATATTTCTATACACTTCAATAATTATATTATATTCAACCCCCCTCTACAGCGGACACCCCGCTATTCCGTATAATGGACACTTACAATGTCATGTATTTTGGTCCCGTTTGAGCCTGCGCAATTATAGTGAACATGGTGTCCGCTTTAGAGGGGTTCCACTGTATGCGATACATAACGTGGCGGACTATTGAATTAGACGCGCAATCTGTTGCCATGATCACTTGAACGTTAAGGTTCGAAAAAATATAATTGCTATGATCATTCAAGAAACATTGTACACACAGCTAGAGTATTTTATTTATATACTGCTGCAATAGTTTATACGAAAAAAAGGAAAAAAAAGTGCCGGGATTGTTAATGAAGCGAAATATTGGAAGCAGTGGCTGCTAGTCCAGAGTCTTTGAGTGCAGTCTTGAGAGCGCTAAGAGTGGCAAAGGAAGAGCTACCTCGATTGTCCCGTGGAGCCCATTGAAACCACTGAGTCAACATAGCCCTTAAGTAGCCGACTGGAACATCTTGCTGATGAACACTAGCTTGAATATTGTTCAACTCTCCTTGGCTGAATCCAAGATTCGAACCGATGTCCCTCCACTGCCAGGCACGGTCCTTCAGCTGATTCAGTAGCATAGCTAGGTGTGGAATCTCTTGCAGTGGCTGGGTATCACAGGGGCTGGGTTGACAAACTGGATCATTGTCGATCCACAAGAGTTGAAGTGAAGAAAGCTCACCACACTCCATCTTATTGCGAGAGCATGTCCAATATCTCTTGTGCATGTCCATGTTAACGGTAGCAATATGAGCATCTCCATGTCCACAAGGACAGACTAGAGCAGCACTGGGAGTAGAGTTAGAGTAGTGCAGGTTTAGAGCGGCTCTGTGGAGACCTCTGAAGATGGCTTTTCGTATCAAAGGAAAAAACATTAGGCAAAGATTATCAGCTTGTTTCACAGGAACCTGTACATGCACTTCAAAGTGTGTGTATGCATCAACTAGAATAATGGTTGCAGGAGACTTGGGGATGTCTAGCTGAACACAGTTACGATAGAGACATATTGGAGCCCCAGTGTCTGTGGAAATACATAATAGTCCTACACAGTCATTATCAGGAGATACCAGCCAGGATAAGAGAGAGCAAAAGAGACCTTTTCTTGGACCACCATCAGGAAATTCCAGGGCAAGGGAGGGAATGCTCAGTCTACTGCTTGAAGGGATACGATATTTGTCGACTTCTTTCTTACTGAGCTGACGTAGAAGGGCAGGGACAAAAAGCTGATCCTCACCAAATTTAGCAAAGATCAGTAGCTCCTTAAAAAGCTTGATGAGGTGTTCCCGTTCAAAGAGCCCTGGTACATAGTGCTTGCTAAATTCAGGCTGAGAAAGAAAGTCAGCAGTGACTAAAGCGGATTCATAAAACTCAAGCCAATCGTCAGTTAAAGCTCTTGCTTGAGGATTGGTAGTTATTTGATAATGGGCAAGCACTAACTCAGACACTTTGTCGTAGATGACTTGAGGATCAGCAAAAACAACCTCTGGAAGAATATCTTGGTAGTAAAAAAGAACAGAGAGGTTGTGAAGATAGTCAATGGCAGCATCAAATTCTGCCGCATCATCCTCAAAGTGAAGCTTATCCATGGCTGTGATGAAACACTCTTCTCTGCTAACAACACCTCGATGGAGACGACCGGTCATCTCTTTCAATAGAATTTCAAAGGCAAACCACCTTAGAGGAATATCAACGGGAGCTCTAGAGCTATTTCCGAGAAGAATGTTACGTATTTTCTTAATACTGCTCTCCTCTTCAGGTCCTGGATTCAAAGCATTGAGTGCAAAAAGAAGCTGCTTGTGACCGCACCAGATAATTTGCTTCTTCAAATTTGGTGAAAGCAGTTTCAAAATCCTCTCATTTTTCTGCTCCCTGCTTTCCTTAGATTTTCCTTCCAAATCAGCATGCGTTCCAATTACTATTATCTTTGGAGATTCATTTTCACTATCAGAGGTTGATCTGTATGTGTGCATGCTTCTGGCACAGTGCTGGAGGAGCTGCTCAACAGTCTGGGAAGATGGAATAGGTTTACCTACTGGCTTTCCATCCACATAGAACTCGATTGACGGTCGACTATCCAACTCATCACAAAGCCGGAATACAAAGACATAAAAATCAAGATGTCGTAAAAAGACGGGCAAAATCTCGTGAAACTGGGGCTGACCTCCACAATCAATCATCTCAAGAATCCGAAAGGCTGTGAGTGGATCAACGGTAGTGGAGAGCTGGTCCATTAGCTTGACAAGCTCCTCATCGGTGGATATAGACTCAAGGATAGCATCAGCTTCAGCCTCGATATCCTCATCAGATGCATCCGACTCCAAAGGATCTTCTAGAATGCCAGCTTCTGCTGAATCTAATAAAGGATTGCCCTGTACAGAAGATTCCCTTGATACCGACAATACTGGATCTTTGGATTTTGCTTGTGGCTCAACTTTGAGAGGTGCTGGATCAGTAAGCGTTGGATCTCGGTTTGACCGTGCAGCAAGCAGGCGATCTACAAGCTGTGGTGCGTCTCGGATAAGAGCTCTAGCTACAAGTAGCTTGCGATCAGTTAGCGTACTAAGCTTGGCCCACTCTTCGCTGTCAAGATTAACTCGATAGATTGTGGTGGGCCTTGTTGCTAGAGGTGTGCTCTCTCTATGCTCAGGGGGCTTATTCCCGACAATTATCTCCATTGTCGTCGTTTTGCCAGACCCCGCATGACCATACATTAACAACTTACAAAGCCATGCCTTGACTTTGCCCTCTTTCATCGCTTCTTCAAACTGTCTTTTATTTTCAGCTGTACCTGAATGGGGATACGTTAGAGAGTGAGTCATTACTTCATCAAACTACAATGGCATTAGCAATGTACAGTTGTATACATAGCAAAGTAAATTACATGCCACCATCAAAGCTGAGACATGCAATGATGCAAACATAAGTGAAGGATAAGCCTTGTGTGGCCTTCCATGATAAAACCAAGTATAAAGCACATGCACTGATATATAACCAATTTTGAGTTAGGCCACCATTACTAACTACAACCTAAACAGTGTTTCTTGCTATACCACAAGTATATATGTACACATGTGTACGTGTACTGATAATAACATCTGCCATGTATATAGACTTAAATTTGTGATCTATTTTAAAGCGCAGTATTCGGACATGATTGGGACAAAATTTTGACCATATCGATCATTTTAGTTATCACATCAAAATAAGATCAATATTGAAAGGAAGTCGGCCATGCAGCATGCTATGGAGAGTGCTGCTAAAAGGTGTAAGGTCATCAGTGAATTGAGGCTCAATGGTCCAAGCAGACATAACATGCAGCTATTGATGCAGCTATTGCTATCATGAAATAAAACAACATACAAATGAACTAAAGATTATGCTCACTAATAATAGGGGTATGATGACACATGTAACTACATGTATATCCACTGCTGACTCACCTCTCAGGTACTTTTTCTGAACCACCTCCAACTCTTCAGGGCATGCTTGTCCATCAAAGTTCGGTATATAAAGTGCATTTGCCACCTGTTTCCATGACGGTGCAGGATGATCACTGAGGTAGACCTCACAGCATCTCTGTCTGCGTTGAGAGTCATCACCACCACTGTAGCGTATCGTGTCCACTGTTGCTCTAGGTATGTCCATCCCCCACCCCACTTCATCCCAGCTGATCCTTCCAAGTAGGAGTTTGAGGTTAGTGAGGGTAAGCGTCGGATCTAATAACAATCATCATAAAAATTGGACAATGTGCATTGTACACATATGCATGTACACATAAAATTAATTGTATTCACGGGATCATCAGAGTAGTACACACTTTTATTAGCAATAGTTATGCATATCATTAAACATTCAAAAATAATGCACAACATAAAATGTAAATGACATTGTACATGTATGCATACAGTGCACATGTATAATTCTTATCCCACTATACATACATAATAATATGTACACTATAATATACATAGCAGCTACCCATTATCATCTAAAAGATATCAATAATTTTCCACAGCAAACCTTACAACATTGAAGAGTAGCTCGAGGCCATGATTATCAAGAGCTCCTAGGTTCATATATGTACATTCATGGTGTGTATATACATTTCGATCGGTCTCCCACCCTTCAAAAAGTTCCCCTACACTATAAAGGTTCATTCCACAATCCATAGTATCATCATTGGTTAACATTATTACATACAAACTCACCAGGTTCTGTTTTGATGAACCTCCTAGCAGCTGACAGAGCATCATGGTTTTGCCAGCGGTAGAGCTTGCCAGCCAGGTGACCCCAGCTGGTATACTCGGAGTAGTTGAGATAGTAGCGGATGAGTCTTTCTCTCTCCTCAGCAGCAGTAGAGCTCTGCCGATGAATTTCCTCATACTTACTCCTTGGAACTAATAGAATTGCCTCTCCTAGTTCATCCTCAAGTGGCACAGTAGCTGTCACAGTAGAGATGTTTTCAAGTGTCAGGGTAGGATCTGTGGAAAACAATGATACAATCAGTCCATGCATGTGCATATTATGCTACATGCACAAATGTACACGTATCATGAACATCATCATAGAGTCGGTAGACTCTATAAGTAGGGATGGCCCGGATATGCCATATATGTAATACCGTACTCGCTCTAATTATTCGAACATTCTAATAGCCCGAACGGCAAGTTTAAGTAATTTATTTCCTTCCTAATTCGTCGAACATCTTGGATTTCAAGTTTTCTCATCCGCTCTAAATCAACCGAACGCGGCATGGCAGGAGTTCGAGACAACTCTTCCATGTTCATCGAAGAGTGTGGCTACCACATCTTGGACAGCATATAAGAGCGGAAAGGTAACACAGACACAGACGGCGATCATTTTGCGATCGCTCCTGAGAGCACAGCGATACTGACAACGATAAACCTATAGTTGGACATCGACTGCTGTTTCTTTGTCGCTATAATAGTGCTTTCTCCATTTGCACCGGGATCCGTTCTATTTACACTCGAACAAACCATTGCCCGAATTTATTTACTTTCTATTTAACACCGAACGGCGATATTAATAATTATTTTTGGCCGTTCGGATAATTAGAGCGAGTACGGTACATTACAAATACACAAATATATCAAAATAGGTAATTTTGTGAAATTTCTAAGTTGAAAATCAGAATCTCCAGCAAATTGTGCATCTAACAAGACCAAGATCATTCATCAAAACAATTGTACACATCAGAACCAGATGTTCAAAAAATAGGCCATTTGTGAATTTTTCTTTCTCATTTCCAGGGCTAACTCAAGACTGTCTAGACCTCTCACCTTAGTTCTCATATAAATCCACTCTATTTTGTAGCGCGCAGTGCAGTGGCACGCTAGTTTGGCGTTATCTCGACAGTTACGTAATAGTGGGTGTGTGCGGCGCATTATCGAATGGATGTGTCTGATACGCCATTTTGTGATAATATTGCGCATGCTCGGAATATGTTGCCATGGTGAAGTCATGTGACAGCGCCTGGTCCTAGGCGCCGGCCAGCCTAAGCGAGCTAGCTAGCTATGTTCATACATCGCTAGCGCGTGCAAAGGCGCGCTGGACCGATCGTGGATATGAAGGTTCAAGGCTCGAGGAGCGGTAAGACGCTAGGCATAGGCGAGCTACATGTACTCGCTAGCACTTGCAGCCCTAGTGCTACGCAGGATCGATCATACAAAGGCACAAGCGGCTCGAACAGGCGGTAAATTATGCCGGGTAGCTAGCTTAGAACTTGGTTTTCTCCCTAAGCGGAAAAGTCTCATCACTACTTGGGCCGCCTAAAGCAGCCTTCTTTGTCATCCTATTCATCGTCATAATATTATGGCTGTGTCTACAGTCCCGGCACCGGTACCAGAAATTTTGTGCTTCGAGTACCGGCAACAAAGCCCGCCAAAAAACTTAGAAATTTTTCGAAAGTGAGAGAAAAAAAAATTCATAGATCAAGCCGGATTCGAACCCACGACCACCGTACCATGTATCACCAGCCCAAGCCCTAGTCCACTCAGCCACCCTGCTCGCCGCAGCTGGATGCCGTTTTTTGCCAAATTTATACACCTTGTCACTATAATGTCACCAACCGTAGCCGAAACCCAAACCCCTCGTAACTAACCGATTATTGGAACCCAAACCCCCGCTACTAGCCTCACTAGCCGTCTTGCGCTCAGTATTATAATATAGCTATAGATCCCAGCCCCCTTCGGGGGCTGGGATCTATAGCTATATAATACACTGCCGGTACTCCAAGCACTAATTCTTGGGTACCGGTGCCGGGACTCTAGACACAGCGAAATAATACTAGCGGTACACTTCGTGCATAAACATCCTCGCTCAGCTCAAATAAGCGGAAATTATCTAATAAGTGAAAATGGCCCATGCATAAAAAATTATTATGCGCATGTACGTACTTACGTACTTCTGACCACGTGCATGTAACGTAGGGGATGTGTTTTGCGCTAACTTTGTTAGATACTCCATAGTCAAGTATTACGATTACAAAAGTTTCAACTGAAAGACGCTGGTGACAGCACTGAAGCTAAGAGTTAGTGAATAGGTAGCCCACAAGGTCTAATATCGCTGATGTAAGCAAATGATCCAGAGATCTCTAATCAACAGAAGACGATCATTTTGAACGTCGCGAAAAAGACTTTTGGGGGTGATTCAGTTCAGCGGTGCTGTAGCCACGTACACTCTGTGAGAGTTTCACAAGGTAGAACTCCATGTTTGACATTTACTGCTACTGAAAGGAAACCAGTATCGAATTGTACAAAGAAAAGCGAGGTTTTAAAGTCGACGTACCATTTTATAGTCCGTCGAACGAAATCAGAAAAACTGTGGATCTGTGACTACCATGGTTCTTCGTGAAGGTAGCTGACCATGTTTGAAATCCTTAGAGCTGGCGATGGAGCTTGAGTCACCTTGGCAAGCAAGAACGAAATTTTAGAGGGCATGCGAAAAGTAGCCATTGAAGCCATACGATCTCTGCCAAGTCCGAGTAGAGGACCTCGCTTCGCTCGGAATTATATCGGAACGCAAGTTAATGAGGGGTGTGGCAAAGTACTTTTCGCACCTCCCATCTTCCACTTAATCAGAAGTTGTGAGCAAAGCATGTAAGATGGTATTGATAAATTACACTAAGTGCAATAAAAAAGAACAGAAACAAGTATAAAAACAATTGAATAATGAAGTAGGGATGGCAGGATCAAAAAGTACACAAACAAGAGATAATCGCATCTACTATACATCCCTACGCTTGCTTTTTGAGGGGTGAAAAAATAACCAATAATAATGCGATTGAATCAAAACTGATAAACCCGAACCATTATGACAACTAGGGAACAACCTGCACGAATGTCTCCCACATACCGCACTCAACAAACACGTCAACCATGATTAATAGTAGAGAAACAATAGGAGAGAAAAGCAAGCGTAGGGATGTATAGTAGATGCGATTATCTCTTGTTTGTGTACTTTTTGATCCTGCCATCCCTATTTCATTCTTCAATTTTATTCAATTGTTTTTATACTTGTTATAATTAATTATGTGTGTATCCAATGATGGCTACTGTACATGTACATGTATCTACCTGTAGGGCCACCCTCATACACACATATTAAATATGATAACTGCATGATGACTATAAGTACCTTAGATGATCCCCACTACTAGCCTCGTCCCTGGCCTGGCCCATTCATAAATTTTCAGCGTTGCATGCCTCCTACTGTACTTTCAGCTTGTGATATTGAAACCTGGGAATGGGCCTTAGGATAAGGTTAGAGTTCTAGCTATGCTGAACAATATTGTCACTATGGTATCAGTGACTCTATAGTACCATACAAGCACCGCTATTTCTGATACACTGTGGTGCATATTTCTACACAATGCATGCATGTACATGTAGTATAGTTGAGGGTCAACGGTGAATTACACAGGCACCCGTGCTCTAGGGACACCCCTGATTTGAAGTGTACTTGTCATACCAGTCAGTTTTTCAGCATAGCGGAGAATCTGTTTTGCCACAGCATGTTCTTCAAAGGCATCCAGTTGTCTAATGAGCCTCCTCCAGGAGGCATAAGGATCAGAGGCTAACCAATACCGGACAGCTGCAGTCCTCTGCTCATCCTCAGTTGAATACTCTACCTTAATCTTATATTGCTGAGATTCAGGGAGCCGTAGGACACCACCTCTGTACCGTATACGATGGCTGCCAAGTGAGACCCACTTATTCCTGGATAGTGTCTGCCACGATATACCCTTTAGTTCTCTGAGGACATTATCAACTGTAAGAGCTGAGGGAAGAGATAAAGGTACACACAATGAGGGGTCATATCAACACACAATTAAATAGTGTAGCAAACAATTATGTACCAATTCACTAATTGGAATTCTGCATTGCTCGATTGTATAATAAATTCAATTTAACACGATCAGTCACAAATATTTTATTCATTTGGCTGTAAGTTGGATGCACAAGCATGCCTCATAATATGGTAGGATTAACTTAAACAAGAAATCATTATTCAGACCTAATTGTATACCGTACAGCTGGAAACTTGGCGGGGAATTAAATTTGGCAGTTTGGCAGTCTATGTTACAATTACCAAATTAAAATTCGCCAAAATTTCCTACTCGCATATATACGTATGGCGATCCTGTACTGAACCGCCAAATTTTAAATCCGCTAATATTCTTGCAATAGCGATTTTGGGCTCAACTGCCAAATTTAATTCCCGCCAATATTTCCGGCTATACGGTATACCGTAACCTCATGAAAGAGGGCCCATGGGCGGTGCATCTTACATTGGGCCAAGATTGGGGGGTGGGCCGATATTTGAGATATCAGTATTTCATTTAGATACAATAGAGCGTCCAGGTAAGTTACCCATGCTATCTTCATAATTCGAATAGTAGCAGTGGCCACCATTGATTTCAGCCTTATTCACCAATCAAGAGCGAAGACGGCTGGCTATTGGGCTGATACTTCACCATATGTTGTTGACGGTGGCCGTAGTGGGCATGGCTATGATCGCTAGCCATGCACGATCATTCCTTTGTGCTGAAACGCTGGCTAGGCTTAATTTTATGGCTGTTTGGCAGGTTACTTATTGATCTTACATAGACTATTCGAAGTTCAGTCCTCATAAGCCAGCCATTTGAGTTGCGTTTTCGAGGGCAGCTATACATGGGTGCATATTCGAGTATATGTAAATAATAGACCTTAGCAGGAAATTGAGCCCAAAGTGGGGGGTGGGCCGATATTCCGTAGTGGGCCCTCTTTCCCGAGGGTAACAGTATATACATGTAAGTTTAACAGTATAGGTATCCTGGTGCCCCCACAAACTAAATGTTACTGCATAGGCATATACAGGAGCAATTCAATTTAACACGATCAGTCACAAATATTTCATTCGTTTGGCTGTAAGTTGGATGCACAAGCATGATGGTAGGATTAACTTAAACAAGAAAACATTATTCAGACCTAATTGTATACTGTACAGCTGGAAACTTGGCGGGGAATTAAATTTGGCGGTTTGGCAGTCTATGTTACAATTGCCAAATTAAAATTCGCCAAAATTTCCTACTCGCATATATACGTATGGCAATCCTGTACCGAACCGCCAAACTTTAAATCCGCTAATATTCTTGCAATAGTGATTTTGGGCTCAACCGCCAAATTTAATTCCTGCCAATATTTCTGGCTATACGGTATATCGTAACCTCGTGAAAGAGGGCCCATGGGCAGTGCATCTTACATTAGGCCAAGATTGGGGGATGGGCCGATATTTGAGGTATCAGTATCGCATTTAGATGCAATAGAGCATCCAGGTAAGTTACCCACACAGTCTTCAAAATTCAAATAGTGGCAGTGGCTACCATTGATTTTAGCGTTATTTAAGCATAATTACCAATCAAGAGCGAGGCGGCCAGCTATTGGGCCGATACTTCACCGTATATCGTTGACGGTGGCTGTATTACATGTAAGTGGGCATGGTTACGATCGCTAGCCGAGCACGATCATTCCTTTGTGCTGAAACGTGGCATAAAGCTTGCTAGGCTTAGTTTTATGGCTGTTTGGCAGGTTACTTATCGATCTTACATAGACTATTCGAAGTTCAGTCCTCATAAGCCAGCCATTTGAGCTGCGTTTTCGAGGGCAGCTACACATGGGTGCATATTCGAATAAATATTAGACCTTAGCAGGAAATTGAGCCCAAAGTGGGGGGTGCGCTGATATTCCGTAGTGGGCCCTCTTCGCGAGGGTACGGTATATACAATGTCGTGTATAGGTATCCTGGTGCCACTACAAACTAATGCATAGGCGTAGGAGCACTGTGCAGAAAGCACATACAAAATTTTTTCCCATGCTTTGCTCGGACCATAACCATTAATTTTTGCATTAATGAGGCTGTGAGACAGTGAGCTTCATGGCTGAGCAGTACGTCAAGCAGAGCATACTTTTTAGCATTTGTTTATGAAATTGCATGTGTTGACTGTGTGTCTTTGCTGAAGTACAGGTTGTATCTTCGGCTGAGTTTGATCAGCAGGGGCCATAATCCCCATGGTCCCCCTCTCCTGCTTCCTATGCCTATGCTACTTGACCAATGGATCATTCAGCATTGTCGTAGAACATTAATATTGAAAAAAAGTATGGTATGAAATTCAATAGTTACATGTACATAATAATGCTCACCATGGCGTCCTGTTCGTTTGCGTCTCTTTCTCCTTGCTGCTGGCTTCTTGTTAGAGGAGACATGACCACTTCCATCTTGAGCTCTTGATCCATGTTTCAGTTGTGTTTCTTGAGCAGCAGTCTTAGACTGAGCTTCTTGACCTCCCCCTTCCCTAGCCACCTCAGCAGTAGCTCCACTAGACTCAGGACCTGGGACAACGGTGGACTGTGTACCTGATACAGTAAATAGTTTCTTTTCCTCTTTATCTACGACATCTTGTTCTTCACGATTACTATCCATCACTGTACCAATAGGTGGAGGGGTGGCAGTCGCTTCTGATTGGCTAGCAACGTCCACTGACTCAACTGCCGGGAGTTGTACCGTTTCCAGACTGATAGACTCAGGCTCAAGAACTTCTCGAGTTCCCCTGGTTTTCTTTTCATCATTTTTAACTACATCAGTTGATATTAAATTGGCAGATAAGGTACCGCGCGTAGTGATAACAGGAATTGGCTCTGAAACTAGATCAGCTTCATCTTTCCTAGTTCCCTCACCACCATGTGTCTTATCAGCATCACCTTTGGCTACATTTATAGCACTGGCAGCTTCATTTGGTTCCAAGCTGAGAGACGATGTCTGCGCAGTTGCGGCAGGCTGTGGTTTCGACGTATCAGCGATGGCAGGGTCTTTCTTTGGCTCACTGAGAACAACGTTCACTAGAATCCGGGACGCCTGTAGATCATCGTGACCCCGTGATCTGGCTCGATCAATGGATCGTTGGATAGCTTCTGGCTGGTCATATTTCACTCCTTTGATCCTTTTCGTACGTTTGTCTCTGCGCAGCGATTCTTCCGTCTTTTTGTTTCGCTTGCTGTGTCTATTGCCGTGTTTATCCACTTTAATGGGTGTGTCCTGCAAATGAGCCCCCACCCGATTCACTTACGCGCATGCGCAATATGCATCATGAAGACCTGATAAAAATAATAGCAGAGTGATAATATTATGTGCATTAAATCTTCCACATTCCAATTCTCTCAGTAACACAACGATCTATAGAAACTATTTTCGAGCTAATCCACCATCAACTACCCTGACCCCTGCACTCCTGGCTCTGATAAAGCAGTTTTCGCGTCCCTACCCTTTCAATATTGCACGCTTGAAAAGCTGGGAGTGGTCTGAGGACGAAATGAGGCTGAATTTACAAAAAATATGATTTGTTCTACTTTGTAGAATTGCCTATATACCCTCTTTGTTGTGGACAACATGGAGTTGGCAAGGCTACCGGAGAGCGGCCGGCTGGACATGAAGAAACTCGGGGAAATGTGGAAGACACTCACTGAGCCTCAGCGAGAGGTGAGTCCAATATGGACAGCTCACTCTTAAGACTTTAGTGTTTTACTGTTTTTATACATATACATGTATGTAAATAAGAGATATAGCAATATAGGGAGTCTATATATAGCTAGCCCTAATCTCGTCTGTTGAAAGCATTCCCGTTTATCTCTGCTGTTATGTACAACATGTGTTGTAGTTACACTGTATGTGTATGTACATGTACATGGTGCCATACCTCGAAGTGGTCCTTTGATTAAGGGGGCTTGTCCAAGGAAAAATTAAGGTCATTATGACGTTAGGGGGGGGGGGGGGAGGGGGTCTTGGTCCATGACGTTTTACAACTACATTGTCAGCAGATTTTAGCTTTAGTTGTGATTATGCATTCTTGTGGTTGAACAAGTCTGGACACACCTCCAGCAGTGTCAAAATTTGCATTTTTGTGACAACTGTGTCAAGCACTACCTAGCTGAAAGTGTGCATGTAGCTACAGGCAAGCAAGAAACTGTCAAAGAGGCACAGGTATGCAATGAATCCATGAAGACATAGCTAGCACTGTAGAATACAAGTGAATATCGAATGTGTAGGCTAAATGGAGCAGAATCAGAGTTTCAGTATTGAATCTATGTTGAAATGCTGTGACGTTAAGAGAGGGGGGGGGGGAGGGGGGTAAAATATTAATGTCATAATGATGTTAATTTTTCCATAAGGACTTTAGACAATTATAAGGCCCCTAAGTGTGAAGTAGTATACGTAATCTTGCATACAATTATAACATTTAACTCCCACTTGAATCAGATTCTCACTTGTTTCTATCACAAAAAAAAGATCATTATTATGACCAATTAGTGAAATATCAAATCAAGCAGAAGAGAGTCTACATGGTGCCATACCTTGAAGTGGTCCTATGATGAAGTGTAAAGTTGTAACACTTAACTCCCACTAGAATCTCACTTGTTTCTACCACACAACATTATTACGACCAACTAATTAGATAAAACTATGCAGGAATATCAAGCCAAGTATGAAGAGCAGAAGAGAGTCTACAAAGATAAGGTGGACGAGTTTCTGGTAGGGCTGGGAGGGCAGGAGGAGCAAGACGCCTACCTCAACTCACTGGCAGACTACAAAGCAAAGAGAAGGGCCTACCTCAAGCACTTCAGGCTAAAGAAGCTGGGCTTAGTCAAGGTACATGTACATGTATGGTATGAGAGAGAGAGAATACATATCTACCAGGTCCGTAGGCAGGGGGGGTGCACGTGCACCCCCCTTTTTTCAGCCTAATAATTGCTAACCTCATGCATGCCCAGGCCCTTTGAGGGCCTGGGTACGAGGCTACACAATTGCATGTCATTTGCATGGGCAATAGACTGTGGCTGCATGCTATCCTTTCTATCAGCTTGACAAAACCACACTTAATTTTAGTACAGCTGGAAGAATGGAGAAAGCAAACTTGCTTTTTGTTTTCTTAATAATCATTATTAATACATTGTATATGTTACAGTAGTACATTGAAATTATATAGTACAACAGCAATATTATTCCAACCCTTGTTGCGAGTACATTATAGTAATTAAACGCATACACATGTGCACCCCCCTTTTAAAAGTCTGGCTACGGGCCTGTCTACAAATAATTATATTAATGTAAAGATTGTGTAAAGGTTATGGTACCTAAGCATCAAATTTGCTTCCTGTCAGTGCTTCTGGCTATGCAGTAGTACCGTCAAGCACTGATGCTGGTATGAAGCCCTACACGTTCATGTACATACATGTATTACATGTAAATTACATTCGTATTTAATTTACTGGCATGGCCGGCATGGTCTATTATGTATTCCTGTATACATTGTACACATGCAGCTGCTTATTATGCAATCATTTAGACATTTTGTGCTTTTTTTCTACAGCCAAGAAAGCTTTCTGCTCATAACATATTTGCTGGTGAACGTTTGAGAGAGGCTGGAGTACCAGGTCTCAATATGGAGCTGATAAAGGAGATCCCATCACTGTGGAAGGCACTATCTGATGACGAAAAACAGGTTCATACATACAATACGAGTATTCAAGTGTTTGTAGTGGAACCCCTCTTAATGGTCACCTTGTCTAGCTACAACGGCCATTCACCTTGTCTGATCACAAAAAACAGGTTCATATTAATAATATTACCCGGTATATGAATATTCAAGTGTTTATAGTGGAACCCCTCTTAATGGCCACCTTGTCTACAACTCCCACTCACCTTGGTTCTACCTTCATCATCGCCATAGTATTGCAATAATGCAATATACATGTACACGTAGCAAAACATGGATTTACATGTATCGATCCCCCCTTGATTTTTGTCACTAGGCATTTTCCTCAGCTTGAATAAGTGTACAGATAAAATAATTATGTTGACTGTATGTTTTACACAGCGGTACCAGAAGATAGCTGAAGAACGCTATGCTACACGATTAGCCGATTATGAAGAGCGTCTAAGGAAAGCTCAAGAGGAGGGCAAAGTGCCAATCGAAGAACCAAAGAAAGCTAAGAAGGCTACAACCACCAAAAAGAAGAAGAAAACCACTGCAGCAAAAAAGAAAGGAGCAAAATCTGCAACTAAAAAGGCAGCATCAACTAAGAGCAAAAAGTCAACTACTAAGAAAACAAAGACGACAAAAGAGAAACCAAAACTGACTACCTCAAGAGATGCAAGGTCAGCTAAATCAGATGAAGATGCTGACCAGTGGATTAGTTCCGATGATGAAGATTGATGCTAGATGGCAATGGCACACACTGTTGCTAGTAAGAATAAGTTTTATAGCAGGTATTTCATTGAGCTGGACATTTCCAATTCTATTAATTTGTTGTAAATATGAATTTAGCTATGTGGTTTTCAATCATAAATCACTTCCTGGTTTCCCATTATTTTACAGATGATGCACATGTACATGCAGAGTCTGATGCATTGATTCATTCACTATTCAAGAATTTATACTACAATTCAGTAGCAAAGAATAATTATTATTCACAATGCTAATTATTGTTATAAAGGGCTCTTTTGAGATCTGTACCAACAGAAACTGGATGTTAGTTGGAATGGAAATTAAACTCATGACTAAATTTTGAGTACGTTCCTTCCTTTATAGCTGCAAAGTAGATTGTCACTCCATGCAGTAATGTTCCCCTGTGTCACATGCTGCTCTCCGGCCTCACGTGGAAATCTCACCCTATCGATCTCCAACAGTTACTCTAAATCTGGATATGCACAAGGGCGGAGAGCAGGTAGCAAAAGTGGGGGGGCTCAGACCTTTGACTGTGTACTGGGACAACCATTAGGCTGCGGGCATATGCCCACAGCCCACCTAGGGGGGTCTGGGGGCATGCTCCCCCAGAAAATTTTGGAAATTTCGACTCTCTGAGAGCATTTCTGAGTAATGTTCCTCTGAGAGCATTTTCTGGCACCAGTTTTTGGACTGATTTTAGTAGCAATTTTTACTTTAGCACTCTTTGCAAACACCTAGAATTATGACAACTATGTTGCTGTAATTATGTAGTATGGGCATGTGATAAAATGGGGGGGGGGGGGGGGGGCTCAGCCCCCCCCCTGTTTCCAAAGTGGGGGGGCTGAAGCCCCCCCTGCCCCCCCTATTTCTCCGCCCCTGATGCATACTGAGCTAAATTTGTAGCGGTATTGTGTTTTCTTGATGCTGTTTGCAGTTAGATTGGGTACATACTGTAGACAAAAAAGCAAAGGTAACAGGCTCTTCTTGACATCCTGATACATGAGATTCTGCTAGTTCCAAAGCTGGTTAATGCAAGGGAATTTAAGCGGCTTCAGTGGGTGATACAGTAAACAGCAAAAGAAGAAAACTACCGTATCCGATCTAATTAACGCGCCATGAAAAATAATTACGAGTGCTGGGTGGCGCGCCATTAGAGCGTGAAAATTATCCTTCGCAACCAGGTGGCGGCCACGCGCAAAATTTGTACACAAAAGTATAGGGATGCGTGGGTGGGCGCATTTAAGTAGAGTGTGAAAATTGCAGAGAGGCGCGTTAATTAGATTGGATACGGTATAAAGATTTCTCGCGTGGTGTATTCCGATAAGCGCATTAAAATAATACTCCTGCAAGTTAAGATACTCACAATTCTGAATCACTTCTCAAAGACTTAGACTAAGTATACAATTCAATAGCTCATGCAATCATGCTGTCACACTAGTACTGTGGGTGATACACTGTAGTATTGAGTTTGTAATCACCAAGATTTATAATATTCACAGTAAGGCGATAGAGTGTCGATTATTAAATTTTATACATGCTTTCTTCAACAAAACGTGATCACAAAGTTTCAATGTTTGCACCAAATCTTGACATCAACACGTGGTACGTATAATTATCACGAAATCAACAGTGATACAAATTTTGAATTTTTAAACGTGATAGTTCTAATTATATGTAGCGCTATCCAGTAGCGTAAGCCGCCATATATCGGCATGTACGTAATATCGGCACCGCCCGTGCCAATCATCGGCATCTAGTTTACGACGTATTTTACAGGACATCGCTGAAGCGTTTACGGACCTGAAACTTTCAATGGCCATTGCACACCAAGGAAAGTAAACAGGAAGAAAAGGATGATATTACTGGCAAGAAGGCGTGGCGAAGAAGCTCTATACCAAGTTCGATCAAAATCGGATGAAGTATCTGGCGTCTACAGGGAGAAACAGTTCATGACGGCTTTACCGTGACCTAGCAAGAGCTAGAAAGATTATTATTCCGTCATAGTTGCTCTTAAGGTGGAGGCTGATGCCTAGAACACATCCAAGTCCTTCACGAATTTATTATACTGTTGAAACAGCTTCAGTATCGATTTTACGTGTAGTATCAACACATTCACGGCTGCCGTTCAAAGACGATGTAAGCGATCGATATGCCAGAGAGAAGAGAAGAGAGATATAGTGAGAGGACATCCTGAAGTATCTGGGGGTATTTTTTCTATAATTTTCTGGCAAGTAAGGCAGCAGTAAAAGGCTCGAGAAGGCCAAGGTGCCAATAAATGGCGCATTCACCATTATGGAAAAGAATACATTGTAGGTGTGCTGATAATACGTACCGGTTGCCGATAAATGGTATTTTCATGTCTGCACATTAGCGCTTATAGCTCATTGATTAATAGGGCCTACCTCGCTGGATTCTAGTTAATGAAAGCCTATGTCAAGAGCTTCCTTTCAGTGTAAGAACCAAGTTCATACGTCATTCCTGGCGGGAGTTACAAATCGGGAAAATTTGCATGCCGATAAATGGCGGCTACGCTATGCATGGTGAGAAACTTTCAAGGGATCCAATAATAAAACTTTCATGGACGAACTGCAAAATATAAATTTACATAATTACAATGGGCATGATTGTGCGCATTAGAGAAAATAAAATCCGTGAAACGGTAAAATCATCGCGGATCTGTGAAAATAAAAAAATATAATATTAATACGCAATACATGACGTGGCAGACAATTGATTCGGAATCGAATGCACAATTTGTCGCTATGATCATTTGAACGTTGAGATTAAAAAAATTTAATATATAATTGTTATAATCATTCAAGAAACATTACACACGGGAGAGTATTAATACTGCTGACGAAAAAAAGGAAAAAAGCGTCGGGATTATTAATCAAGCGAAATATTGGAAGCGGTGGCTGCTAGTCCACAGTCTTTGAGTGCAGTCTTGAGAGCGTTAAGAGTGGCAAAGGAAGAGCTACCTCGATTATCCCGTGGAACCCACTGAAACCACTGAGACAACATAGCTGTTAAGCAACTAAATGCAACATCTTGCCGCGGAGCATTTGCTAGAATGTTGTCCAATTCTCCCTGTTTGAATCCAAGATTCGTACCAATGCGCTTCCAGTTTGAGGCATGGTCCTTCAGCTGATTCAGTAGCTTAGCTAGGTGAGGAATCTCTTGAAGTGGCTGGGTATCACAAGAGCTGGATTGACAAACTGGATCATTGTCAATCCACAAGAGTTGAAACGAAGAAAGCTCACCACACTTCATCGAATCGAGAGAGCATGTCCAGAATCCTATGTCCATGTTAACGGTAGCAATATGAGCATCTCCATTTCCACAAGGACAGACTAGAGCAGCACTGGGAGTAGAATTAGAATAGTGCAGATTTAGAGTCGCTCTGTGGAGACCTCTAAAGATGGCTTTCCGTATCGAAGGGATAAGTTTGGGGCAAACCTTTTCAGCATGCTCCATTGGAACCTGTACATGCACTTCAAAGTGAGTGTATGCATCGACCAGAGTTACAATTGCAGGAGACTTGGGAATTTTCAACTGAATGCAGTTACGGTAGAGGCATATCGGTGCCCTGGTTGAATCTGTGGAAATACGTAGCGGTCCTATGCAATCATTGTCAGGAGACACCAGCCAGGATAAGAGAGAGCAAAAGAAACCTTTTCTTGGACCGCCATCAGGAAATTCCAGGGCAAAGGAGTGGACACTAAGTGCACTATCAGAAGGCATGCAATATTTGTCGACCTCTTTCTTACAGAGCTCGCGTAGAAGGGCAGGGACAAAAAGCTGAGCCTCACCAAAGGTGGCAAAGATTAGTAGCTTCTTAAACAGCTTGATGAGGTGTTCACGCTCAAAGAGCCCTGGTACATAGTGCTTGCTAAACTCAGGTTGAGAAAGGAAGTCAGCGGTGACTAAAGCAAATTTATAAAACTTGAGCCAATCATCGGTTAAAGCTCTTGCTTGAAGATTGGTAGTTATTTGATAATGGGCAAACACTAACTCAGACACTTTGTCGTAGATGACTTGAGGATCAGCAAAAACAATCTCTGGAAGAATATCTTGGTAGTAAAAAAGAACAGAGAGGTTGTGAAGATATTGAATAGCAGCATCAAACTCTGCTGCATCATCCTCAAAGTGAAGCTTATCCATGGCTGTGGTGAAACACTCTTCTCTGCTAACAACACCTCGTCGAAGAGCACTAGTCATCTCTTTCAATAGAATTTCAAAGGCAAACCACCTTAGAGGAATATCAACGGGAGCTCTAGAGCTACTTCCAAGGAGAATGTTGCGTATTTTCTTGATGTTCCTCTCCTCTTCAGGTCCTGGATTTAAGGCATTGAGTGGAAAAAAAACCTGCTCGTGATCACAATAAATAATTTGCTCCTCTAAATTTGGTAATAGAAGCTTCAATATCCTCTCATTTTTCTGCTCCCTGCTTTCCTTAGACTTTCCTTCCAAATCAGCATGCGTTCCAATTACTATTATCTTTGGAGACTCATTTACACTATCAGAGATTGATCTGTACGTGTGCATGCTTCTGGCGCAGTGCTGGAGGAGCTGCTCTACAGTCTGGGAAGATTCAACAGGATCACCTACTGGCTTTCCATCCACATAGAACTCAATTGATGGTCGACTGTCCAGTTCATCACAAAGCCGAAATACAAAGACATAAAAATCGAGATGTCGTAAAAAAACGGGCAAAATCTCATGAAACTGGGGCTGTCCTCCACAATCAATCATCTCAAGAATCCGAAAGGCTGTGAGTGGATCAACGGTAGTGGAGAGCTGGTCCATTAGCTTAACAAGCTCCTCATCGGTGGATATAGACTCAAGGATAGCTTCAGCTTCAGCCTCGATATCCTCATCAGATGCATCCGACTCCAAAGGCTCTTCTAAAAGACCAGCTGCTTCTGCTGAATCTAATGAAGGATTACCCTGTACAGGAGGTTCCCTTGATACTGACAATACTGGATCTTTGGATTTTGCTTGTGGTTCGACTTTGAAAGGTGCTGGATCGGTAAATGTTGGATCTCGGTTTGACCGTGCAGCAAGCAGGCGATCTACGAGCTGTGGTGCATCTCGGATAAGAGCTCTAGCTACAAGTAGCTTACGATCAGTTAGTGTACTAAGCTTGGCCCACTCTTCGCTGTCAAGATTGACTCGATAGATTGTGGTGGGCCTTGTTGCTAGAGGTGTGCTCTCTCTATGCTCAGGGGGCTTATTCCCGACAATTATCTCCATTGTTGTCGTTTTGCCAGACCCCGCATGACCATACATTAACAACTTACAAAGCCATGCCTTGACTTTGCCCTCTTTCATCGCTTCTTCAAATTGTCTTTTATTTTCAGCTGTACCTGAATGTGAGTATGTTTAGAGAGTGAGTCATTAATTCTTATCAAACTACAATGTCAATAGCAATGTATACATAGCTAAATAATTAAATTACCTGTCACCACCAACTGATTAAAGCTGAGACATGCAATGATGCAAACATACATGTTATACAGTGTAGGTGTAGGTGAAGGATAAGCCATGTCTGAGCCTTAAAATTAATACTTGGCCCTCCATGATAAAAATCACTGACAAATGATTTTGAGATACCGTAAACTCTGGTTATTAAGCGCACCTCGCTATTAATTATAAGCGCACATTATTTATTAAGCGCATGCCCTCTTCTTGTCGTAAGCTATTGTTTATTAAGCGCATGCGCTTAATAGGCGTGGCATTCTATTAACCTGACCTCAACCGGCTGGAAAGTATTTGGAGTCCAGCTATCTTTGGAGAAATGATGGCCACGAATAACGTTATCATGCAAGAAGATCGACAAATCGCCAGCACTCGTCATCTTGAGCGGAAACTGTAAACGTTAAAGTGCTCGATCGAGCGCTAGTATAGTGCTAGCGCTAGCGGGCCTCGCATCCATCACGTGCCCAAACGTTTATGGGCGTGGTTATGTGCCATATAAGCGCATATCCTTTATTAAGCGCATACTGTCATTCCGTTTACCGCTATAAGCGCATGCGCTTATTAACCAGAGTCTACGGTAGTCCACTATTACCAACTACAACCTAGCTACAAAGTGGTTTACATAATCAGGAAAAGGTTTTGACCACATCAATCAATTAATTTTAGTTATCATATCAAAAAAGATCAATGTAGGTATAGGATCATCAGTAAATTGAGGCTCAATGGTCCAAGCAGACATAACATGCAGCAACTGCACTGACCATTATCATGAAACAAAAGAACAAATAAAGGTTAATTATTAATTGCAAACTAACAATAGGGCTATGATGACACATGTACATGTAACTATCCCCACTGCTCACTCACCTCTCAGGTACTTTTTCTGAACCACCTCCAACTCTTCAAGGTATTCTTGTTCACTGTAGCCTGGAATATAAAATGCATCTGCCACCTGTTTCCATGACGGTGCAGGATGATCACTGAGGTAGACCTCACAGCATCTCCGTCTGCGTTGAGAGTCATCACCACCACTGAAGCGTATCGTGATCACTGTTGCTGGAGGTATGTCCATCCCCAACTCCACACTATCCCAGTTCACCCTTTCAAGTAGGGGGATAAGGTTAGGGAGGGTAAGCGTCGGATCTAATAATATTATATACATGTAATAATCATCATAAAAACCGGACAATGTGCATTGTACACACATACATGTGCATGAACACATAAAATTATTGTTGGAAACTATTACACTTAATATTATTGTGTGTTTAAGTTACTATGGTTTTTGTATAGGCTCTTACTATAATTATAGGCATTTTGATTGTTCTTATGTAGGCTTATGTTAAGTTATTATGTAAAGTTATGTTAGCTGGCTCTTTAATTTCCTGTTCCATGTTTCCTTGTATTGTAACAATGTATCTTTGTTCTATGGCTGGGCCTCCCGCCGATACTTCTGGTATATATTCTACTGTTTTCTACTTTTTTGTCAGTCTGTAAGTTTGTTCTCTATCCTTTCAATAATACCTCTGTGTTTCTCGAGTCAAATCGTAGTTGTAGCTAGACTAGGTCTACACTGCATGCTATTTGCTTTAGCATTGAACTAAAACAGGTTATGGGCCCAGTCTCCTTTTAGATTAGCTAACTATTGACTATTAAATTTTCGTGAATCATGGCAGAAACGAAATTATCGATCATTCCTCTCAACGGAAAGAATTATCCGACAATGGTGTTACTGAAAGACTTAATCGAACTCTCGTGGAATCAGCTTGTTCAATGCTACTAGATGCTAGACTTTCACATGAGTTTGGGCTGAAGCTATCTCTACCGCTGTCTACCTCAGAAATCGTTGTCCGACTAAAGCTGTTGACGGTATGACCCCCTACGAAGCCTGGTATGGCTACAAACCAAAAGTACAACACTTCAGAGTTTTGGGGTGTGATGCATATGCACATATTCCAAGAGATGAGAGAGGAAAATTCGATTTGAAATCAAGAAAATGCATCCTGATAGGATATGGGCAGAAAATAAAGGGTTACAGGTTATTTGACCCAAGTCGAAGAAAAGTGATACATACTCGTGATGTGAAATTCAACGAGAATGAAAAGAAAAGCGAAGAAGTTCCTATCAGTGACCAGAATCATCATTGGATAGTTGACTTTTCAGATCCTCAACCACAAGCATGCAGAAAGTCAGACTCCAGAGGAAAGTGCACCCGAGCAAGAAGTTAGACGATAATCATGAGAACGACATCAACCAAATTACTACGAAATGGAGTATAATCACCAATCAGTACAAAGGAACCTGCATCTATCGAGGAAGCTACTACTTGTTCTGAAAACTCTAAGTGGACCCAAGTCATGCAAACAGAAATGAAATCCTTAAAGGACAATGATGTATGGGAGCTGGTGGAACTACCTGCTAGTAAGAAAGCAGTTGGGAGCAAATGGGTATACAAGATCAAGACTGGACCTGACGGTACACCAGAGCGCTACAAGGCCAGGTTAGTTGCTCAAGGATTCACACAAAAGTTTGAAAGTACTAGTGACTACGACGAGACGTTTTGTCTTGTAGTTAGGCAGGAATCTCTTTGAGTTCTCGTAGCACTCTCTGCAGTGTGGCTTAAAGCTACATCAAGTTGATGTGACTACAGCCTTCCTAAACGGAAATTTTGAGGAAGAAGTGTACATGGCACAATCAAAGGGTTTTGTTAAACAAGGAGAGGAGCATCTTGTTTGCAAACTAAAAAAGGAGCATTAATTATATGGATTGAAGCAATCACCCAGATGCTGGAATGCCACTTTGGATACTCACCTCAGATATGGGATTTACACAGTCATCTAGTGAATTTATTATATGAATAGAGGAGGAGATGTCTTTTGTCTTGGTGTCTACGTAGATGGCATCATTCTCTCTGGAAGCTCAGATGATCAAATAATAGAGGTGAAGGACACTTTCTCTCAGAAATTTGAAATCAAAGATATGGGGAAACTATACCATTTCCTCGGGATATCAGTGGTACAGGAAGAAAGGAGACAAACGATGTGGATAGGACAACCTGCATACACTGAGAATTTTCTGAAAAAGTTTGAAATGGAACACTGCAAGCCTGTTAGTACGCCTATTAGTGCCGGTTCGAAGCTCGAAATAGCCAAAGAGGAGGAAGAATGTATCAATCAACAAAAGTATCAATCAGCTATGAAAAGCCTCATGTATCTGTCTGTCAGTACTAGACCGGATATAGCATATATAGTTGGAACTCTTGCCAGATTTTCATCGAAGCCAACCAAGGAGCATTGGACTGCTCTGAAACGTATTTTGCGCTATCTCAAAGGAAATACAAAAATATGGTATTCTCTATAGCCACAATAACTCTGGTGAGTGTGTTGGGTACTCGGACGCGGACTGGGCTGGAGATATTAATGACTGAAATTCGACATCTGGATATTTGTGGGGCACCTGTTACGCGGAGGAGTAAGAAACAAGCGTGTGTATATAGCACTATCCACTGCAGAGGCAGAATACGTAGCTCTTTCTAGTGCTGCTCAAGAGTGGATATGGCTTAGACGCTTAACATCTGAACTAGGAAGTCCACCGAAAACTGCAACAATCATCCATGAAGATAATCAGTCAGCAATTGCTATGACTAAGAATCCACAATTTCATGGTTGAGCAAAGCACATCGACATCAAGTACCATTTTATCCGTGAGCAAGTCAATGCTGGACATATAAAACTCAAGTACAGTCGAGCCTCCGAACAAAGGACACTTTGGGAACGGGCCTCTTGTCCTTTGTTCGGAGGTTGTCTCTATCTCGGAGGTTCATGATTTTTCAACCCATTTTGATTGTATTATATATCCTTAACAAGTTAGTAAATGCACTGAAATGCGTGATAAGAGCAGTAGAGATGATAATCAAGTGGTTGGTATGTTTTCAACATAGCACAGGCTGAATTTTTATTTCTGAAGTACTGGCTACTCCAAAATCGTTATCTGGATTCAAGCTGATATTATTATCGCGCATGCGGCATATTATCGCGACCGCCTAGATTGCAGCAAAGGTGGGCGTGGCATTGTTAATTTAAGGGCGTGGTTTCCGGATGTCCGCTATTTAGAGGCAGTTTTGCATTGAAATGTCACGTTGGGAGCTTAGATCTTGTCCGCTGTCCGGAATCGAGAAGCGTCCGCTTCTCGGAGGTTGCTAATATACTATAACTATGCTAACTTCAATCGGTAACACGGCACTTGTCCGCTGTAGAGAGGTTGTCCGCTTCTCGGAGGGTCCGTTATCAGAGGCTCGACTGTACTGTCCAACAGATGAAATGACACCTGATATATTTACCAAACCACTCAGTGGTGAGCAATTTTGCAAGCTCCGTACCAAAGCAGGAATTGTTGAGAAACCATCCTCTGATTAAGTCAACGTGAGGAGGAGTGTTGGAAATTATTACACTTATGACTTAATATTGTGTGTTACTATGGTTTTTGTATATATGCATAGGCATTTTGTGTGTTTAGGTTACTATGGTTTTTGTATAGGCATAGGCATTTTGATTGTTCGTATGTAGGCTTATGTTAAGTTATTATGTAAAGTTATGTTAGCTGGCTCTTTAATTTCCTGTTTCATGTTTCCTTGTATTGTAACAATGTATCTTTGTTCTATGGCTGGGCCTCCCGCCGATACTACTGGTGTATATATTCTACTGTTTTCTACTTTTTTGTCAGTCTGTAAGTTTGTTCTCTATCCTTTCAATAATACCTCTGTGTTTCTCGAGTCAAATCGTAGTTGTAGCTAGACTAGGTCTACACTGCATGCTATTTGCTTCAGCGTTGAACTTCAACAATTATGACATTCAATTGTATTCATGGGATCATCAGAGTAGTGCGCACTTTCAGTTATGCATATTATTAACTTATTAATATTCAAAACTAATGCACAACATACAATGTAAATATATATGTATGCACGCACACAATGTACATGCATAATTATAATAATAATAATATATTATTATGTACACTATATACATAGCAGCTACCCATTATTATCTAAAAAATATTAACCATTTTCCACAGCAAACCTCACAACATTGAAGAGTAGCTCAAGGCCATGATTATCAAGAGCTCCTAGGCTCATACATGTACATGTACATTCATGATGTGTACATTTTGAACGGTCTCCTGCCTGCCCTTCAAAAAGTTCCCCTATACTAAAGAATCCACAGATCCTCATTCAATTTTTAACTTATACCATGGGTTAACATTATTATAAACAAACTCACCAGGTTCTATTTTGATGAACCTTCTAGCAGCTGACAGAGCATCATGGTGTTGTCTATAGTAGAGCCTGCCAGCCAGGTCTCCCCAGTTGGCATACTCGGAGTAGTTGAGATAGTAGCGGATGAGTTTTTCTCTCACCTCAGCAGCAGTAGAGCTCTGCCAAAGAATCTCCTCACGCTTACTGTCTGGAACGAACAGAACCACCCCTCCAAGTTCATCAACCTCAAGTGGCACAGTAGCTGTCACAGTGGAGATGTTTTCAAGTGTCAGGGTAGGATCTGTAAAATAATGACACAATGAAGCACCATGGTGCAAAACGCTCGGCGGAATGCCACATGGAGTGGAGATCAAATGCTACTCTGTGATTATACTTAGTGATAGAAAGTTATATAGGCACAGTACAAGGCAGGTATGTAAAACTGTCTGCTGTGTATATGCAGTGCACTATTTTTATGTTCAGGGGGTTAACAATCTTGGAAGAGAGTGAGATAAAACAAACGTACCACAGATACACAAATTCTTTCCACTTAGGCGCTAGGCTGTGAACTGTCATAATATGCAAAAAGGAGATGAGCTTTATTATAGCGCATGCGCGATGTACCACGAGGGTACCTATTAATAGTATGTGGTATAAATAGATATATAGTATGTGCTATTAATAGACAGCTTAGGCATGTGGAAATAGTTTATATCACAAAAATGGCGGACTCGCACGCTAAAAAGGATGAATAGAGCCATAACTCTTCAACGAATGCTTTATAGCAAAATCCCAAAGTTGAAAACCTTTGGAGATCAGCGTGAAGTTGGCTGGTATGTTCATTTTCTAGAATAAACTTTGTATGCAGTCAGTAGACTGGTAACACACAAACAGACAAACAGACTACCGTAACGCTCGTGCGCATGCGCCGAGCGTTAATCAGTCCATGCATGTGCATAATATGCTACATGCACACATATAAATTGTTGTTATATAATAATATTATGACATTGTGTATTCCCGTTAGCTTAGATGTATCTATATGCATGCATGATTACTATGAGTATATACCTTAGATGATTTCCACTAGCCTCGTCCCTGGATTGGACCATTCATAAATTTTCAATGTTGCATGCCTCCTACTATACTTTCAACATGTGACATTGAAACCTGGGAATGGGCCTGAGGACGAGGTTAGAGCTCTAGCTATGCTGAAAAATATTGTTACTCTGTGGTATCAGTGACTCTACCATACAAGCACTGCTATTTCTGATACGCTGTGGTGCATACTTCTACGCAATGCATGTACCGTATCCTCCCGAAAATAAGCCCCCTCCCCTCTTTGACCGTCAAGTTCTTGCACAGGTATGTTTGCCTCGATTATAAGCCCCCCTCCCACCAAGTAGAGTGCACACGCATATACACGTGCATGTGAGCGCAAACGTACGTACGTAACCCCGCCCTTCAATTGACTACGAGTACAAAGAGGAATCGCTATGGTGGTGGCGTTTAGAAGGCCTGTCTTGAAGTCATTCTGTTATGATGGCACTTCTAGCTTGGCGAAGACACTTATGAGCCGGTCAAGATGCTTTTGCTTTCCTCTGAAGACGTACACACATGGAACAACAAGTCCTTTCCCCACCGCCGATCGTCGTCTGTTGCCGTCTACTTGACAGGTCATCTCGCTGCCGCTCTTAGCTACAACAGCTAGTAAACCACTGGCCAAGGGGGGCTTATATTCGAGGGAAAGTGCATATTCGAAAATAAGCCCCCTCCCCAGTCTAGGTCATGTCTATTGCAAAAAAAGGGGGGCTTATTTTCGGGAGGATACGGTATATAGTACAGTTGAGGGTCAATGGTAAATTACACTGGCACCCGTGCTATAGGGACACCCCTAATTTGAAGTGTACATGTCATACCAGTCAGTTTTTCAGCATGGCAGTAAATCTGTTCTGCCACAGCATGTTCTTCAAATATATGCAGTTGTTTAATGAGCCTCCTCCAGGAGGCATAAGGATCAAAGGCTAACCAATACCGCACAGCTGCAGTCCTCCACTCATCCTCAGTTGAATACTCTGCCTCAATCTTATGTTGCTGAGATTCATGGAGCCGTAGGATACCAAACGCTCCAATAGTGCCATTTGACAGCTCCTTATAATTGGATAGTGTCTGCCATGATACATCCTTTAGTTCTCTGAGAACATTATCAACTGTAAGAGCTGAGGGAAGAGACAAAGGCATACATGATGAGGGGTCACATCAACATAAGTATAGTTTAGCAAATCATTATGTACCATGACACTATATGTAATTGGCACTTCTGCATTGTGTTGATCATATTATAGTCAAGTTGGTTAAGTCGATTCGTCATGATCAGGTACAAATTTGATATTTGTTTGGCTAGAAACATAATGCACAATGGCATGCATGTACTTTATTTGAGAGCAAGAAGTGTTTGAAAGTAGTTTTAAACTAATTACTATACATGTATGTAAGTTGGAAGGCTCTTCATCTTCATAATAATTATCATATGATTGATAAGAAATCATTATTCGGACCTGATGACCAACAAATAATAGTATCATGGTGCTCCCTCCACTATATGTAAGTACAGTCAAGCCTCCGATAACGGACCCTCCGAGAAGCGGACAACCTCTCTACAGCGGACAAGTGCCGTGTTACCGATTGAATTTAGCATAGTTATAGTACATTAGCAACCTCCGAGAAGCGGACGCTTCTCGATTCCGGACAGCGGACAAGATCCAAGCTCCCAACGTGACTTTTCAATGCAAAACTGCCTCTAAATAGCGAACATCCGGAAACCACGCCCTTAAATTAACGATGCCACGCCCACCTTTGCCGCAATCTAAGCGGTCGCGATATTATGCCGCATGCGCGATAATAATATTAGCCTTGAATCCAGATAACGATTTGGAGTAGCCAGTACTTCAGAAACAAAAAAAATTCAGCCTGTGCTATGTTGATACTGAAAACAGAACATACCAACCACTTGATTATCATCTCTACTGCTTTATCATGCATTTACTAACTTGTTAAGGATAATACAATCAAAGTGGGTTGAGAAATCATGAACCTCCGAGATAGGGACAACCTCCGAACAAAGGACAAGAGGCCCGTTCCCAAAGTGTCCTTTGTTCGGAGGCTCGACTGTACTACTAGCTAGATCCCAAAGCTATTCAGTGTTTAAATAAAAAGTACAGTAAAGAAATAGTAAATGCTCACCATGGCGTCTTGTTCGTTTGCGCCTCTTTCTTTGTGCTGCTGGCTTCTTAATAGAGGAGACATGACCATTTCCATCTTGAGCTCTTGATCCATGTTTCAGTTGTGTTTCTTGAGCAGCAGTCTTAGACTGAGCTTCTTGACCTCCCCCTTCCCTAGCCACCTCAGCAGTAGCTCCACTAGACTCAGGACCTGGGACAACGGTGGACTGTGTATCTGATACAGTCAATAGACCAAGTTTCTTTTCCTCTTCATCTACGACATCTTGTTCTTCACGATTACTGTCCATCACTGTACCAATAGGTGGAGGGGTGGCGGTCGCTTCTGATTGGCTAGCAACGTCCACTGACTCGGCTGCTGGGAGTTGTACCGTTTCCAGACCGATAGACTCGGGCTCAAGAACTTCTCGAGTTCCCCTGGTTTTCTTTTCATCGTTTTTAACTACATCAGTTGATATTAAATTGGCAGATAAGGTACCGTGTGTATTGGTAACAGGAATTGGCTCTGAAACTAGATCAGCTTCATCTTTCCTAGTTCCCTCACCACCATGACATTGTGTCTTATCAGCATCACCTTTGGCTACATTTATAGCACTGGCAGCTTCATTTGGTTCCAAGCTGAGAGACGATGTCTGCGCAGTTGCGGCACGCTGTGCACGTGGTTTCGACGTATCAGCGATGGCAGGGTCTTTCTTTGGCTCACTGAGAACAACGTTCACTAGAATCCGGGACGCCTGTAGATCATCGTGACCTTGTGATCTGGCTCGATCAATTGATCGCTGGATAGCTTCTGGCTGGTCATATTTCACTCCCTTAATCCTTTTCGTACGTTTGTCTCTGCGCGGCGATTCTTCAATCTTTTTGTTTCGCTTGCTGTTTTTATTGCCCATCTTGACCGTGTTTATCCACTTTAATGGGTGTGTCCTGCTAATGAGTGTGTACGTGTATTGCCCCCCCCCCCGCTTCACTTATGCGCATGCGCAATATGTATTAGTAGGCATATTACATCAAAATTTTAGATTATCCCTTACACTTTCTTTGCTACATATAATAATAAAGGAGGCTTCAAGATACAATTTAGTCTTTGTTCCGTAAAATTTCATTGAGTGGTTGCGGAGATACAGCTATTTTAATAGTTCTAATAATATTATGTTGATTGCTTTAGAGGCCTATAACTCAAAAACTACACTACTGATTGACTCCAAACTTGAAATATAGCATGTAAGTACCTCTCTGCTTATTCTACTGATGAATTTAACCTGCAATAATGAATAAAAAAAATTGGTGTGCATACCTGTTTGACTGCTATTGTAGCTAGCTAATTATATTTATACTTCACTGCCTCAGAATTCCAGAAGCTGACTTCGTGCATGATTTTTTGAAATTTCTAGTTTAGATGTCCGCTCAAACACATACATAAACTCTCACAGTGGTACACACACATGTTCACACATGTACATGCACATTATGCACATATTAATATTGTTTTCTGAAGTGGAATCTATTCTTAAAGTGTTAGACAAGCCCCGAGTTCCTTAGAAGCAATGGCATGTAGACTAGTAGTAATTTGGCTAAGTAGCTTTGATAGTTCCTTTGAGTGTGATAGGCCTCAAAGGCTGATATGTAAACACAGAGGGAGGACTTGGTGCTGCAGGTAGCACAATGGCAAAGCAGTCATGTACCGCTCATCTCCTCAGATGACAGTATCACTGCATACACAATGGTCAGTCTGTTTCCGCCCCTTCTCCCAAAGAGATTAAAGTGCGTGCACTTTCTATGTAGCATTTTTTTTGGCAGAAATAGTCTAGTTAGGGGTAGTTTGAGCCAAAATTTTCATTTTTCATATTTTCAACGCATTTTCTCGTATGTTCCGCACGGATGACCAACCGCTGCCCGGATGTATAACCGGATGGCCCGTTGCACAACCGGATGACCCGTTGTGCAACCGGCTGGCCAGCGCATAATTTATAATAGCGCTAGTGCCTGTGCGCACGCTCAATTTGCGTACGCAGGCTCGAGCTAGCTCGCGACTAAAGCAGAGGTGTACAACAGGTCCAGTCGATTCTGTCCGGTTGTACAGCAGGCCTCATTAATTTCTGGCCAGTTGCACATCGGGATTACCTACACGCTGTCCGGTTGTACAACCGGCCCAGTCGATCCTGTCCGGTTGCACAGCAGGCCTCATTAATTACTGGCCAGTTGCACATGAGGATTACCTACACACTGTCCGGTTGTACAACCGGCCCAGTCGATCCTGTCCGGGTGCACAGCAGGCCTCATTAATTACTGGCCAGTTGCACATCAGGATTGCCTACACACTGTCCGGTAGTACAACCGGCCTAGTCGATCCTGTATATACAGCCTGAGCTAGGCCTCATTCAGTATAAAAGGCCAGTATATTATATCCCATCACAATCACTCAAATCAGCAGGGAGCAGTGCACAGCAGAGAGTCCTAATGTTGTGCACCAGGACATCGAGAAAGCTGTAATAGGCGTCCGCGGTTGCACATCGGGCCCGGGATAGCCGGTTGCATAACCGGCCACAGAGGAGCTAGGGTTGATCAACAGGACGTCCCGTTGTGCAACTGGATATCCGGTTGCATAACGGGCATCCGGTTACGCAACCGGCTGGATTGGTCACTGAGTCGGTGCAGAACATGTACACATGCTATTTTACACGAAGTAAAAATGCTGATTGAGCTCTTTTCAACCGAACATTTCAAAAATGGTTGAAACTACTGAAAAATTTGAAATCAGCACCTTGAAGTACCCCTAGAAGTATAAAATGCCCTGGAAAAGTGAGCAGCATGGAGCAAGTTGAAGTTATCCATTAGCAATATTTGTGTGCCACAGTAGTTGAGTATGTGGTATTTTTATGGAGTTTTCCTGAAATGTTCATTCCTTCTCAGCAAATAATTTTTTTTCAGTTTTGTATTTTAATTGTAGAAGCCTACTGCCCAAAATTGATGAGCTTGCTGCTCTTTGTGCTGCAAACAAGCCTGACATTGTCTGTCTAGTTGAAACATGGCTTTCAGCCGATATTTTGAATTCTGAAGTAGCCATTCATAATTACTCTCTTATTAGACTTGATAGGAACAGACATGGCGGTGGTGTGGCTATTTATGTTCATAATTGTGTTTTGTACAATATTGTGTTATCTGGCCCTGCTGAGCTGGAACTTGTTATTGTTTCGTTGTGCAAGTCTGGTTTTAAATTATGTTTAGGCGTTTTTTATAGACCCCCTTCTTCCCAATCTTCCATTTTTGATAATTTGTGTGAAACTTTGCTTTCTGTAGATCAGGCATATTTTTCTAATTTTGTACTATTAGGTGATTTTAATGTTAACTTTTGTAATACTCATCCTTTGTACTCTCATATTTGTAATCTCATGTTCAGCTTTTCACTCACTCAGGTAGTAAGTTCACCCACTCATTTCACCTCATCTACAGAGCAATTTTCATTAATTGACCTGGTTTTTGTATCAAATATTAATCTTTATTCTGAATGTAATACCATCCCCCAGCTGTCAAACTCTGATCACTATGGTTTATCACTTACCATGAGACACCATCATGTTACACCAGTCCCCACACCACGGAGAACCATCTGGCGGTACAATCATGCTAATTTTGAGTTAGCCAATGATCTTTTTTGTGACACTGATTTTGATGGGATACTTGATCCTGGAGATATTGAGGGAAGTTGGAGACATTTCAAAACCGTTTTTATGGAGGTTATGGAGCAATGCATTCCGAAATCTGTGCTCCCCCAAAGACGCAATTTGCCATGGTTAAGTAAGGAAATTGTTCAGTTGATTAAGAAGAGGAATTATTACTTTAGGAGGGCGCGCAGCAACGGTGATCCTAATGATCTTGTAAAATTCAGACATTTGCGTAACAAGGTAGTATCCAAACTGAGAGTAGCAAAACAGACCTTCTTCTCAGAATTAGAACCAGGCAATCCAAAAGAATTCTGGAAAAAACTGAGATTGATAAGTCACAAGGAATGCTCCATCCCAACTTTATCTAGTGAAAGCGCTACAGCTGGTACTAGCCTAGACAAGGCAAATCTTCTGAACATCTCATTTGCTAAGAGTTTCAATCACTCAGTTCCTGTCCTCACCGCTGCAGACATCCCTGACATCTCACCAGCTGGCTGTGTAGATGAACTTCTCTGCACTGAAGAGGAAGTTTTTGATCTATTGTGTGGTCTTGACTGTAGCAAAGCCAATGGGCATGATGACATCTCAGCACGGATGCTTAAAGAGACAGCCCTTAGCATCACATCTGCTGTAACCAAACTTTTCAATACCTCGATCAGATTAGGTGTTATCCCTTCCGAATGGAAGACTGCACGTGTCACACCCATCCCTAAGGGAACTACTTCCTCTAATCCAGCAAATTATCGACCAATATCTCTGCTTTCTGTGTTGAGCAAGCTCCTTGAAATACACATCAGAAACATTTTACTCGATCATTTCCGTCAGCATTACCCTCTCTGTGATATTCAGTGGGGTTTCACCAAGGGCAAGTCAACAACTGGGGCACTTCTTGCTGCCACAGACCAGTGGCACCAAATGCTTGATGACGGCCTTGAGATCTGCACGGTATTTTTTGACTACAGTAAGGCATTTGACTCTGTCCCGCACCGCCAAGAGTACTTCTAGCAAAACTGCAATCTGTCAATGTCCACCCCCACATTTTGAAGTGGATTGCTTCTTACCTTTGTGAGAGAACCCAATATGTGTGTGTCGGAGGTGCTAATTCTGAACTACAACCTGTGATATCAGGTGTCCCTCAAGGGTCTGTGCTGGGCCCCTTGTTATTCAACTTTTACATAAATGACATCTCACAGGTACCTCTTACTGCAGGCACTATGTCTCTGTATGCAGATGATATGATGTTATACCGTGTCATTCGTTCACAAATAGACTTTCTTGCCCTTCAAGCTGATGTTGACTGTTTGAGTGTTTGGTCTGATGAGAACCGTTTAAATTTTAACACTGCAAAATGCAAATACATGGTCATCTCAAGGAAGAAACAACCTACATTACCCAGCTCGTCAATTGTTATAAATAATTCTCCCCTAACTAGGGTTGAGTCATATAAGTATCTTGGAGTGTGGATCACTTGCAGACTTAGTTGGTCTCTACAAGTTGAGGAAGTTTGCAAGAAAGCAAGGCGACACATTGGTGTTCTCTATCGGAAGTTTTACCAGCATGCAAGTAACAAAACCTTCTTAAGGCTATATCTAACTTACATTCGCCCGCACCTAGAATATGCAGTAGCTGTCTGGGATCCCCATCAGCAGGGTCTCATTAACAGCCTGGAGAGTGTTCAGAGGTTCGCCCTTAAAGCCTCCACTAGGAATTGGAAAGCCAGCTATGACACCCTTATAAACATTTGCAATGTACCCACCCTGGAAGAGCGTAGGCACTGTCTGAAGCTGTCTATTCTATATCAAATATTCAATGGTCATATCTCAATCCCTTCTGCTCGTGTTGAAAGAAGATCATTGCAAAGAGAGCTGAGAAACTCTTCCTCACTCATGCTAAATCAAAGATCAGCTGTACACACAAATGCGCATCAGTACTCTTTCTTCCCACATACCATCTCACTGTGGAACCAACTCCCCTCAGCTGTACAGTCATGTCCCTCATTAAATACTTTTAAGCACTCATTATTAAGTTTAAATGTCTGACTTGTGTCTGCATACTACCATACTTCATTCATTAACTACACGTAATTATTTAATCTTACATAATTATATCACCTATGTTTAGTTACTATAATTCTGGGTACATTACAAGTTAGCATTGTTGCTATTTATGTATCCATGCATCTATGCAGAATTATTATATACAAAAAAAAAAAAAAAAAGCCCTGCAATGCAGGAAGTGGTTACAACCCAACACTTTGGATACTGCAATGTAGTGCTATCTTTGCTGTGGTGCAAGTTTGGTGTTCGTAGCACATGATTGTAGTGAGTAGTTATGATCCCTGAAACTTCATAATATTTAAATGTGTGCAGGTTTTTTATAGGCAATTTTTTGTGATTCTGACATGCCTAGTATTAGCCTAACCACGCCTGATACATGACATTGTGCATTTATAATACGGTAATACTGTAGCTAAATCTTCCACATTCAAAAAATTTCGGTAGTTTGGCTAGATCTACATGTGTATAGCCTCCCGCGTTTCCCTTAGTTATTAAACTGCATGTATGCGGTAATATCTGCAGTAGCTATATATAGCTAGTCAGTCATGATCTACCTCATTCGAGTATGAAAGCTTTTCACTGGTTGCCGCTGTTACTACTGGTCTCAGCTGCTGATAATAAGAACCTGACCTTCATGCTGGTCACGTCCTGGGGTGGGTTTGGCTATAACTCTTCAGGAACTCTCCCGGCTGCTGAAATTGCTCTCACCGGGAACATCACTGACAATCGTCCTGATCTGCTACCAGGCTACAACCTGGTGTACGATCAAGTCAGAGATTCAAAGGTCAGTATCTAGATCTAGCTTGCATTATTTTAATGATGATAGATAAGCTTTTAAACAGTACTTAGCTATCTGTTCCAAATCATGATCATTTGCATGCATATATATATTAATTTTGAATAATTTTTGAAAAGACTGAAGTTGATACAGGAGCCTGACAGTGTGTAGCTAACTGTTATATAGCTGAGCTATAAGAATAGAGACTAGCTAGATATAAATACATGATAGTAGTATGAAGAGCAGAAGAGAGTCTATAATGTAAAGATTGTGTAAAGATTATGGTACCTAAGCATCAAATTTGCTTCCTGTCAGTATTTCTGGCTATGCAGTAGTACAGTCAAGCACTGATGCTGGTATGAAGCCCTACACGTTCATGTACTTATCCTTTATGCTTACATTTGCATTATTGATATTGTCTATTATGTATTCCTGTATACATACAGCTACTTATTTTGTGCTTTTTCTACAGCCAAGAAAGCTTTCTGCTCATAACATAATATTAATTTTGCTGGTGAATGTTTGAGAGAGGCTGGAGTACCAGGTCTCAATACGGAGCTGATAAAGGAGATCCCATCACTGTGGAAGGCACTGTCTGATGACGAAAAACAGGTTCATATAATACAGTACGAGTATTCAAGTGTTTATAGTGGAACCCCTCTTAATGGCCACCTTGTCTACAACGGCCACTCACCTTGGTCCTAACTTCATCACCATAGTATTACACTGTTCTCCCCAAATAAAATTCAAGGCATGATAAAAGGGCATGGTGTGGGTGGAGTCTGTGACCACAACAAAGGTTTTGGGTTATCCCATTCCCCACATCAAAGAGAGTTCTGTACTGAAGGCTGTAGTATCGCGAAGATCAAGCTTTGCGTAACAGTTAGTTAGCAAGTTGAAATATTATTGTGCACACACTCGATAGATAATACAAGACATACATACATATACATGCGGCCAAAAATCAGAGAACAAAAGACCATTGTGCATTTGGCGCGGGGCGCCAGTACAAGATAATTACATAAGTAAATGTAATACAGGATAAGGGATGACATAACATGATATAATCACTACACTCCTCCCCTGTAAACACAAAGTAAATAAAAGGTGACAAAAAAATGAGAAGTATGCAATAATGCAAAAAAAAATTTAGTTCAGTTCATCAACCAGTCTCTCTGGTGCTTTGCGATTACGAGTAGGATACCTCGGAGCAGTTGGTGCCTCATTGACATTTTGCTCTGGTGAATCAACTGCTTCGCCATCCTCGGACTCTGCTGATTCTGCATTATCAGTAGGGGTTGGGAAATGAACGTAAGTATCTGTCTCAAGTTCACCATCATTTGACGTAGTGGCAGCAGCATCTCCCAAGGCTTTCAAGTGATCAACGTGTCTTTTCCACATTTTCTTATCCTCTGTTTCAACAACATAGGAGTGGGGACCACTTTTCTGCTTTACAATGCCGACAATCCACTTGGGTCCCGGTCGCAAATTTCGCACCATCACTCGTTCTCCAATATCGAAATCTCGTTCCTTAGCATGACGATCGTGCTGTGACTTTTGCAACGACTGTTTGTCAAATACATGCTGCTCACAACTTGGGTTAAGCAAATCGAATCGAGTGCGCAAATTCCGTTTTAGGAGCAAGGTACATGGGGGCACTCCTGTTGTTGCATGTGGCGAAGAACGGTAGGTGAGAAGAAATGTTGATAGACGATGCTGAAGTGAGCGTCCATCGTTCTGGCTTGCTTTGAGAGCCTGTTTGAATGACTGCACGAACCGTTCAGCGAGGCCATTTGATGATGGATGATAAGGAGCTGTACGAATATGACGGATACCATTTCCTCGCATAAAAGCGGCAAACTCCTCAGATACAAACTGGGGTCCATTGTCACTTACAAGTTGTTCAGGGAGTCCCTGAGCTGCAAAAAGGTGTCGTAGCACCTCGATGGTCTTGTCAGCTGTCGTTGACGACATACGAAACACTTCCGGCCATTTTGAGTACGCATCTACCACGATAAGAAATGTAGAACCTTGAAAAGGGCCGGCAAAATCGACGTGAATGCGCTCCCATGGTTTTGATGGCCAGGACCATGGATACAATGGTGCAGTTGGTGGTGAATTCTTCACTGATTGGCAAGATTTGCAAGATTTTCCCAATTCTTCGATATCTTTATCAAGGCCAGGCCACCAAAAGTAACTCCTTGACACCGCTTTCATCTTCGAGATTCCAGGATGGCCTTGGTGCAGCTCGTCTAGCAACTTCGTTCGCAGCTTAGTGGGTACTAACACACGTATTCCCCATAACAGACAACCATTTTCAACGGTAATCTCCTGCTGTTTTCTCTGAAATGGAAGCAGGGCTGCAGACACCTCATTCGGCCATCCATGCTTGGTATATCGCATCACTTTACTCAGTAGGACGTCTGTTCTGGTGGCTGTTTGCAACTGACTTGCTGTCACTGGGAGACTTGCAATCTGTGACACATTGAAAATTCCAGGCTCAGGTGAATTTCCTTCAAAACCTGGCTTCAACAAAGGTAGGCGAGATAATCCGTCAGCATTAGCATGAGCAGTAGTTGACCGGAATTCTATCTGATAGTGGTATGCTGACAACAAAATAGCCCAGCGTTGAAGTCTGGCCGCAGCCAATGGTGGAGTTCCTTTCTGCGGTCCAAGTATGGCCGTCAAAGGCTTGTGGTCGGTAACAAGAATAAACTGTCGCCCGTAAAGATAAAGGTGAAATTTCTTGACGGCAAAGATGAGAGCTAATGCCTCTTTCTCGACTTGAGCATAATTTCGCTCACTTGCTGTCAGCGTGCGCGATGCAAAGGCTACGGGCCGTTCACTGCCATCGTCCATCACATGTGATAATACCGCACCCACTCCATATGCTGAAGCATCTCCAGCAACTTTGATTGGGAGCCTCGGATCATAGTGAACTAATACATCGGAGGACACTAACTTCTCTTTTGCCAGATTGAAGGCTTGCATACGTGTTTCAGACCAATTCCATTTGCAATCGCTGTGGAGTAGTGTGGTTAACGGATGAATGATCGATGCGAGATCAGGGATGAACTTCCGATAATAATTCAGCAACCCGAGAAACGAGCGTAGCTGTTGCACATTCTGTGGGGGAGGTGCATTCTCAATAGCCTCCACTTTGCTCTTTGTTGCTCGCAATCCTTGTGAGTCGATTAAGTGTCCCAGGTATTCCACTCTAGGACGCAGAAAATTGCACTTGGATTTCTTCAAACGTAATCCATGTTGCTGGAGCCTCTTCAGCACTGCTTCCAGATTCTTCAAATGTTCCGTATCATTCGCTCCAGTAACCAAGATGTCATCTATGTAGCACATCACTCCCGGCAGGCCCTGAAGGATTGTATCCATTACCCGCTGAAAAATAGCAGGTGCCGAAGCAATTCCATATGGAAGGCGAGTGTATCGGTACAATCCTCGGTGGGTGTTGATGGTGACATAGGGCCGCGACTCGTCGTGTAGCAGTAGCTGTTGGTAGGCCTGTGCTAGATCAAGGACAGAAAATTTGTCCCCTCCAGCCAAAGATGCAAACAAATCATCCGGTTGGGGAAGTGGGTACTGCTCGACATCCAGCGCCTGATTCAATGTTACCTTGTAATCTCCACAAAGGCGTACTCGACCATCCTTTTTCGGCACAACAACAAGGGGAGTGGCCCATTCACTGTAAGTAACTCTTTCCAGGACTCCATTCTGTTCAAGGCGATCCAGCTCACCTTCTACAAGTGGCTTTATAGCAATCGGTACAGACCTCGGCTTGAAAAATTTCGGTTTGACATTCTCTTTTATCGCTAGCTGTGCTTTGAACTGTTGGATGGTTCCGAGATCGTCGGAAAAGATTTCGTGGTATTCCTCCAACAAGGTGTCAAGCTTTTTTCTGGGATCCTGCTGCAATGTAACAGCAGCTATCTTTTTCCAATTTAATCGCATCGATTTCAGCCAGTTTCGACCAAGCAACGGTGGTCCATCACCCGTTACAACAACAAGTGTCTGCTCGACTGGGGGTTGATCTTCATACTGCACCCGAACTGGCAGCTTACCCAGCACAGACATTCGCTCACCTGTGTATGTTTTGAGAGGTAGTGTGAAAGATTGTAGAGATAGAGTGGAAAACATCGACTTGTAGGTACTCTCTGAGATGATTGATATATCAGCACCGGTATCCAATTCCATGACTACTGGCTTGTCATTGATATGCACTTTCACCTCGATGGGCGGTGATGCGCTAGCTCCAATAGTAAACAATGCCAGCTCTTCGTCTGATGATGCTTGTTCGGTAGGCTCCATTTCCACCTCTACCCATTTCGTTTGAGGCTTTGACATGGGCGTTCTCCTCGACTTCACTGACTTCTTTGGAGATCTACAAGCCGGTGCAATATGTCCAACTTTACCACAATTGTGGCAAGTCGCTTCACGAAATTTGCATTCATTTGCTGTATGGTTGTTGCGTCCACATCGGTAACATGGCTTACGCTTAGCTGCAGTGGATTTAGGCGATGTGATATTCATGACTACCGGCGGAGATTCTTTGAATTGCTTAGCATCACGTGCAGCTGCCTCCATGCCTTGTGCTATTTCTTGTGCTTTCGTTAGTGTGAGCTTACCTTCTGCCAGTAGCCGTTTTTGAATGTTCTCGCTCCGCATTCCCACAACATACTTGTCTCGTAAGGCTTCGTTAAGGAATGTGCCGAATTCATACGTCTGAGCCAACTGACGTAACTCAGCAAGATAATCTGCCAGCGATTCACCAGCTGCTTGTGCCCTCTTGTAGAATCGAAAACGCTCAGCAATGATGAGGGGCTTAGGCTCAAAGTGGTCTTTAAGGAGTTTTTCCAGATCCTTTAGCGGCTTGTCCTTGGGCAAGGTCGGCGCCAATTGCCCTCTCAGTAGAGAGTAAGTCTTAGATCCAATGATCGTAAGTAGCACTGACACTTTCTTGGCGTTGGCAATGTCATTTGCCTCGAAATACAAGTGTAAACGCTCGAGATCCTCGGAGATCTTTTCATTTTCAGGATCGAACTCGGCAATTTTACCAATAGATTTAGCCATCGTACGTGCAGCGAAGTAAGTCCACTCCTCGTCGCCAGTGTAGTATCGCGAAGATCGAGCTTTGCGTAACAGTTAGTTAAGTAACCGTTAGCGAGAGAAGGTTTTCCTGAATAATACTATACGTATATACGTCACTATAGCATCACGTGATCTATTCACCTGCGCCCGCGCCCGCGGCCCATCGCGTGTAATTATATTATGTTCTCGTATAGCTATAATAGTATACAATACTGTCACTATAATAGTACTGCAGTGTTCTTTGTTCTCCAGTTCTCCATGTACTCTGTGTTCTCAACTGTTCTCTCATAGACTACAATACTGTCACTATAATACTAATACTGCATGCTGATGTGTCCAGTGTTCCTTGTTCTCCAGTTCTCCATGTACTCTGTGTTCTCAACTGTTCTCTCAGAAACTACAATACTGTCACCATATATACTATAGTGCTGCTGATGTTTCCAGTGTTCCTTGTTCTCCAGTTCTCCATGTACTCTGTGTTCTCAACTGTTCTCTCATAGACTACAATACGGTCACTAATACTGCATGCTGATGTGTCCAGTGTTCCTTGTTCTCCAGTTCTCCATGCATGTACTCTGTGTTCTCAACTGTTCTCTCAGAAACTACAATACTGTCACCATATATACTATAGTGCTACTGATGTTTCCAGTGTTCCTTGTTCTCCAGTTCCCCATGTACTCTGTGTTCTCAACTGTTCTCTCATAGACTACAATACTGTCACTATAATACTAATACTGCATGCTGATGAGTCCAGTGTTCCTTGTTCTCCAGTTCTCCATGTACTCTGTGTTCTCAACTGTTCTCTCATAGACTATAATATATACAATACAGGGGCGTAGCCAGGATTTTAGGTAAGGGGGTGCTGGAGTACGCGCGCGAAGCGCGCGCGCAAAATTTTAAGCCACGCCCACTTATTAACCGTCAAGGTCGAAGTTCAAATTGTCATAGAGAACGCGTTCTGAATGTAGCTAGCGAGCTAGCTCAAGGTTTTCGGCCGAATCTTGGGATGAGATAAGTTTCTAACTATCTTCTAAGCTGTTTTTTGTAGTAGATGATAGTTTGGAGTAGCCAAGGGGGTGCTGGATGAGGCTGTTCTATGGACTATGTGAAGGCTAGGCATGACTAGGCCAAGAGCAGAGGGGGGTGCTCGAGCCCCCTGAGCACCCCCCCTGCCTACGCCACTGCAATACTGTCACTATAATAATACTAATACTGCATGCTGATGTGTCCAGTGTTCCTTGTTCTCCAGTTCTCCATGTACTCTGTGTTCTCAACTGTTCTCTCATAGACTATAAGGCCAGTCAAACTGAATTCGCAGTTTATCGTCACCGCCCGCATGGATTTTCAGACTTTCTCAAAAAATTTCATATTTCAGATTGTATACAGCAACTATATGGCACTTTGGCCCCGCCCCCTCGATCGCTGCAATTGAAGGGCGTGGCCTCGGCGATCGCGAGATCGAACCTAGACTCTTTTACTAGTTTGAAATCTGAATAATGACCGCCCGCCCGCATGCAAAATCGAAAAGTCTGTGACGATAAACTGTGAATTTAGTTTGCCTCGCCTAATATAATTATACAATACTGTCACTATAATAATACTAATACTGCATGCTGATGTGTCCAGTGTTCCTTGTTCTCCAGTTCTCCATGTACTCTGTGTTCTCAACTGTTCTCTCAGAAACTACAATACTGTCACCATATATACTATAGTGCTGCTGATGTTTCCAGTGTTCCTTGTTCTCCAGTTCTCCATGTACTCTGTGTTCTCAACTGTTCTCTCATAGACTACAATACGGTCACTAATACTGCATGCTGATGCGTCCAGTGTTCCTTGTTCTCCAGTTCTCCATGTACTCTGTGTTCTCAACTGTTCTCTCATAGACTACAATACTGTCACTATAATACTAATACTGCGTGCTGATGTGTCCAGTGTTCCTTGTTCTCCAGTTCTCCATGTACTCTGTGTTCTCAACTGTTCTCTCATAGACTACAATATGGTCACTAATACTGCATGCTGATGTGTCCAGTGTTCCTTGTTCTCCAGTTCTCCATGTACTCTGTGTTCTCAACTGTTCTCTCATAGACTACAATACTGTCAACTGTTCTCGGTAGTGGCGTGATGCGCATGCGCATTGCGTCTAACTCGTATTACAACAAACTCAGCTGCCGTTCTGTTCGCACCGTTCAAAGGAAAAGTTTTAAGAATGATCCAGGACGACCTCGACGAGTCCGACACTGAACTGCTGGATATCGAGGCAGGGAGTTGTGTGTCAGGCTGCGGATCCGGAAGTTCACGGCCTTCCACGCCTGGCGGCGGCCGTTTCAGTCGCTGTCGGCCAGTGTCTGTGCAAAGTGAGAATTCAAAATACTTATAGGGCTATTCCAGTTAATAAGGATACACCCCCATGGAAGAACACTAATTAGTCTTCAGGGTTTTTTTTTTGGAGAATCTAATTTCTGTCTTATGGGCTCAAAATAACATTTAATAATTTGTCTGATGGGTATCTTAAATTAGATTAATAATTTGTCTGATGGGTAGATGGGTATTTTAAAGAAGTGAGGGAGAATCAAATCATACAATTAATTATTAATAATCAGGGATTCCCCCAGAACAGAATCCAAACCGGGTGCTTAATGATATTCATAGGGTTTTAATTAAGTTGTGGCTTTAAACTCCACCCATTTCTTTGATGTTTATCCAATTAGCCCAAAGTCAAGCCGGGTGGCCCACCCTGATTCAGGTATGCTGGGGGAAACACTGAATAATAATAACCAAATAATTTACTCATCAGCCTTAAATTACATATACATCTCAGATGCTCCCACAACCATGGTATCACAGTGCTATATTATTATAGTATACAGTGCATGGAACCCCTCTATAAGGACATCCCTGAAATGATGAAACCTCCCTTAATCAGGACACCATGCATGGTTCCAGCAACGTATAGCTAGAAAGGTGCCACCCCAGAAATGAGAACACTTTTGATCAGGACACCTTATTAAGCTGTCCCAATTCGGAATAATATTATACAGAGAATTCTACTCTACTGTAGAAGTATTGAACCACACTATCACATATATCCTAGCTCTAGAGTATGTCTGTGCATACCAGGATAAATATAGGATAAACAAAAGGGGTCAGATATAGCTACCCGTTCAGACTAATCGTGACCTGCTCTGAGAAAAGGCACCACTCGGGATATTTCATAAAAAATGAGTTTTTAGCAAGGATTGATCTGTGTGTGCTGAATCCAATGGTGCAAGTTTCATAAAAATTTATATTGATCACAAGTGGAATTATGACCATTTTTATATACACAGATAGATATAATATTCGATTTTCGGAAAATGCGTATAATTTTGTATTAAATTGTATGTGTCCGAGAAATTGTTTGCGCCCATAACGATAGTTTACATTTGCAACTATATAAACATAGCATATCAATATGTATATGAAGCCAAAATCCTATAGTTTCTGGTAAAGTAAAAAAAATAAAATTTTATCCCGAGTGGTCCCTTTTCTCAGAGCGGTTCACAATTATTTGGATACATACTGATACACAGCCTAGCTTTAATTTACATCATGATTTTGGTTTTATAATTTATCCCTAAAGATATAGATCGACCCCTTAGGGACATAATTTATATTATTGTCGACTTAGCTAATAAATATCCCTATGGAGAATTACGTAATACCGTAGAGCTGGAAAATTTGGCAGGGAATAAAATTGGGTGGGTTGATGGTATGCCTCTAAATTAAATTCTGATCTGCATGCATGTAATATATGTACACATAATAACAAGAGAGTATAAGATAATATTATAGCGATACCATACCATAACCGCCAATTTAAAATCAATTTAAAGTGCTGAATAGTGTGAAATGCGCCATTGGGACCCAAATTGCCTAACTTATGTGACTGCCAATATTTTTACCTATATGGTATTAATTTAATCCAAGCTATCCTTCAAACAAACTCTCCCCATTACCATAATAATAGTATACTTGTACTTTGATGTATACAAATCTTGTATACCAATTACAAGTATTACAAGTGAAATAGGCACCTGAGTTTGAAATACCATTCTGAGTTGAAATACCTATCTGACTTTGTGTATGTATACTATTAGCCTGTGATAGTGAGGTTGTATGTTGAATTTGGGTAAATAGCACTCTGAAATAGGCATTTGGTTCATCAAATTGTACTCGCTATCGCTCGTACATTTTTGAACCAAATACCTATTTCAGAGTGCTATTTTACCCAAATTCAACATACAACCTCACTATTACCTATACTAATTAATGATAAGTATGTGCTCAAGTATTGTCATAGGGCTTACTTGGGCCAGTGCTCATTCTGTTTGTCATGGACTAGCTATGTCAATCATGTTTATTTGCATAATATTATGATTTTTTCTAGGGGTTATGACTCTGTATGCACATGGTGTGCGTATACACATACATGTGCATAACTATAGCAGTTGAGCCTTGCCATGTTTCTCTAGTTTCTGTATTGTAATGTTTTAGAGATGCTACTTGTTGAGCTCAAAAACTCCAGAAGATTTTATAAAATTTACCTAATATTATGCCACTTGTCGAGAGGTGAATAGTGAGGTACTGTTTATTATAATAATATTATAATTAGCTATCTTTGTTGTGACAGCTAAATATGCAGTGGCGTGTCCAGAATTTGAAGGAGGGAGGTGCTAAATTTTAGGCCACGGCGCCCAAAACGTTGCTTACAAAGCGAATTTTAAGTTCATTGTTGGTTCTGGCTACCAGTTGTTGATTATCAGCATAAAGAGTTGCCACTGAGCTACTGATCTGGTTGTTGTGCCAGAGCTGAGGGGGGTGCTCGAGCACCCGGAGCCCCCCCTTGGACACGCCACTGATATGTTTCATACAATTGCAAGTGTGAACTAGCTATAATAAACTCGAGGACAGGTGTTAGCAACAGCAAGAAAGTATAGTGATCATTACTCATTAAGTTAATCGATTTAAGCTACATGTATAAACCAGTGCCCCCCTCCTCTGTATGCAACTCTGACCCCTTAGCCAAGCTTCCCCTTCAGAATACCAGTATGTAAGTTTAGGTAAATAGCATATACTAATAGGCCATATTCACAATAACATTCTATTATCTCCACTAGCATATCACAGGGAGAATGGCACTGTTGGTATGCTAGTAAGATAGAGCTATCAGGAATTATGGCTGAGGACTCATATCCCCCCCCCCCCCCCCCCCAGTAATAGAAAATAAACAAGGAGGAGCTAGAGGGTCTGGCTGGTGTACTACTAAAGTATCCACAAAGAGAGGGAAGGGGTGGTGAATGAAGCTGGCCAACAGCAGTACTTGATCTATACTTTCCTGAGGCTCTAGCTCAATTCAGGATCATGCAGTGTGTGCAATGGAGTTAGTGATTGTGTATGTGAAGCTCCACCACAGATGGAGTGATGCAGCCCTAGCGGTGCACATAATTAGTCTGTTTGGGTTAACACCTTCCTTATAAGGAAAGTGTGAATGTCACTATGTACACACCTGTCCACTGCTGCATAAAAGTTACTGCTTTGAGTTTGCAAAGCTCACTGGTAACCTATTATATGCTCCAATCTCATCATACTCTTAAACACATTCCCCAAATTTATATGACATACAATGTACTCAGACAGCATTCACTCTCAAACTCAGAGCTTCAAAGGTCACACTCTATTGTAATACCCTAATCACATCACACATACCCTAATCACATAGCACTTAAAAACAACTCATACATACCCTAATCACTTCACACATACATAATATTATCATATCATACCCTAATCACATCACACTCTCAAATAATTAACTAGTATACATATAATAGTTATCTGCCAGTAATTGGGGTGCATGAGATGCATGGTCGAATGTACCACAATTACTGGCAGAATGCATCTCATGCACCCCAATTACTGGCAGATAACTATTTTATTGGTAGTTGACCTCTGTTCATCATTGGCCTACTTTATGATGATTCAACCCCTTCCCATAGCCGGCAAATTGCCCATAAAAACTTTGGTTGCTAAGCAACTATCAACAAATATCCATACACTCTAATACCTCCAAACTATTCATAAACATACCCAATTAAACTATCACTTCATTGACTCATACACATACCCATTCCATCATTGATCAATATAATAATAATACAATGTACCCTAATCACCTCAATCGCAATTGAGTATTATCAATCACATCACACATACTCATATATACCCTCATAATCCATAATACATACCTAGCCTAATAATCACATCAAATTAATACCCTAATATCATACAGCTCAAACACATAATTGCCAAGGTAAATAGTGGCAGAATATTCTCCAATACAGAGATTAGAGTCTCAAACAGGTTCATGTTAGTGTACACAGTGACACTGTGCTCAATATAAAAGAATTAATAGGTACTAATTAAATTCCTATGTCAAGGTCAGTTATATGGCAGCCATTATCTTGTATTGGCCTGCCTGCCATATAACTATAACTTATTGTATCCCCTCACACACTCATTGACAAGTAACATAACACCACATACCCACTTAGATACATAATACCACATACAATCTCCATAATAATAGTTATTATTATTATGGACTATACAGTACACAGTACGTAGTTGACCATCGCCTAGCAACAGAAGTTCTTATAGGCAAATTACTGGATACCAGAGGGGTATTGGTGATCATAGGGTAGCATAGGTGGCGGAACCAGGGGGGCATCAGGGGCATGTGCCCCCCTTGCATAATAGTCCTTTAATAGATCCCTTTTGTGGTAGACATGTGACACATCCACTGCGTCTCTCCCCCCGTCATCCTCTGCCACTGGGTAGGCCAATGATGAGAGGAGTCATGAGAAACTTAACTAGTACGTTGTATGCAAGACCTTACCTGGGGTGTATTCGATCATGCATCTTGTGCACCCCAATTAAGGTCTTGTATAGCTTACAATCCACCAGTCATGCTGTTCTATATTATTGTAATATACTTAATGCATTAATTCTCTTGGCTGTGCCACGGACACATTCAATTCTTCAATAGTAATCCCCTACCATTTTTGCAGTGGTTCCCTTCAAGCACAGTATCAATTACCTTATTGTTTCTGCTAATTAAAGGGTAATACCCCAGACATCATCCATTTAGCAGCTCCCTATCGACACTACCTCTCAGTGCCCTATGGACACTGTAATGTCAATTCAAAAATGCTTGAGATAATAATCATATTATTATGGAATAAAATAATAGCCATCATTGCTAATTTCACCTGTGAAGGAAGTATATTAATATTATTATAATTAGTCCGGAAGGTATCCAGTGTATTCATTATGACGTCTTGGGGGTTCAATTAATTATAAGTTGTCATCAGGGTACAATTAATGTACCCATAATTAGTCCAGAGGGTACCCAGTGTAGTCATTATGACGTCTTGGGGGGGGGGGGGGGGGAGTGGCTTTAATTAAGTTGTCATAAGGGTAAATGTATAATATATACCCATAATTAGTCCGGAGGGTACCCAGTGTATTCATAATGACGTCTTGAGGGGTGAAGTGGCTTCAATTAAATTGTCATCAGGGTAAGTGTGCCATAAATTAGTCTTGAGGGTGTTTAGGTGGTTTTAATTATTGTCATGGGGGGAAACGTGATAGTGTTCTTCCATGGGGGTGTATCTTTATTAACTGGAATAGCCCATAGACATGCATGGGGGAGGTGTTCTACGGCGTCACCTCAATGGGGGTTGTTCTAGGAGAAGAGGGCATGTAACTAGGCACCTGGGCAAAACTCATACCTTACAGTGGTTTGTAACTATAATTTAGGCCAGGCAAACCGAGGCTACATTCATAGTTTATAGCATCAGCCACATCCATATCCCAACACTATACATGCGGGCGGGCGGTAATTTAATTAGCGATACACTCAGGCTGCCAGTTTATTCTGGCTGTCCTTCACGCAGTCTGCACTTGCTTCACCACTATATACTTAGCTATATCACTGCCAGCTACATTTTCTTCAAGTTCCTCTTTTGTGTATTCTGTAAATAACTCCATCATAGCGATCCTCGCTCAGCGAATCATGAGATATGAGTAGGGACTGCCTCCTGGCGCGCACGTCTATAGCACATGCGTGTGATTGCGACCATGTGCCAGTCAGGGAACTCGCCTCACCGTTCAGCACCACACTGCGAGTGACACAATACTTGCACTGCCACAAAAGTATAAAAGATACCTGTCGCACTTTAGAGCCTAGAGTGAGTGCAGTTCGCCAAAACTACGTAACATATTGAAGCCGTATACGATCTCGCAGTATAAACCTCGTTTCGCTCGGAATAATAACCTCTGCATGGACTGCAATATGCCTGTGGACAACATGGGCGTTTTAGGGGGGTTTCCTAGGTTTCTGGAAACAGCTGAGCATTCCATAATCGTTAATGCTCTCTCCATGTGTAAGTACAGTCTTGAGTGTTGAATATAGCTAGGTAGCTAGCTAGCTATAACTGAAACTAGATTTTACCACTTTAAAACCATCTCCAAAAAGGCAAAAGCAAGGTATCAGTATAAAATTTCATGTACTTCTGGATAGCCAACCCAGCCTTGTTGAGAGTACCCCCTAGCAGAAAGCTGCTATATATAGGCAGCTTCAAGTGTTACAAAGCCATACATGCATCTATAGCTTAGAAATCCCCAAGCATAAAGCCTAGAATTGCCCCTGGACAAGATCCTGATAAGCTTAATTCAGGGTGGATTTGAATTTTGCTAGGTACACAGGGCATAATAGCATACAGTTACTTGCCCTCTTCTCCTTTAGGAGTCTATATATATATGGCCCTTGTTAATAATTTCATAAACTTTTTAGATGGAGTGATCGGTGTTATGGTGCATCCAAGCACATTCATAGAAGAAAGTAACTTCTATATTTCAGAAGTGGTCCTTAAAGTAAAGATACGAAACAGTGAGGCTGGATGGGTAGTGAGGGTGTCGGAGGTGACGGGAGAGGAAGCTCAGTAAGTTAACAACATTGTATATACACTGGCATATACCGTAAATTGCGAAAATTTCGTGTTAAAAATATTTCGTGGGGTAAATTTTCGTGTTAAATAATTTTCGTAGGCGGCGACCCCTTACCGTATACATTAACGTTATGAATATGCATGCATTAAATTTCGCGTGTTTAATTTTCGTAGCTAGAACGGACTACGAAAATATGTTAACAACGAAAATTCCCGATTTACGGTATTAATATTACATATATAGTGTGAGAGTTCATATTATTTAAAATGAAGGCAGCAAACACTTAGCACAATGTCATGCACACACACACACACACACACACACACACACACTCAAAGCAAGTACTATAACCCTTGTGCTAATTACTGTATAGAAGTATACACAATATAATATATTCATGCATAGCATGCTCACTGTTCAATTGCAGAATGTGTTTCTTTACAACCAGCGATGCCAAGTCTACTAGAAAATTTGTCAAAGTGCTAAATCAGTCCCTTGAATGTGGGTCGATCATGTGTCAGCTGCAGGATGCCGAATTGGACAAATATGTTATGAAGATTACAACGGACTTTTGTCGACGGCAGAAGGCAATTGGACGATCTAAGACTGAATATGTGAAAAATGCTGCTGAATGCTTGGGGCGTCAACCCCAATCAAACGTCTGGATTCTCAATTCAGATGTGCATACCAACGAGAATGGAGAAGTAATACCACAACTTCAAAGAGATTACATCTGGTTGGGATCACTGATCAAAAATCGCAAATTGTCAAATGTTGCATTGGCAACCGATGCCGCTGTCGTAACACCAGGTGATCCTTACTTCACTTTCGCTGCAACTCTACGAGCATTGAAAGCTGCAGTTGGTAACAACTACGTGCCAGCATTCATGCTGATTGCAGCTGGATCCATGGGCATGCACTATGAGAGTGTGATGGACACATATGGCATGTGTCCCACGCCCATAGCTATAGGACCAAAAAATGCAGGGAAATCAACAGCTGCAACAACACTCTTGTCCCTGATGGGCACTCCTCAGTTTTTTGTAAGGAGTTTTACGGCTACAGCACCCGGAATTCTAAACAGCAGAAAAACTTTTCCCACCGTGTTTGATGATCCTGACGATTTAACAAAGGTGAAAGCTCTTATCGATGACGCTTTTAACCGGGGGATTCGGTCTACTTCTAAGGAAAGTACCGTTACAAAAGCTGTCGGTATTGTGACCTTAAACCTGGACAGGATGAATAAATTGTGCAGCAATTACAAGTGAGTTATTCTTAAGTACGAGAGCACTAAAGTACATAACGCTCGATGGGGGACAGCCGATTCGGGTGCAGCAGGGGGTGAGCGAAGCGAGCCCCCCTGCTTGTAATATATATATATATAAAGTGTATGCCACACTGCAAAATGCGCAACCAGCATTACAGTTATGTGCATTATATAGAAAGCATTGCAACCATGTGTAGCCACTTGTGCACTGTTCGTGGACCGGAAGCTAAAGATAAACATGAAAAAAAACGATATCTCTCAAAATAAAGCCTTATATCGAATTCTGCAACCTAGAAAAATGGAGATGGTAGGTTCATTTTGTCGTACAAACTTGAAATGAAGCCAGCAATCTCCACACACCAAGTGAGTACTGTACCCTTGTGCACATGCGTGTTGAGCGTAAAGTGTAGTATCGTTTGAAGACTTTTAAATTAGTAATGTGTGCATCACATTGCCATAATGGGTGATAAGGTGTAGCTATAGTTCATCACTCTGCCACAGTATTCATTATAGCTCTGGCCTGCCTGGTGTTCCTCTCTTTTTCATGACATATTATGCATGAAACAAAACTCACCATAGAACCTGTCGCACCAGTATTCCTTGGCAGCGAGATGTGAACTTGAATAAGCTATCAAGGGGATGCAGATAACAGAAAGTTTTCAATGGTATTTTATTTTTCGAGGGTGTGAGTTTGCGGGGAGCTATGAAGTAAGGGTCGTTAGTTTAAAAAAAGTGGAGAACAGGGAAAATAACTACCCTGGAATTTCCCAATATGTGTGTCAATCCAGGTATGTGGCCAGTAGAGATTAAGTCATGACTTTTATTTAACAGGGAAGCATCACGTGTGGTTCTCATACCGTTTGAACGTGCTGGTCAATCCAGTAGCATTGATGACACGGAGCTTATTGCTGTTCAGAAGAAGGCTGGGACAAGTGTGATGATTTTGATTAAGCTTGGCAAGGTGTTTGAAATGGACACCGTAGACCGTGCCGACATCAACTCTGAAATAGTACAGTTTTTCACCGACAAAGGAGCTAATGTGGAATCGAGGGTAGTGAGGACCTATACTATTCTTCTGTTTTTTGCGATTAAGGTAAGATCATGCTAACAAGGTGGGGCACACTTATATTATGCAAATCTTCACTGCATAGCTGGCTGAATTGCTGTCAGAAGTGTCCGAAGCTCTTGTACCCAGTAGGGAAGAGCTATATCGCTATTTTAGGACACAGATTATACCTGCAGTCATTAAGTGGCAAACAGTTGAAGCACCACCTCCTCCGGCAAGTGACATCCTCAACGGCACTGTCAAAGAGTTGATTGACAACCTTCAAGAATCCTTGGCAGAAGATCTTACTATCTCAGATGTATGCTTATAGTATAGTATATATGCATGCATGCACTAGCTTTTAGCTACGATGATTGTGTTGACTTATATGCCATCACCTGCCTGCATACAATTATATGAATGCATGCATGTAGGTGTTGAGAATGGTTAACCCACAAGTCAGCAATGCTGATCGCAGTGAAAGTTTCATTGCTGTGGTTATTGATGACTTACTGAGTGCTCGACTTGTATCACAAAGCAAGGTGTCCATTGAGAGAGCTGTCAAGGACAGTGGATTAGGGAGCACAGTTGATGCACGGTACTTTCTCAAGCAAAGTGCATCGGCAGACTCACTTAGTGGCCTTCCAAAGTCTCAGGTGCACAAAAGAAGGTGCTGTACTATCAACACTAAGCTGTTGGATAAAAAGCTGTTGTTGGACTTGAAGAATGGTAAATTATAATAGTACATCTTAACACAATACAACAAGCGCTCTCTGACTATTCATATAATTATAATGCAGTACTCTCAGGTGTTGCCATTGGCAGAGCGTATCATAGCTCTACTAGTAGGAGCATCTCGCCAATGAGATCTAATGATGCCGATATTCCAGGAAACGAATTGGAAATCACTACTCCTGAGCAGGAGCAGAGCGGTATCGATGACGACATTATTGTGCAAACCTCCACCTCTGATGCCACATCCTCTACTCCTCAGCAGCAGACGTCGAGTCACATTGGTGATGACATTATCGTGCAAACCTCCACCTCTGATGCCACATCCTCTACTACTCAGCAGCAGACGTTGAGTCACATCGGTGACGGCACTATCGTGAAAACCTCCACCTCTGATGCCACATCCTCTACTACTCAGCAGCAGACGTTGAGTCACATCGGTGACGGCACTATCGTGAAAACCTCTACCTCTATTGCCACACCCTCTACTACTCAGCAGCAGACGTTGAGTCACATCGGTGACGGCACTATCGTGAAAACCTCTACCTCTATTGCCACACCCTCTATTACTCAGCAGCAGACGTTGAGTCACATCGGTGACGGCACTATCGTGAAAACCTCCACCTCTGATGCCACACCCTCTACTACTCAGCAGCAGACGTTGAGTCACATCGGTGACGGCACTATCGTGAAAACCTCCACCTCTATTGCCACACCCTCTACTACTCAGCAGCAGACGTTGAGTCACATCGGTGACGGCACTATCGTGAAAACCTCCACCTCTGATGCCACACCCTCTACTACTCAGCAGCAGACGTTGAGTCACATCGGTGACGGCACTATCGTGAAAACCTCCACCTCTATTGCCACACCCTCTACTACTCAGCAGCAGACGTTGAGTCACATCGGTGACGGCACTATCGTGAAAACCTCTACCTCTATTGCCACACCCTCTACTACTCAGCAGCAGACGTTGAGTCACATCGGTGATGGCACTATCGTGAAAACCTCCACCTCTATTGCCACACCCATCACAACTGTCACTGTGCGTAAAAGAAGTAAGTATATACCATGGATTCCTGCTTTAATGATATCCTGTTGCATGTTGCCGTATGTAGCAATGGAAATTCATTGCCCAAAATCAAAGCTACAGTCATGTATTCTAATATTCTCTCTCTCTCTCTCTCTCTCTCTCTCTCTCTCTCTCTCTCTGTACAATTATATTATAACAGATTCTGAAGACAGACAGCTAATGGATGGTTTGTCCCATCGTGAGCAAGTGTTTGGAAAGAGGCGTAGGAAATCATAATTTTATAGAAGATGCATTGCAAACATTAATCAATAACCATAACTGTTAATAGTTATATCATAGTGGCCAGAAAAACCCATACTATTATAGCTAGTTACAGCGTACAGTATACATTTCTTTTGATAATGTTGAAATAACAGGTTGATGACTCAGAATAATATCCATGCTTGAAGCACAGTACAGAAACCTGTATTGTTATATGCAATGGGCAAATTAATATCAAAAATAAATATCCATTTACCTCTTTCAAAATTAATACCGATCCACATTGCCACTTATCTTTATCTTTCATCATAATATTACTGCAAACACAGCATTTAATTTTGCCTGTCAAACGTCAATGTTGACAATCAAATCATTATACGTAACAGCATCACAATGTGAGTACACAACATGTGGCTACAAGACTAATGTGATGCTGGGTTTTGTTGCAACTCTTGATGTGTAATTGTGTGAATATTCACCTGTTGGATCTTTAACTGTGATGAGACCATTAGCTTTTTGATCCCACTCCACTACATCATCTATGATGACCCTCACCCAATCAACTTTGCTGTTTGGCAGTGTACCCTTGCTTGCCTGTCAATCAAAATTGAAGTGTACAGTGGAGTCTCTATTAACGGACACTCCGAATAACGGACTTCTACCGAATAACGGACACTGCCATATGTACCAACCGAAATCTCATATATATACAGTACATTGGCAGCACCCGAATAGCGGACAACCTCCGAATTCCGGATAACGGACACAGCAGCTTGCATGAAGTGTACAGTTGCATGCAAAAAGCGTTCCGACTAACGGACGGTGGGCGGGACTACAGTGGCCACGCCTCTTAATTCCACGCACAACGGACGCTCATGCACAGCATGCGTACTATAGCAGCGAACGGTGATATAGGACTGCAAACGCGTCTCTGAACTCAAGTATGCAGCTGAGCGATATATAGCTCTCACACAGCACTGTGTCAGTTACTTATAGCTTGTTGCTACTGTATGTGTCCCAGGTAGGCACAGCTTTGACTTGGTTTGTGTTGTACCAATGTTTTTTTATCTATTAGTAGCGATATCAGACCTCCAAATTTCAGCGATTTTTCCGCAGAGTATATTCCAGTGGGATGTCAATGTTCGAATATCAGAAGGTAGCTCTCCACGAGCGCGATCCAATGGTGCTTGTTACGCGTTCGTAGATAAAACCGTTAAGAAGCCACGCCCACCTAAACTTTCCCCATAGAAACTTAATACAAACAAAAACAAAGTTAGCGGCGGTTCCGCTGAACGGATTTGTACGCTTAAGGTGTCAGTAGATAGCTCATTCAACGAGCTATCTAGCGCAACTTTTTCCGTGAGTGTACTCCTAGCCAGAGCCGAGATATTCTCGATTTACTGGAGGCCCTCAGAGGTCTGAAATCGCTACTATTAGCTGTAATAATTTAATTTAGACCAATGGGAGGTGCTTAACCAAAACACCCCAATAAAGGACATACCCTCAATAACGGACAGAGGCCTATGTCCCAAGGTGTCCGTTATTCGGAGACTCCACTGTATATCTATAGCTATGGCATGTAGACATGCCATATACTATTAGGTACATTATATGCACCTTTTCGGTGATTTCATATATGTTGTTGCTCTCGAGTTTCTGCCTTGCTTCTAAATTAAGATGCACGGATGAAGGGTATTGAATTGATAATTACTAACTATATACCGTACACCGACAAGTCATGCATGCCGGCCGGGATCATGCAGTTGTAAAATGATTAGCTATTGACCATGTATATATGCATAATAGTAATTCTCTGTCACCTTTTGGTACGACTTCAAGTGCTGTGATCCAAGGCCAATCCAGGTAGCAAGTCTCAACATCTGCAGACTATATGCATAATACGTGTTAAATTTTACCTACATCATGCCATAGATAATAATAGACTATACGTATACGTAGTCTATATTATTATCTATGATCATGCTATATATAGATCTAGCTATATAGCGCTATTTACTAGCTCAGTATATATATCAACTGTTAGATCTATGTCCTTATAATATTTTACTTTGTTGCTTGGTTGGAAGTATTTCCCAGCGGGACCCGGAATCGTACTAGGTCGACGGGCTGCCATGAGTCGGACTTCAGACTCGGATCTCGATCCCGACGAAAATAATAATGTGCACGTGGATGCATGCATGTTCTCGCAACTGTTCTCCGCATAAGGTTGCAAGTTCTCCCGCGTTCTGCCAAATTACAAACAGTTCGACACGCCAACAACATACAACATCTCTCGCGATCGCCAACTGATTCGCTTGTCACTGCGTGCTTCATCTCCCCTCGCCATCGAGTCAGTGGCAGCAGATCTCTCGCCAAGTGACGCGACCGGCCCTATATATACATGCTTCCCACCAACCATGGCGGAAGTTTGTGTTCAGGACGAGCCGACGACGGTTGGTAGTGAGATGTTTGCCTGCAAATACTGCTGTAGAACCTACAAGAGTAAAGGTGGGCTTTCTAAACATGTTAAGCTGCATCACAGGGAGAATTATGACCAAGAAAAGTCAGCAAAAGGTGGCACCATACTATGTCAACAATGTCCGTCCATGTAAGCAAGCACCATGTTGAGATTTGTATGCTGACTTGCTGAGTTGCAATTGCAGGCATATTCAGTGGTATATAGCTAACTAGATCTCGGATTATTAATACAGTCCATGCATGCATGGATATATGCCAAGGAATAGTGCTATAATTTAACATGCATGTGCTAATTGAGGAGGTGTCAGTGCATGATGGCCATTTTTAACAAAGTCTTGAGGGGGTCCAAACTTATGTTTGATCGATGTTTAGAGGAAATCAACCGTGGGGGTGTATATAATAAAATCTAGAATCGCCTATTGACATTAATGTTGTCTGACAGTAATTTTAACTATTATAATATACCTATAGGTTTTCTACATTGACTTCACTGATCCAGCATCAGGTTGATGCACATAATTCAGTTGCACGTGAATCAAGGATTGAATTTCCAACAATTCATTCCTTTCTGGAGTGGAAGACCTCTAAGGAGCTAGAATCCAATACGAAATACGTGCAACACTGTGCAATGCAAACTTCCAGTACTACAAACAGGTGGTACTATTACTGCAATCGTGGTGGTCAGTACATCCCTAAAGGTAAAGGTCAGCGAAGCCTGAAGATGCAAGGCACCAGTAAAATTGGCCATGTATGCCCTGCTCATATGAAGGTGATCCGAGACATATCTTCTGGAATTGTAAGTGTTACATACTATCAAACTCACACTCACTCGATTCAATTAGGTCACATACCTCTCCCCGAAAATACACGTTTAGTAGTAGCTCAGAAACTGCGTGAAGGAGTTACTATTGAAAAAATTCTAGACTACATTCGTGAGGACGTTGTCAATGATAGTATTTCACGTCAACACCTTCTTACAAGGCAAGATATCAACAACATAAAGCGGCAATTTAACATAGAAGGAATAGAAAGGCACAAGGATGACCATATGAGTGTGTGTGCGTGGGTAGAGTGCTGGAAGCAAACCCTATTGTGGTGTTTAAACCACAAGGTAGTGAAAACCATACTCTGCCCAAAGATGATTTCCTCATCGGAATTCAAACAAGTTTTCAATGCGACATGATGAAAAAGTTTGGCGAAAAGCTAATCTGCATGGATGCAACACATGGTACGAATCACTACGACTTCAAGCTAGTAACAATTCTGGTTTTGGATGATTTTGGAGAAGGTGTTCCAGTCGCCTGGATGATCAGCAACAAAGAGGATGGGATTACATTGAAGGAGTTCCTGAGGAGTCTACTGTTAAAAACAGGTCCCTTACATACTATGTACTTCATGTCTGATGACGCAGAGCAGTATTTTTCTTCTTGGAAAGAGATTTACGAAGGAGACCCTACAAAGCTACTCTGTAGCTGGCATGTAGACAGAGCATGGCGGAAGAACCTTCAAGTGATCAAAAGTATTGACAAAAAGGCTGACGTTTATTGTTGTTTACGCAGCATCCTACAGGCACTCTCTATTTCAGAGTTTCGCAAATTGATGCAACAATTTATCACATGGATGATGTCCGATACGCAGTTGCAATCCTTTCGAGAGTATTTCCAGACATACTATGCCAAACGAACAGAACAATGGGCATACTGTTATCGTGTTGGTACACCAGTGAACACAAATATGTCTGTTGAATCCTTTCACCGATTGCTCAAGGTTGTTTACCTTGAAAGCAAGCACAACCGTAGAATAGATCATCTCCTGTCGGTTCTGTTACGTATTGCACGAGACAAACTGTTCGAACGTATTATCAAATCAGAGAAAGGAAAAGTCACACATCGCATTGGAGAAATTAACAGGAGACATCGTAGAGCATTGGATTTGTTGCAAGGTACGGTGACTCTGGAAGAAGAATCCGTGTGCCGATGGCATATATCTTCCAGTTCACAAGACAGTAAAATGTATCTGGTCAAACGTAATCTACATGATTGCAATTGCAAGGTTCGTTGTTCCGCATGTGATGTTTGTGTCCACATGTACACCTGTTCATGTGTGGACAATGCCATCCACAACACAGCTTGTAAACACATTCACATTGTACACATGAGGTTCAAACCATCAACTGTAACAGTATCACAAGATGACCATGAAGGACCAAACCAAGATCATATGATGGAGGTAACATTCAGTCACTATCACCAACAATCTTCACCATCAGAAGTGGACCAGCTGGATCAATTGAAAGTGGAGTTTCAACAGTTGGTCAGCCAGGCTAGTTTACTTGCATCAGAAGCAAGTGATAAAGACGTTCTGAAAGCAGGTATACAACACATTCGAAATGCAGTCAGCATCATGAAAAGTGTGAAGAACACGAGTGGCAACAAACAACTAATTCCAGCAACATCCATTGCTCCCAATACTAATATACAATGTCAACCAAGATTCCACTCAACAAAGAGAAGGAGAGTGGCAGATGACCATCAAGGACTAAGCAAACCCACAGCAACCCAAATAAACACCTGTGTGAGTTCTCTGTCAGTTCATCATGTACAAGTTTGTGGTGTGTGTTTTAAGGAAGAAGACATGCAGGACCGCAATGAACCTGACAAGCCCATTGATTGGATACAGTGTATTAACTGTGGTGTGTGGTTGCACACTACATGCGCTCATGCATCTATGCAGTCGGAAAGTATCACTGACAGTAACTGTTTTACATGCAGCTATTGTGAACAAGAAATACAATCACTTTCAGAATCTACATGACCATGCATTGAATTCTCTATATTTCTTTCCTGTTCTGTGTTCCTCTCCATGTTATATGTCTTTCCCATGCATTGTATAATATCCTGTTAGTCTGATATTATAGTTGTGACTGTTATCCAACGTTGAGCTGTGTTGTTATACTATAGCACTCATGTTTTTCCCTATATATAATTCTGCATGTACTAGTACTATTATTATGAGCATGCATTGGTGCCAGCCATGTAGACAGAAAGAGGGTAGCTACAATGCCATGTCTACAGCATGAATCAAGATGTCAAAACAAGCTAAGTGATAACATGCAGCAGTGCATGCTTGCTGACTGTATAATAGTACATGATTGTATTATGTATAGCTTTTGCATTATTATATATGATGTACGTAATTGGTGTTACTGGTTGCTTTGTTATGTAATGATAAATTAATGGAGCTCGATTTTCAATGGTCACAGTATATACATAATTGTATAATACAGATGTATATATACATGCTATAGTCCCAATTGCAAGACATGACTGTTGACAAGAACAAAAGCCTGAATATAGAAGAACAGAAAGAACGGAGTCCGAGCTAGAGTAAAGGAGAATAGATAGCACAGAGAACAGGAGAACACAGAAGAATAGTGAAAAATTACAAACAGTGGGAATATACAGAGAACAGGAGTATAATTATTAGCTACACTACTGGGATTATACACATGCAGAGGCAAATATTCATATTGCTAATGGTCCATGCAGGGGTATAACAGTACACGGAGTAGAGGGAGAACTGGAGAACAAGGAACACTGGACACATCAGCATGCAGTACTATAATTATATTATGGTGACAGTATAATAGTTTATGAGAACACATGCATGCAGAGTACATGAAGAACTGGAGAACAAGGAACACTGGACACATCAGCAGTATATACTAGTGTTGTGTATTATTATAGTTCTATAAAGAACAGTTGAGAACACAGAGTACATGGAGAACTGGAGAACAAGGAACACTGGACTCATCAGCATGCAGGATTAGTATTATAGTGACAGTATTGTAGTCTATGAGAGAACAGTTGAGAACACAGAGTACATGGAGAACTGGAGAACAAGAAACACTGGACTCATCAGCAAGCAGTATTAGAAATATAGTGACAGTATTGTAGTCTATGAGAGAACAGTTGAGAACACAGAGTACATGGAGAACTGGAGAACAAGGAACACTGGACACATCAGCATGCAGTATTAGTATTATATACATTATAGTGACAGTATTGTAGTCTATGAGAGAACAGTTGAGAACACAGAGTACATGGAGAACTGGAGAACAAGGAACACTGGACAGCAGTATTAGTATTATTATAGTGACAGTATTGTAGTCTATGAGAGAACAGTTGAGAACACAGAGTACATGGAGAACTGGAGAACAAGAAACACTGGACTCATCAGCAAGCAGTATTAGAAATAATATTATAGTGACAGTATTGTAGTCTATGAGAGAACAGTTGAGAATACAGAGTACATGGAGAACTGGAGAACAAGGAACACTGGACACATCAGCATGCAGTATATATTAGTACATTATAGTGACAGTATTGTAGTCTATGAGAGAACAGTTGAGAACACAGATCTAGAGTACATGGAGAATTGGAGAACAAGGAACACTGGACAGCAGTATTAGTATTATTATTATAGTGACAGTATTGTAGTCTATGAGAGAACAGTTGAGAACACAGAGTACATGGAGAACTGGAGAACAAGGAACACTGGACTCATCAGCAAGCAGTATTAGTATTATTATAGTGACAGTATATTGTAGTCTATGAGAGAACAGTTGAGAACACAGAGTACTGGAGAACAAGAAACACTGGACTCATCAGCAAGCAGTATTAGTATTATAGTGACAGTATTGTAGTCTATGAGAGAACAGTTGAGAACACAGAGTACATGGAGAACTGGAGAACAAGGAACACTGGACACATCAGCATGCAGTATTAGTATTATATAGTGACAGTATTGTAGTTTCTGAGAGAACAGTTGAGAACACAGAGTACGTGGAGAACTGGAGAACAAGAAACACTGCCATGGACACATCAGCATGCAGTATTAGTATAGTGACAGTACCGTATTAGAGAACACAGAGTACATGGAGGACTGGAGAACAAGGAACACTGGACAAATACTATAGTAGTGACAGTATAGTTGCTGAGATAACAGTCGAGAACACAGAGTACACGTAGAACTGTGAATAGGAGAATAGCGGCAATGAATCACATGAGAGATTTACATCAAACTAGTATGATGCGTAGTACAGTGCAGTACTACTAGTATACTATATATACTATATATACGGCGCGCGGGTGAATAGATCACGTGATGCTATACTGACGTATATTAATTGGAAACCCTTCTCTCGCTAACCTTTTGTGTTAGTTAGCAAGTTGAAATATTATTGTGCACACACTCGATAGATAATACAAGACATACATACATATACATGCGGCCAAAAATCAGAGAACAAAAGACCATTGTGCATTTGGCGCGGGGCGCCAGTACAAGATAATTACATAAGTAAATGTAATACAGGATAAGGGATGACATAACATGATATAATCACTACAAAGGCTTGTTGGGCCGATGTGCCTTGGGTATGCTAGGGAGAACACTGGTACTATTATAATAATGCAATATAGCAAAACACCCCTGAGGTACACACCACCTCTCTATATAATGGCCCAAACTTCGTTCCCCAAAGGTGACTGCCATTGAGGGATTCCACTACATTTCAATATTATAATATGTAAGCCTGGGGGTGTCCCCCCTCCCAAGCAATTTGCTTTCCCTGTGTTTAACACAAATGTATGGGGTTTCTCCTGGATTTGTATTTGCCCCCCCCCCCCCCTTAAATTTTGTCACTAGGCACTTTGAAATAAAATGTAATATGACTACCATAGTGTCCCGGGCAAGCACCCACTCCCAGTAAATGCGCATGCCCCTGTACCACATTTCAAGGGACTACTATAATTATATAGCAGCTTCTATACCAATGTATGGAAATTAATTTTGATCCCGGGTAAGCACCCATATGGCCCAAAATAGAAACTGTAATCTCTCCCAAGTCGCCCACCACCCCCACCCCACTCCCCAAATCATGCATTTTGTGCTTTCATCATTGTTATATACTTGGGGACAATGTGAGGGTCCAATGCTCACAAAATATACATGTAGTACAATCATATACTGCATAACTACGATCAATTAAACAGTATGTATCAAGGGCTTAAAGGAGTCTACAAGCCCTTGATAGTATACAGTAACTATAATAATCTTGGCATCTTATGTTTTTCCATTAAGTATATGGATAAAAATAATAATAATCTTTATATAGACTTTAATGTTTTATGCAGCAGTACCAGAAGATAGCTGAAGAACGCTACGCTACACGATTAGCTGATTATGAAGAGCGTCTAAGGAAAGCTCAAGAGGAGGGCAAAGTGCCAACTGAAGAACCAAAGAAAGCTAAGAAGGCTACAACCACCAAAAAGAAGAAAATCATTGCAGTAAAGAAGAAAGGAACAAATTAAAATCTGCAACTAAAAAGGCAGCATCAATTATGAGAAAAACGTCCACTACTAAGAAAACAAAGACAACGAAAAAGAAACCAAAATCGACTACCTCAAAAGATGCAAAGTCAGCTAAATTAGATGAAGATGCTAACCATGCAGTGGATTAGTTCCGATGATGAAGATTGATGCTAGATTGCAATGGCATACATTGTTGCTAGTAAGATTAATTTTTGTAGCAGGTATTTCATTGAGCTGGACATTTCCAATTCTATTAATTATTTGTTGTAAATATGAATTTAGCTATGTGGTTTTCAATCATAAATCACTTCCTGGTTTCCCATTATTGTTTTACAGATGATACACAATGTCATGTACATGCATAGTCTGATGCATTGATTCATTCACTGTTCAAGAATTTATACTACAATTAATTCAGTAGCTCATTTACAATGCGCTAATTATTGTTATAAAGGGCTCTTACAGAAACTGGATGTTAGTTGCAGTGGAAGTTAAACTCATGGTTTGATTGTGAACAGTACGTTCCTTCCTTTATAGCTGGGAAGTAGATTGTCCGACAGCATGCATAATATATGCATAATATTATTATTATGCAGTAACGTTCCTTTGTGTCACATGCATATGGAGTGGAAATTAAACTCATGATTAAATTTAATCATGAATAATTCTGGGAAGGAGATTGTCACAATGGTAATGTTTCTCTGCATGACATTGTATCACATGCTGCTCTCCTCACATAGAAATCTCACCCTATAGATCTCCAATAGTTACTCTAGATCTGGATAGCTTAATTTGTAGCAGTATTGTGCTATCTTGATGCTGTTTGCAGCTAGATTGGGTACAATGTCATGCTGTAGACAAAGGCAACAGGCTCTTCTTGACACCCTGATACATGAGATTCTGCTAGTTCCAAAGGTTAATGCGGTGGAATTGAAGCGGCTTCTGTGGGTGATACAGTAAACAGCAAAAGAAGAAAACTATAAAGAATTCTCGCGTGGTGTATTCCGATAAACGCATAAAAATAACACTCCTGCAAGTTAAGATATACTCACACTTCTGAATCACTTCTCAAAGACTTAGTATACAATTCAATAGCTCAATCATGCTGTCACACTGTGGGTGATACACTGCATGTAGTATCGAGTTTGTAATCACCAAGATTTATAATATTCACAGTAGGGCGATAGAGTGTCGATCATTAAATTTTTACATGCTTTTTTCAACAAAACGCGATCACAAAGTTTCAACGTTTGCACCGAGTCATCAACACGTGGTACGTATAATTATCACGAAATCAACAGTGTTACAAATTCTGAATTTTAAAATGTGATGATGATGGTACTAATTATACGTAGCGCTATCCAGTATGGTACTGTATAGATACAGTGGGAATTTAAGGGATCCAATTAATATTTTCATGGACAGACTGCGTAAACAAAATTGGACATGATTGTGCACATTAGTGAAAATAAAATCCGCGAAATGGTAGGTACTGTAACAATCAATGATCTGTGAAAATTCAAAATTCTATATTCTATACAACATGCATTATAATATTAATACGCGATATGGATTATTGAATTGGACGCACAATTCGTTGCCATGATCACTTGAACGTTAAGGTTGAAAAAATTGATATAATATAACAATTATTGCTATGATCATTCACACACAGCAGAGTATACTGCTGCTGCAATAGTTTGTACGAAAAAAGGAAAAAGTGTCGGGATTGTTAATGAAGCGAAATATTGGAAGCAGTGGCTGCTAGTCCACAGTCTTTGAGTGCAGTATTGAGAGCGTTAAGAGTGGCAAAGGAAGAGCTACCTCGATTGTCCCCTGGAGCCCACTGAAACCACTGAGTCAACATAGCCCTTAAGTAGCCGACTGGAACATCTTGCTGTTGAACACTAGCTTGAATATTGTTCAACTCTCCTTGCCTGAATCCAAGATTCGAACCAATGTCCCTCCACTGCCAGGCACGGTCCTTCAGCTGATTCAGTAGCATAGCTAGGTGAGGAATCTCTTGCAGTGGCTGGGTATCACAAGAGCTGGTTTGACAAACTGGATCATTGTCAACCCACAAGAGCTGAAGTGAAGAAAGCTCACCACACTTCATCGAATCGAGAGAGCATGTCCAGAATCCAATGTCCATGTTAACAGTAGCAATATGAGCATCTCCATTTCGACAAGGACACACTAGAGCGGCACTGGGAGTGGAATTAGAGTAGTGTAGGTTTAGAGCGGCTCTGTGGAGACCTCTAAAGATGGCTTTCCGTATCAAAGGGACAAGTTTGGGGCAAACCTTTTCAGCATGCTCCATAGGAACCTGTACATGCACTTCAAAGTGTGTGTATGCATCGACCAGGATTACGATTGCAGGAGACTTGGGGATTTTTAATTGAATGCAGTTACGATAGAGGCATATCGGTGCCCTGGTTGAATCTGTGGAAATGCATAGTGGTCCTATGCAATCATTGTCAGGAGACACCAGCCAGGATAAGAGAGAGCAAAAGAGACCTTTTCTTGGACCGCCATCAGGAAATTCCAGGGCAAAGGAGTGGATACTCAGTGCACTGTCAGAAGGCATGCAATATTTGTCGACCTCTTTCTTACTGAGCTCACGTAGAAGGGCAGGGACAAAAAGCTGAACCTCACCAAAAGTGGCAAAGATCAGTAGCTCCTTAAAAAGCTTGATGAGGTGTTTACGCTCAAAGAGCCCTGGTACATAGTGCTTGCTGAATTCGGGCTGAGAAAGAAATTCATCGGTGACTAAACCAAATTCATAAAACTTGCGCCAATCATCGGTTAAAGCTCTTGCTTGAGGATTGGTAGTTATTTGATAATGGGCAAACACTAACTCAGACACTTTGTCATAGATGACTTGAGGATCAGCAAAAACAACCGCTGGAAGAATATCTGGGTAGTAATAGAGAACAGAGAGGTTATGAAGATAGTCAATGGCAGCATCAAATTCTGCCGCATCATCCTCAAAGTGAAGCTTATCCATGGCTGTGGTGAAACACTCTTCTCTGCTAACAACACCTCGATGGAGACGACCAGTCATCTCTTTCAAAAGAATTTCAAAGGCAAACCACCTTAGAGGAATGTCAACGGGAGCTCTAGAGCTACTTCCAAGGAGAATGTTGCGTATTTTCTTAATATTCCTCTCCTCTTCAGGTCCTGGATTCAAGGCATTAAGTGCAAAAAAAACTTGTCCATGATCACAATAAATAATTTGCTCCTCTAAATTTGGTAAAAGAAGCTTCAATATCCTCTCATTTTTCTGCTCCCTGCTTTCCTTAGACTTTCCTTCCAAATCAGCATGTGTTCCAATTACCATTATATTTGGAGACTCACTTTCACTATCAGAGGTTGATCTGTACGTGTGCATGCTTCTGGCGCAGTGCTGGAGGAGCTGCTCTACAGTCTGGGAAGATTCAACAGGTTTACCTACTGGCTTTCCATCCACATAGAACTCAACTAACGGTCGACTATCCAGCTCATCACAAAGCCGAAATACAAAGACATAGAAATCGAGATGTCGTAAAAAGACGGGCAAAATCTCGTGAAACTGGGGCTGACCTCCACAATCAATCATCTCAAGAATCCGAAAGGCTGTGAGTGGATCAATGGTAGTGGAGAGCTGGTCCATTAGCTTAACAAGCTCCTCATCGGTGGATATAGACTCAAGGATAGCATCAGCTTCAGCCTCGATACCCTCATCAGATGCATCCGGCTCCAAAGGATCTTCTGTTGAATCTAACAAAGGATCGCCTGGTACAGGAGTTTCACTCAATACTGATAATACTGGATCTTTCGATTTCACTTGTGGCTCGGCCTTGAAAGGAGTCGAATCGGTAAGTGTCGAATTTTGGTGTGAGCATGCAGTAAGCAGGCGATCTACGAGCTGTGGTGCGTCTTGGATGAGAGCTCTTGCCACAAGTAATTTGCGATCAGTCAGCGTGCTAAGCTTGGCCCACTCTTCGCTGTCAAGATTAACTCGATAGATTGTGGTGGGCCTTGTTGCTAGAGGTGTGCTCTCTCTATGCTCAGGGGGCTTATTCCCGACAATTATCTCCATTGTCGTCGTTTTGCCAGACCCCGCATGACCATACATTAACAACTTACAAAGCCATGCCTTGACTTTGCCCTCTTTCATTGCTTCTTCAAACTGTCTCTTGTTTTCAGCTGTACCTGAATGGGGATAGGTTTTGAGAGTGAGACATTATTTCATCAAACTACAATGTCAATAGCAATAGCCATATTATGTATACAGTGCTACTGAGCAAAAGAGTACATTTTTTTATAACTTTGTATGTGCACTTATTTTGACCAGTAATGAACAGAAATAGTGATTTTAGCTGCAGTAGTAGTGTACAAGGCTCCAAGGGAAGACCGTTCCATAACAGAAGGCATGACGTGTCATGACGTCGATGTAATATCACGTGCACAATATATAGCAATATAAATCGAGAAAAAATCGGCCGTTGGAAGATTTGGAGAGCATAAGGCAAGACTTAGTAAGTTGAAACCGCCTAGCATATGCCTATTTCTGTACAATATTAACGTACAAGGCTGATACGAGAGGCCGTCTAGTCAAGCACAAAATGTCCGCCCTACCACTCTCCTTTTGAGGCTTTGGATGGAAGAAACGTTATTGACCCGACTATTGCTAGTATCTTACCTCATTTAGATAGACAAGAAGCAATGAGCTTCTCAGCGTTCGACGTTTACAACGCCATTCTCGCTACCGTCTCGTTTCAGATCGCCAGGGGGCGTGGTCAATTAAAACGTCATTTTAATGCACGTGCGTTCAGGGCAACGTCATCAACGAGGACCTTGACCCGTCTGGAGCAACTGGCGGAAATGTTTGCTTCCGGATTCGGCGTTTCCTGCAAAACATTCGCTGTTCCATACATACACTAGGATTGTTAATGCATAAGGATGCATAAAATGTAATATCAGCTCTTAACTAAAAATTTCATGCAAGATTGAGTGCCTAACTTAAGTTGGCCATATTTTATACTATTTTTGTAAATATCTCCAAGACTGTTTGTAGTTAAGACTTCATATTTGGCACAAAGGTGTGTCCTATTGGTGCCTATCTTCATCTCAAATAGGTGTTCTTAATTAAAATCAAGTGTTGTGATAGAGTGCCTAACATAAAATCAATAATTTTCGGACATTTTTGCATGCTGAAGCCCTATAAAAGGTGAGCTCAGCCTGCGGCTTGAGATGTAGATAGTCCATCCATTGACCTAACTGGGTACCAAGTGGGAACAGAATACATGCAAGTTTCACCCGGAAAATTTGCAATAACCATACACTGGTAATTATGTACTCTCTTGCTCAGTAGCACTGTACATAGCTAAGCAAGTAAAGTACTTTACTCTCGCAAAAGAGGGCATATCAGCCCCCCCCCCCCCCCCCTTGGGCTCAATATCTGTCTAAAAAATCTAATGATCACTAGCACCCATGTGTAGCTGATGACCTGGTAAAAGCTCAAATGGCTGGTTTATGAGGACCTAAACTTCAAATAAGCAAGGTAAGATCAATAAGTAGTCTGCCAAACGGCCGCAGAACTAAGCCTAGTCATCTTATGCCGCATATCAGCACAAAAGAATGATCATGCATGGTCAGTGATTGTAACCATGCCCACTTAATATGGCTATTTTCAATGACACATGGTGAAGTATCGGCCCAAAATTAATAGTTGCCGTGACCACTAGCTATTCAAATACAAAGACCTTGTTGGTAACTTGCCTGGGCGCCCTTTCGTGTCCAACTGCGATACTGATACCCTTAATATCGGCACATCCCCCCAGTCTAGACCCAATGTAAGGTACACCACCCATGGGCCCTTTTTTGCGATGGTACGGTACATGTCACCATCAACTGATTAAAGCTAAGACATGCAATGATGCACACATAAGCCATGTCTGATCCTTAAATATATGATAAAATCAAGCATAATGCACTGATAACCAATTGTGATCATCCACAAGAAAACCATGCATAATACGCTGAAAAAATTTTTGAGTTAAGGCTACCATTACCAACTACAACCTTTGAACTATAATTGCTCCAGGAAATTTGAAGTCTCTAGCCCGTGTAGTCATGGAGATATGAGCAAAAATATACCCAGATCGCCCGTACTCAAGTTATGCAAAAAAATTGCAATGAACATTGCTATATACGTTGCATGCGGAAGTCTGTATACTCACCATTTATGGTAAATACGTGGCCCCGCCCACCAAGTCAATGAGCTAGCTGGCTGCCAAAACTAACTGCAAGGGCTCCGTGTCATGGCCGCTCTATGTAGCTACTCACCTGACTTCTTTAAGCTATAACTCAGTAAGTATAGCGTTCTAGAAGTGACGAAGGAGATTTTTGTGTAGAGGAATGATTCCTCTATTGATCTATACTAGTGTCATGGAGGGCCTGTTTGGGGCGAGCCTGAGCTGAGCCTCCGTCGGACTGGAGTAGTCGAAGACTTTAAAGCCATAGCACGATAGATCCTGAAGACCACGGTAGATCCAAGCAGACAATGACAGTCATAGTGCCGTGTAGCTGCATGACAGTTCCCTGCACGTAGTATCTACCCTATCAGGCCTCAATAAAATTATAGCGTAGCTGCCTCTATTATCACAGGCTCAATGAGCAGCACGTCTATCTTTATCACGTTCTTAGCTGCTTCTCGTGCTGTTGAGCTGATGATGAGTTTGTCTCTCTCTTCTGCTTTGGAGCCTTACTATACTTCTCGATATGATCTGCGCGATGTAAGAAACACGAGGGTAAATTTGCAATTCACTAAATTAGAATGGCATATATACAGCCCGTAGTGTCAGTTATGAGAATACGCAATAGACTATTTCGCGTTTATGTCCATAGCTAGCTATTATAGCCTGGGTGACCGACGTACCATATATATATACAATTCGCGCATGGATGTACCGTTTATGTGGGGCTCGCTCAGGCTCGCCCCAATAAAAAGTGAAAATATCACCATAGGCGACTATTTTGGCCTGTATCTCAGATTGATATCCAGCGCATTATGCATGGTTTCCTCGTGGACAGTCACAATTTTGAGTTAAGGCCACCATTACCAACTACAACCTACACAGTGGTTTGCATGGTCAGGGCATGCAAAGTTTTGACCACATCAATCATTTAGTTAAAAAAGACCACTGCCGAAAACAAGTAGACCTGTAGCAGCTGCTAAAAGGTACATAAAATAATTACCAGTGAATTGAGGCTCAATGATCTAAGCAGACACAACATACAGCTATTGTACTGACCGTTACCACTCCGGTTTAATTATCAATTATTTATGCTCACTAACAGAGGGGTATGATGATGCATGTAACTAAAATTAATCACCACTGCTCACTCACCTCTCAGGTACTTTTTCTGAACCACCTCCAACTCTTTTAGGAATTCTTGTTCATCGAAGTAATCTGGTATATAAAGTGCATTTGCCACCTGTTTCCATGACAGTGCAGGATGATCACTGAGGTAGACCTCCCAGCAACTCTGTCTGCATTGAGAGTCATCACCACCACTGGAGCATATCGTGCGCACTGTTACTTTAGGGATGTCCATCCTCCACCACACACTATCCCACCTTATCCTTTCAAGTAGGGGGGTGAGGTTAGCGAGGGTAAGCGTCGGATCTAATAAAAACCGGACAATGTGCATTGTACACACATACATGTACAACTATCGCATGAACACATAAAATTCAATTGTGTTGACAGGTTCACCAGCTTAGAGCAGTATGTACTTTCATCGGCTATAGTTACGCATATCATTTCATTGAAATTCAAAATTATGCACAAAGCTTAGGTACTGTGCTTTTGCTATTAAATAGAATGCAAGCTAAAAAATTAATAACTATGATTTTAACTTTCATGCAATTTTCTGGTAAAGGTTATCACACTCTTCATCATTATGAAAGTCCTATAATGCCAATGTTCTTGAGCTCTTGCGTTCTATTTGCATGAACACGGTACATGACATTGTATGTACGTACATGTACTACTGTAACAGTGTATAATTATTATTATATCCACTTAGTTGATGGGGCCTAGGAAGGATGACAACCTTTACCATATTATTATGTACATAATTACCGTATATATGGCGGGTAATTTTCGTGGGGAGCTAATTTTCATTATTTTTGTGGTTGATTTGGCAGTCACGAAATTTTCCACCCACGAAAATTAATTATGGTGATGTGGTTGTGCGAGTCCATGATGATGGGCGTGGCCACAAACATCGTGGCAGCGCAGCCAACACTTCCCAGTGTTAGCAAGCAACAGTAGCCACTGTCATCCAGCTGATAGCATCTTTGACACTAATATATTTTTTTTATTTCATGCCAAGTCTCTGAGTCTGTAGGTAGCTATGGCTTAGTAACAAAGAAGATCATGAGTGAGATCGAGTGCGTGTATTGATTACATCATCACTTGTGCAGTGCCATGCCCCTGGACTGGTTGCTGTCATGAAATTTAAACTAATTTGAGGGCCTTTTCGGACTTTCCACGAAAATTACCCGCCATACAGTACATGTGTATGTGTACAATGTATGCATAGCAGCTTCCCATATCTCAAACATATTGACCATTTTCCGCAGAAAATTTCACAACATTGAAGAGTAGCTCAAGGCCTCGAACATTAGCTCCTGGTCTCATTTATGATGTCAAGACTGTTCTTCTCAAATGATCTTCCCCCCCCCCCCCCCCACCTTCAAAATTTCCCCCACACCATAAGGGTTAAATTATTCCACAATTCCAGTATCATCATTCAATTTATCATGGGTTAATAATATTATTACTCACAAACTCACCAGGTTCTGTTTTGATGAACCTCCTAGCAGCTGACAGAGCATCAAGGTATTGTCTACGGTAGAGCCTGCCAGCCAGGTGATCCCAGCTGGCATACTCACAGTAGTTGAGATAGTAGCGGATGAGTCTTTCTCTCTCCTCAGCAGCAGTAGAGCTCTGCTGACAAATCTCCTTACGCTCACTGTCTGGAACTGACAGAACATACCTTCCTAATCTATTATCCTCAAGTTGCACAGTAGCTGTCACAGTAGAGATGTTTTCAAGTGTTAGAGTAGGATCTGTAGAAAACATGGGAATGGGCCTGAGAACAGACTTAGTTATTCATTAGCTCTAACTATGCTGAAAACTATTGATATCAGTGACTCTACTGTACAAGCATCGTTATTTCTAAAAGGCATTAGAGAATTAGAGTATACCGTAGGTCGGGTTTTAATTGCGAGTATCTATTAATTGCGAATTGCGAGTTTTTCTACGTTTCGCAATTAATAGATTTGCAAACATAAACGTGCACGTATACTACAGTACGATATGGGGTCGTCCATCGCATTTATTGGATTCGCAATTCGGCCTGACTTGACTAGAACGCAATTATTAAACTACGCAATTAAAATCCGTCCTACGGTATATAGCAGTCACTAGCTAGTGGATATACGTTATAGTTACATGCCCTTAATTGGGATGCATGAGATGCATGGTCGAATGCACCCCAATAGGAGATATTCATTTATCATAAACGGATAATTAGAATTTACGGTCATGAGGGCAAGCACGCTTATTAGAATATTCATTGCATTGTGGTACTGAGTACGAGTGTGGGCGCGAGCTGGCAGGATGCAAAAAACCATGATTGAGGAAGATCAGGTTGCAGATGACAATGGTATTAGTGAAAAAGACATTCCTGGGGCCAGCTTAAGTGGGCGTGATCCTTCTACGCTAACTGTTCCAGCGCTTAAGCGCTGGCTGCTGTGCAGAGCTGCACCTACCAAGGGCAAGAAAGCTGAGCTTGTTGAGAGGTAACTTTGCAGCTGCTAGCATATAATATAGTCTAGTATGATGAATAGTAAATAAAGTAGAATCTCCAATCCATATGCAGAGTCAATGCTTACATAAGAAATGGCTGGGATAAACAATTGATAGATCCAGATCTCTCTCGGGCCACGTCTACAGCTTCCCTGTGTGGTACTACTAGCAATTCACTGCCTGTATTACCAACTGACGGCTGGGAGGATATTAAGCAAGCTTCAAATCTTGGTTTGAGATTCAACAATGCACAGATCATTACCTACTTTGTGACCAGAACTGCTGATGATGGTTTGCCAGTTGGAGATTTCAAGTCGATAAATGACTCTGCATTAAACCTTTACGTATGTGGTCATGTCCAAGAGATTCAAGTGTGCCATGATGCCAATTCCAATCTGTGCATCCGTGCAAAGTGCCTTCCAGAGATGAGAAAAGATCGCATGTATCTGATTGAAGTGACTTTAGATGATTCATCGCACCACATACTTAGTGCTAGGTGTGGATGTGCTGCTGGTAGGGGTCCAAAAGCTAGTTGTAAGCACATTGCTGCCCTGTGCTATGCTTTAGAAGAGTTTTCAAAAGTTAGTACACTACCAGAGCTCATCACTTGCACCGATAAACTACAATCATGGAATCAACCACGTCCTCGCAAGCTAAAAGCAGTCCCAGTTGACTCACTTCGCCAGCGCCAGCAAGAATTGAAACCACCAAAGAAGCAATCTCTAACGACAAGAGTGGCCTCAGAGTTTGATCCTCGTCCCAAATCGATGAGGGTGGACGACCCCAAAGCGTGTGAGGAATTGCGCTGTAGGTTATTGGCATTGAACAAGCCATGTGCATTTCTGCATATCCTTGTGCCAGATACAGATAAAGTATTTCACGATCACAATTATGCTCAAAGGCCTTGCGATACAACACCTCAAACGGAATATGTTCCTATTATCACTCCATCCAGCATTGTTGATACGAAACGCATACTGACTTTAGAAGAAATAGATCAGGCTAAGCACCGATTTCTAGTTAGTGCTGCACGAAGGCAACAAGTTGAAGAACATACCAGAGATCAATCGTTGGTGAGAGAATGGCACGACATTAGAGCAATGCGTATCACATCTTCCATTTGTGGTAGGATACTAGTACAAAAACGAAAGACGGTAGCCCTTCTTATGTACAGTCTTTATCCTAAACCACTCTTAGAACCACTTCCACCCCCAATAGCATGGGGAAGAAAACATGAGGCAACAGCTTGTACCAGTTACAAAAAGCTGATGCTAAGTAGGGGTCATAATGGTCTTTGCACTTATCCTTGCGGGTTCATAATACATCCATCGAAGGGCTGGCTTGGGGCTTCACCAGATGCAAAAGTTGTAGATTTTTCCTTTGCTTTGCCTAATGGTATTGCAGAATTCAAATGCCCTTTTGTAAAACGAGATAAGTCGCCCCAAGAGTGTTATGAAGACCCATCGTTCTATTGTTCATGGGAGAACGGACATCTTCATCTCAAACAAGATCACCCATACTACTACCAAGTTCAGCTTCAACTCTATGTTGCCTGTGAATATAGGTGGTGCGACTTTTGTGTGTATACTCCCAAAGGCACAGCTGTACAAAGAATTTTTCCCGATAAGCTATGGCAGTCTAAATGCATTCCTGAATTGGATAATTATTATTTTAACCACATGCTCCCAGAAATATTAGATCCAAAGTTGAAACCAAGTTACATTTTGTAAGTGACACTGTATTATTATTGTTAATCACAATTTGAGTAGTTCATTTTAAATGTGCATTTTATGACAATATCATTGTAAAAATCATAATATTACTATACATCAGCATAGAGGTGGGTGAAAATTTGTTAGTATAGCACAGACAAAGAAAATCTGGTCAGCAATGTCCATTAAAGATAAAGGTATGACACCATCAAAGATGTGGTAGTTCTTGAGCCGCTCCATACACCTTTCAACATGAATTCTAAGTGAGGCGATCCTCCTGGTTTCAGTCAGTTCTTTGCTGTCCAATTGACTCTTTCCACGAAGAAATGGTGGGATGTTCAGTCTAACTCCAATGGGAGCAAGGTCTTCCATGATGTCAAAGCCTCTATCTGCCATTATTGAATCTCCTGGCTGTAGGAGATTCAATAGACCACTTTGCCGAGTAAGCTCTTTATCTGATGTACTTCCCGGAAATAGCTTAGACACAAATGTCACAGCACCCGATGGGGAAATACCGATAATACCTTTGTACGTATTATGATTCTTGTATGTAGAGAATGTTAGTTGTTGAAGTTCAGGTAGTGCTGGATGCTGGATGAATACCTCTGTGGCATCAATGATTACCCGGGTGGTTGGATACCTCTGTCTGAAAACCTGTGGCATGTGAGATCTACTCAGGTGCATTAAGGACTGGGACCGTGCGCGCCATGCGCAAAGCGCTTAATTAGCTATTCATATGCAGATTAATCACGTGGACCTGATAACACCGTTGTGCTACCCTCGCTAACCGAGTTATTTGTTGATAGAAAATGTCTAATAAAGGTTCGATCAACTTACAAAAACGCTGTAGAGCCGTTCGCCTTCCTGAGTAAAGGTTTGCCAGGTGTACTATAGCACGATGCACAAGTTGATTTGTCATGTGACCTATGGACACGCCCACAATCATAGCCATACAGCCATGTAGTAGAGTCTAGGCAGCTCGAGGCGGTAGGGAAAACTTGCCAGAGACAGTGGCAAACGAAGGTTAATAGTTAAATTGGATAACAAAGATGAGATGTTGAAATGGCAAAGCGAATTGGTTACTTATCCTTCGAGTTATTTCAAGAAGATTGTTGTCTCAGCAATCGTGAGTGGACTTTTTTATTGATTATTTCTTACTTGTTAGTTCAGGCAGCCTGGCCGTTTCAGAATTAGTTAATACAATTGTAACAATCGTGTTAAGAGTAAAAACGTCGTTATCCAAGTAGTTTTTCTCTACCGCCTTTCTCGATTTCTGCTCAATTAGTGGGTGTGGTGCTGAAGCCGTAACTGTACGGTTAATTGGTGGGCGTGGCTTGAGGTTGGTTTGCGGTTAGAGGAGTCCCTGATCTAACTTATGGTGAAGGTTTGATGTCAGCCATACATACGTTTGGGGAGATATGACTGCTCAAACATAACACAAAAATGTCCTGCAAAGTGGCTGTCCCAGTCCTTAATGCACCTGAGTAATGTATTCTTGTGGTGGCCAAAGAGGGATTCGTTTGAACTGTAGGTACATGAAATTGATCCATGTAGTAAAAATTCTGGAGACGGTTGACTGAGATATGCTAAAACGATATGCAATATCCTGCTCAAGCAAGCCAAGCCGCAAACGTACCATGGTAAGGAAAAATTCTTCCAGCGGTGATAATTTGCGTGGCCTTCCTTTGTTGCTCATTTCAAATACTCTTCTAGAGTCTCTGTACTGCAGCTGTGTAGCTCCTTGGCCCAAAAAGTCAAAGCAGGCTTTCAAATGAGCGTAAGAAGGAAATCCAGTATAGAATAATACTTTAGCATCATCTTCAGCTATGTTCTCCAAACGAAAAGCAGCATGCTGATGCTTAACAAGCTCCTCCTCTAGCTCTGCAACTCTTTTCGTCAGCATATTCAGCTCTCCATCTTCAGTGTTAACTCCAACTTCTTGTGTAAGTGTGCCTGTCTCCTGCTCTACTGCTGATCCCTCTTCTGAGCCACCCTCAGCATTGCGATCTAGCCACCTGGGCTTGATATGCCTTACTATAGTTCTTCTTGGAGTTGATGTCGTCGCTCTTGTTGGTAAACTCGGAAGATTCTCAGAGGGAACTTCATCTGATCTGATCTTTCTACCATGGGATTTCTTGAAGTGCCTGCTACACACTCTACTGTTGGGATTGATTGGCAGGTTCTTTCTTCCAATGACATGGATCCATTGCTTCAAAAGAGGCTTGTTGGAAAGCGGTAGGCCATGGAAAGAGAGATGTTTGTCTCGATCAGATCGGCTACTGCATCCTGGAACCACACAAGTGTTAACCATAGTGCTTAGTCAAAATTAATTGGTTCCTGTCCCATTATGGTTTCTCAGTAGTCATGGATACTCGATCAAGCGTGACCAATGTTTATACTACACTGTACTGACATGCACGCGCCAAACCCATAACCGGTTAACCACAAGTATGTACGTACAATACGTATACTATACTGTACTAGTAAGTGAGGCGCGCTTGCCCTCATGACCGTATATCTAATTATCCGTTTCTGATAAATGAATATCTCCCATTAAGGACATGTAACTAGTTTGTTGGCCCATGACCCCCTTTCATCATCGGCCTATGATCACTCACACCCCTCTGGTAGCCGGCAATTTCCCTATAAAAATGTTGGTTGCTAGGCAACGGCCAACAAACATGCATACATGTACATGTAATTCTATGTATAGTGAAGGGTCAAAGGCAAACCATGTAGATACCCCACCATGTACATGTCATACCTGTCAGTTTTTCAGCATAGCGGAGAATCTGTTCTGCCACAGCATATTCTTCAAAGTTATGCAGTCGTATAATGAGCCTCCTCCAGGAGGCATAAGGATCAGAGGCTAACCAATACCGGACAGCTGCAGTCTTACGCTCATCCTCAGTTGAATACTCTGCCTCAATCTTATGTTGCTGAGATTCAGGGAGCTGTAGGACACCAAACAAAAATAGGCTGCCATCTGAGAGTTTCTTACTATTAGATAGTGTCCTCCATGATACATCCTTTAGTTCTCTGAGGTCATTATCAACTGTAAGAGCTGAGGGAAGAGACAAAAGCATGCATAATGAGGGGTCATATCACATAATTAAATACAGGTACCATTACACTAATTGGTGTTTCTGCATTGCATGATCACTCAATCATACAGTCAAATTGATTTGTCCCAATCAGACACAAACCAAAGTTTACATTCGTTCAACTAGTAACATAATGCACATCATGACATGCATGCCTCATACGATAGGATTAACTTGAGAAATAAATCATTATTTTGACCTGATGACCAACAAACATGCCCCACAAACTAATTACATACTACTTGACGAAAGGACTGTTCAGTGTTGTCTTAGAAGATTGAATAATGGAAAAGTACAGTAAATGCTCACCATGGCGGCCTGTTCGTTTGCGTCTCTTTCTTTGTGCTGCCGGCTTCTTAATAGAGGAGACATGACCACTTCCATCTTGAGCTCTTGATCCATGTTTCAGTTGTGTTTCTTGAGCAGCAGTCTTAGACTGAGCTTCTTGACCTCCCCCTTCCCTAGCCACCTCAGCAGTAGCTCCACTAGACTCAGGACCTGGGACAACGGTGGACTGTGTATCTGATACAGTCAATATTTTCTTTTCTTCTTCACCTATGACAGCTTGTTCTTCACGATTACTATCCATCACTGTACCAATAGGTGGAGGGGTGGCGGTCGCTTCTGATTGGCTAGCAACGTCCACCGACTCGGCTGCTGGGAGTTGTACCATTTCCAGACCGATAGACTCGATAGACTCAGGCTCAAGAACTTTTCGAGTTCCCCTGGTTTTCTTTTCATTATTTTTAACTACATCAGTTGATATTAAATTGGCAGATAAGGTACCGTGCGTACTGGTAACAGGAATTGGCTCTGAAACTAGATCAGCTTCATCTTTCCTAGTTCCCTCACCACCATGTGTCTTATCAGCATCACCTTTGGCTACATTTATAGCACTGGCAGCTTCATTTGGTTCCAACCTGAGAGACGATGTCTGCGCAGTTGCGGCAGGCTGTGGTTTCGACGTATCAGCGATGGCAGGGTCTTTCTTTGGCTCACTGAGAACAACATTCAGTAAAATCCGGGATGCTTGTAGATCATCGTGACCCTGTGATCTGGCTCGATCAATTGATCGCTGGATAGCTTCTGGCGAGTCGTATTTCACTCCCTTAATCCTTTTCGTACGTTTGTCTCTGCGCGGCGACTCTTCAGTGACAATCTTTTTGTTTCGCTTGCTGTGTCTGTTGCCCATCTTGACCGTGTTTACCACTTGAATGGGTGTGTCCTGCATAGTCTCGAACCCAGACCCCTCCCCTTTTCCGCAACGCTGGATGTTTAATACGTATTGCATCACCAGCACTACAGTGCCGTACGGCAGCCGGTAAGTCCATATAAAATACTGTACTCTTACGTAGCCCTAGTCCCCGCCCCCTCCTGCATATGGCAATATAAATTTGTACATAAATTTGTCGGCACTCTAGACACTGCGTATTAATAATACATGTCCTGCAAATGAGTGTGTATCCCCCCCCCCCGGTTCACTTACGCGCATGCGCAATAATATGTATCATGAAGGCCTGCATTAAAATTAATCTTCCACATTCCAATTCCCTCAGTAGCACAACGATCTATACTATAGAAACTATTTTCGAGCTAATGCACTATCAACTACCCTGGCCCCTGCACTCCTCGCTCTGATGAAGCAATTTTCGTGTCCCTACACTTTTAATATTGCATGCTTGAAAAGCTGGGAGTGATCTGAGGACGAAATGAGGCTGAATTTACAAAAATTATGATTTCTTCTATTTTGTAGAAATGCCTATACTCTCTTTGTTGTGGACAACATAGAATAATTGGCAAGGCTACGCCGGCTGGACATGAAGAAACTCGGGGAAATGTGGAAGATACTCACTGAGCCTCAGCGAGAGGTGAGTCCCATACTGACAGCTCACTCTTAAGACTTTAGTGCTTTATATGTACGATATTATTGTTATATGTGTACATGTACATGTATGTAGATAAATACAGGGAGTCTATAGCTAGTCCTAAGCTTGTCTGTCGAAAGCATTCCCGTGTATCTCTGCTGTTATGTACATGTGTTGTAATTACATTGTATGTACATGTACGTAGATATTTTCGGACGTAGATATTTTCGGACATCACTAAGCCATCTTCATTGAACCTGATGCTCCTTCTCGAACATAAACAGGTAGCTCTACCCCATAGTATTTACCATCTATAATCTGTGACCATAGCACTAAGTGATGTGGGTACTGTACTAAATCAAAAATCTTATACGAAATATTGATTTCTGTCCAGGAGTATGAATTTTCGACCAACCTTCATAAAAATTAAACCAAAAGTGATCAATTCTCTCCAACACCGATACGACTCTCCTACTACCTTACCGTTCTTGATTGGTAATTGCAACCTCCGAAGCCCCTCCCACTGCGCATGCGCTGTGCTTACGTGAAGTCGAGTCCTGATATCAAATTATGTTCGTTCGGTATCAATTTTCGTCCGCGCGGAAAAGCCATTATCCAGGGGAAGAGCGTGTGTGCCAGCGTCTGCACCACAATGAGAGCGTACCAAGTTGTCTTAACAGTTCAGCGGGAAATTTTGATGGTCATTTAGAAACTAGGGTGTCAATTGTCAGGTGAATAACACCAGATCTTCTAAGTTGCCATCATATTATATCCCGCTGAACTGTTTTAAACAACTTGGTACACTATCGTCGTGACGCAGACGCTGGCACACACGCTCTTCCCCTGGGCAATGGCTTTTCCGCGCGGACGAAAATTGATACCGAACTAACATTGATATATACCAGGACTCGACTTCACGTAAGCACTGCGCATGCGCAGTGGGAGGGGCTTGGGAGGGGCTTCGGAGGTTGCAATTACCAATCAAGAACGGCAAGGTAGTTGGAGAGTCGTATCGATGTTGGAGAGAGTTGATCACTTTTGGTTTATTTTTTATGAAGGTTGGTCGAAAATTCATACTCCTGGACAGAAATAGGATCATGTAGGATATACGGCACCTGGTCTTAAACACCGGGAAATCGCTTCACGAGGTTGCCTCTTTCGTTCTTTCCTGCCAGCGCTTGTCTAATTCCTTCGTCAGCCGCAATACTAGCCACGCCCACCCTCGTTAGCTATACGGCACATATGCGCACGCAGCACGTACGTAGCGCTTTTATAGTTAAGTAACCATTACTTATAGTTAAATTACTATTAATGGCTGTTTTGGCGGGTAATTTGAGCGGTCAGCTACTTGGATCTTCAGAGACATGAGTTTGTTGGATGTAGGAGTGGTTGCCTTTGGAGGAATAGATAAGATCATTACTTTTCTACGCTCCCAACGTGTCCTTGCTAGGAGTTGCAACTGCTCCAGGTACCCGATTAGCCTATAGGACAAAATTACCAATTGTTGTTAAACACTAAGTAGAAAAAAAAAGCAAATTTAAATAATTAAATAATCTAATTCATGGGGGGATTGGGAGCACTTGGGGGGATAATTTTTACATGAGCATGCAGAATGGGTCAAAACTAGAATTTTGATGGCAGGGAATTTTGATTCACACCTTACAATTAAAGTTATGGCCCTTTGAAGTTTTCCCATATGTTTGTATAGGAAGCCATGCGTTTGCAATGTTTTCCGCCCACGCGCTACGTGTGGGGCGGGGCCACGCGTGCACATAAACGTGACGACCATTACCCACTTTGGTCAAAATTTATGTATAGGCTGCCTGCTTGCATTGCATGTCTCTACTATGCATCCAGCTTGATTAAGTGGTGGTTTTTGGACAATTTTTTTTCTGCTTAGTGTTCTGGTCGCCTTGTAAAAAAAAAAATAAATAAATAAAAATATGTACCACAGATAGGTTAAATTTGGTTAAATATATCACCCCCTAACAAAATAATGATCACGGTTGAGTGTACAGATACTATATTAATTTTATTTAGATGTGGTATTCCAATGCAAGAGCGTCCACGGAAGGATGTAAGTGACCAGTATAGTTGGTGGTGTCCTCAATGTAAAGGACGAAAGACGATCAGGACAGGCAGTTTTTTTGAAAAATCGAAGCTTTCTCTTAAGAAGTGGTTGCTCATTATCCATTTTTGGTCAAGGCAGTTACCAGTCACAGATGCAGAGCTCCAATTAGAGATCTCAAGGAGCACAGCCATTGACATCTATCAGTGGCTCAGGGAAGTCTGTTCGACAAAGCTGCTGACAACACCTATTGTTCTTGGTGGTCCAGGCACGGTCGTAGAGATAGACGAAGCTGAGTGTATATCCATGATGCATTTGATGAAGGTATAATATAATTTTCAGTATCACAGAGGAAGAGCTCCTGCAAATGAAACATGGGTGTTTGGCATGGTTGATTCTTCCAAGACACCGGTGTCGCAGTAAATTTGGTCGCTAGGAAGTTGTGTCGCGGCGACAAAATTACCTAGGAAAAATCGTCGCTCCAATTATGCGACGCGACCGTATTTCCTAGGATATATTGTCGTAGTATAGGAAATAATGTCGCTACTCAGTACAATAGCGGCGACGTAATTTCCTAGGAAAAATCGTCTCTCCAACTAAAACAACCCACTGCGTTCAACTGTTGTATTATTAATTATAGCATTACTGATAAAGTGATACCTATTCTAATATTCAGCTCGTTTTTGTCTGATCTTCTAGTTGGAGGAATGATTTAGTAATATTATGATATTGCAGGTATAATAAGATATTAATAGGTATATTATGAAAGCCTCAAAAATGATGCATCACTAATAAAAAATAAAAGAACTTTAAGTAGCTATACCAAAAAGAATAGCTGCAGTAGTTATATATTTGACATTAATTGTAAATTAATTTTAGCTATTTAACTTTTTTCTGACATAAGGCAGTACAGTACCATGGACTCTTGCTATTTTCAATGTTCTTTACTTGCCTGGATGAAAGTTTCATGCAGTTACAGTGATACCAACACTTGCAAGTTGTACACTGTATCATTTTGTGGCCATCATCAGGTTGTCTACATGTACAATAAACATGGATTCTCTCTTGAAACACAATCTCCAGCTTTCTTCTTGTCTTCCTCGAGCTCGATGGAAATGGAAGCAGAAGCTTTCCATCCAGAGATTTCAGAAGATGTTGCCTCATTTGAGCTTGATCAAACTGGATAGTCTCAGGCTTTTGTCCATTGCAAATTGCAGTTGCTGTTGCAACAGCAAACAGCCCACAGTCAGATCCTCCAGTTTGCTGTTGCATGCGTGGTTGTTGAATGACAATTGTGGGCTTGCTTGTATGGAGAAGATTGGCTATAGTTCGTTTTAAGGATGATGAGAGTCCCAGATGAAGGCTGTCATATACATTCACAACTCCTGGAACACAACCAACTGTGGATACCGTTATCCAATGGTTGTTCGCTAGATTGAGGCACTGAACAAACTCACTGTTGTGATGTACATCAAATGTTTGAGTGTACTGCATCGTTGGAGGCTGGAGACCACTTATTTCTGGGTGTTGCTTCTTTAGAAGGTATTGAGCTGCACTGATATGATTGTCATTCAGCCATTCTTTGGAATTTAAAGTTTCTTTATCACGATGAGTAAGTTTGATCTCTTTGACAGAAACCCAGTGATCATCCGTGTCAGCGTTGGATGGCTCAGCCTCGTTTGATATGTCAACGTAATTGCAGCAGACTGAGCTTAGATGTAGGTTGACACATTTCCTACCAGGGTGGCAGTATTCACCACAGGATAAATTATTCTTTCTGCATGGACATCTTTTTGAAGCGCATCTACCACGACAGTTACAGCTGAGAGTAGCTAATAAAAAATTAAAATATTCCCAAGTGATAGAGTATTAATATTATTATCATACTTGAATGTATCATAAAAAATATTCCCAAGTGATTGAGTATATTAAATAATCTTGAATGTGTAATTATAGTTCTTACCCATGGGTACATCTTGATCAATTTCATCACCATCAGCCTGACCACCAGCAACGGCAGGTGGAGCCTGATGAGGAGGAGACGTATCCTGGTCGCCATCACTAGACAGTGTGGGAGATGAATCAGCGACAGCAGTTGGGGGAGGACACTTAGCCTGGTCGCCATCACTGGACAGTGTGGGAGAGGAATCAGCGACGGACAGTGTGGGAGATGAATCAGCGACAGCAGTTGGGGGAGGACACTTAGCCTGGTTGCCACCACTGGACAATGTGGGAGATGAATCAACAACGGCAGGTGGAGCCTGATGAGGAGGAGACGTATCCTGGTCGCCATCACTAGACAGTGTGGGAGATGAATCAGCAACGGCAGGTGGAGCCTGATGAGGAGGAGACGTATCCTGGTCGCCATCACTAGACAGTGTGGGAGATGAATCAGCGATAGCAGTTGGGGGAGGACACTTAGCCTGGTCGCCATCACTGGACAGTGTGGGAGAGGAATCAGCGACGGCAGGTGGAGCCTGATGAGGAGGAGACGTAGCCTGGTCGCCATCACTGGATAGTATGGGAGAGGAATCAGCGACGGCAGATGGAGGAGGAGAGACGTCAGAGGCTACAGTCTCACTGGAACTGGTACCCACTGGCACAGCAGTAGATCCTAAGCAGTGCATGAATAAAACTAATCAACCTCATTACCCAATATAGTAGTGTAACAAGCGCGAGCATTGACGAAAATATTTAGTGGCTGCAGGGGTGCTTTGAGTAGTCAATGAGGATAGATTACAAGACTCTGCAGCGCTTTGAATGGGCTGCTCTATTTATACACGATCACACACTAAGGGGCATTAGGACGAAAAGGGTTAAAGACATGATACACGATGGATCAAGACGTAATTGGTTATTGATGACATGAGAACATAATTACAGTGTAGATAAGCAAGTGTTCTATGCACCAGTTCCAGGGCTCTTGGCTAATTAGTCTATTCAGCGTCATGATCATCACAGTAGTTACATAATTGCATCTGCTACGATTATTAGTACTCACTCACCTTCAATTGTTGATGGTTTATAATAATATAGCTTCAGCCGTGTCATGTTAACTTTCTGAGCCAACACATTACCATTCTCAGGATTACGTAAGCGATATGTTCCCTTTGGCAAAACTTCATGAATGTGGTATGGCCCAATCCAGTTCTGTTCCAGTTTGGAACCTTTCCTTGAGAGTTTCTTACTATTTAACAGTAAAACTGCTGCTCCCACTTTGTACTGCTCCTTATCTTTGCAGTGTTTTGCATCATAATACTTCTTTTGTCTTTCCTGTGCTGACTGGATATTTTCAAGTGCTTTCCTTCGAACATCAACCATTCTCTTTTATAAATTACTATAATTAGCAAAACATGTTGGCTTACTAATATTTACCTGCAATACACTCTCCTCTGATCCAATGCTCTGCTTTTCCTCAGTCTCAGAATCTTCAACGCAATTTTCATTCGACTTTGTGTCAAATTCGATGGGCAGTCTAGGTTGGCGCCCATAAACTAGGAGAAAGGGAGAGTGTTTTGTTGAATCCTGTCGTGAGACTCGGTAAGAAAACAGAATAGCATCAAGGTAAAGGTCCCAATCTGTCTGTTCAGTGTCAACAAACTTCAGAAGCTGCCGCTGGAGTGTTTGATTGAAGCGCTCATCCAAGCCATTGCTTTGTGGATGATAGGCACTCGTTAGGTTGCATTGCACTCCAGTCAGTCGGCATAGCTCATCATTCACCTATTGTATTTTACATTAATTACCTGTATACATTACTTCATAGCAGCAAGTTGTGTGCTCACCTGATTTACAAATTCTCTTCCTTGATCAGAAATCTTCACCTTGCAGCATCCATGTCTTGTGAAGCACTTGAATAGAAACTCAGCAATACCAGTAGCTGTCTTGTCTGGTAGAGCTGTAGCTTCGGGCCACTTAGAAAAAAAGCATGAGATGGTTAAGATGTACTTATTCCCTCGTGGGGTTTCAGGCAATGGGCCGATCAGATCGACCCCAATTGTATGCCACACTTCATCCTTCACTGGAATAGGGTGGAGCTCTGCTGTGTACTTGTCAAACTTCCTGAAAAATTAATGCAAAATCATGCAGTGAAATTTAACATTGATAGATCGGAAATTCGAACCTGTTAGCTCTTTGGCATTTATCACATGTTCTACAAAACTCTTTGACATCATCAACCATGCCAAGCCAGTAGTATCTCTCACTGATTTTAGCTAGAGTCTTATCCCTCCCAAAATGGCCACCTCCAAGCTCACCACTGTGACAACCTTCCAATACTTTCGTTTTTAAGTTCTCAGTAACAACCTACCAAAACCAATACAATAAATCATAGTTTATAGTGTGGCTATGATGAAGCACAAAGAAAGGAAACTGCATGCTTTACTACCTGAAGGTCTGCAGCTTTCTTCTGATCTCTGTAGAATAGTAACCCATCTTTTACCACAAAATTCTTTGCTTTTCTTCTCAAAGAATCTTTCTCATTCTTAGTCATAGAAGAAGGGAAGCTACCTGTACGCAAATAGCTCACAATTTTATCGTACTGAACTTGTTCCATCTTGTTTGAAGCTAATTCCAACTTTTTGCCACCTCAGAGCGTTTTAGCAACGATACAGCGCATGCGCGACAGTATTTCCTGGCGGCAGCAATATTTCCTAGGAAATACGGTCGCGTCGCATAATTGGAGCGACGATTTTTCCTAGGTAAGGCCACAGCAATTTAATATTCTGTTTCTCATCCAATGCAATATAAAAAATCAATGCGGGCGGGCGGCATTATTTACAAACACAGCTGAAAAAACACAGCACGTGATCCACAGGGACACAGAATTGACGTTAATTAACAGTGCGCTTTAATTAGAGTGACGTCGTGCGTTCAAGTTTGTGAGCTATTTATGTGACAGTTGATCTGTTCCACGGTGCAAGAGCTCTAGTTTTATCGACTACGCATCTTTGCAAGGAGAAACTCGTTGTGTTTTTCAAGTGGCTGTTCTAACATTTTCAATGCGGTGCTTTGTACAAGTATATAATATATGAGTGTTTTTGCAAGTCAATATCCTGGAAGTCTATGCGGGCGGTGGATGAGAAACAGGATATTAAATTGCTGTGGCCTAATTTTGTCGCCGCGACACAACTTCCTAGCGACCAAATTTCCTGTGACACCGGCTTTAGGCTTCATGCAGATTGTTTCCAGTCGAGATGCAGCCACCTTACTCCCAATCATAGCTGCCCATGTTGCTCCAGGTACACAAGTCCACTCAGATCAGTGGAGTGCGTACAACAGGGTCGGTTCTCTACCTGGCATTGCAGGTCATTCGACTGTCAATCATTCGCTGCACTTTGTGGATCCGGTTACTGGCACTCACACTCAGCATATCGAGTCCTATTGGAATCGAGTGAAGGTTAAACTCAAGAGGATGAGGGGGTGCCACGCTGATCAGGCTCCTAGTTACCTAGATGAATTTATGTGGAGAGAAAGACATGGATGTGATAGCTTCATGTGCTTTTACAATATTCTACGCCACATTGCTCAACAATATCCAGTACCGTAGAGCTGAGCTTGCCCAGGCTGAAAAAAAGACTGCTTCAAAAACTTAGCTACGCGATCTGACTATCACACAGTGTGATAGCACTAGGCCTACATCTGTTTGTAGCTATTGTGATCAAAATGCATGCTAATAATATTTATACTAACAATAATTCATAACTTGCCAACATTGATGTGATCATGGCAGACTCTCTCAGGGCTGAGTTGATGGGCGTGGCTTGAACTTGTAACTATTAAGGTAGCATTAAATTGCGTGGGCGTGAGGTGGGGGATATGACACCTAAACCACATCAAAGTCATTAGTGAGGTGCATGTTGTGTAACCACGCCCTTTTAATTGCACAGGTCTCAGGGGTGTGGCTGCTAGAGCCGGAAGTGTTCATTTAATATCCTCCATGGACCGGAAGCCGAGCCGGAAGGGAGGGGCCAGGCCACGCCCAAAACAGCCCCACCCTGTTCCCCAAGGACCACCATTCTCAATCAAGTGCCTACTAACCACCGGATGTCCACCGGAAGCCCACAATCAATCCCAATTAAAACACACAGCTTCCTCAAGGCCAAAACACACACAAACACTTGGAGGCCGTTCTGCCACACCGCCCACGCAAGACCTCACCTCATTTCCTGTGTGGGCGGAGTAACAACACGTCATCGCAACCACATCCGCTTCAAACCATCGTCAGCTTCCGTCCAGCCGTACGGTCCCCTCCATCGCACCGGCGTACAGTGCCTCATTAACAGACGTGGCCTCACCCTTGACCTCCTGCCACGCCCCCAAAGCCTCCTCGCGGGGTTCAAAGGTCACCACCGCTTCCGGGACACGCCCACCTATCGCCGAGGGCAAGTCCCAGGCGCCGATATCCAAGCACTGGCCCGTGAAGCCACGCCCAATCGGAAGCAATAAAACCTGCATTAACGCACACGCACACACTCCACACCGTGCCAGGAACACGCCCACATGCTTAATTAGGCCTAATAAGCTTTTTTTTTTTTTTTTTTGTCGTTGCGGTTAATAGTTAAGAAAGAATGCTTTGATCTTGCTTTGATGTGGGCAATTACCGGCCTTTTCTTCAGGGGCCACTTCCGGTCGCTAATTACACGCGCATAATCATCCCTGGCCGATTCTGGACACGCCCACCTTCGACCAAAAGCACTCGTATGGCCTCTTCGGCCACGCCCCTTCACGATTCGCTAATTGAATTAGCCAATCCTGACGCTCACGCCCACGCACTTTAATGCTACCTTAATGGAGGTGTGTCCAGTCGAGTCACGCAGGAACTGAACGGATAAGTGGAGGCAAGAGAGCTAGAGGCAACCTCGTGAAGCGATTTCCCCGGTGCCGTATATCCTACATGATCCCAGAAATCAATATTTCGTATAAGATCTTTGATTTTAAATGACAGCTACATGTACTAGTACAGCATGTACAGTGCAGTTGAAGTGACTGACTTTGTTGTCGATCGCCATCTGCATCATGGCTGCGTGGTTGAGCAATGCATCCGGGTCAGACGTGGTCGAGATGTCAGCAAATCTCGAACTGTGGTGACATTATCATGGGAGGATACTTTTGGCGGTTTGTGGTTTCTTTTAGTAACATTTTTAATGAGATTCATCTTTTTATTTTTATTTTTTTCCCTGCCATCCGGGTCAACATTTGTAGTCAGCCTGTCCGTGAAACATGTAATCAATTTGGTATGGCCTTAGTATAGTACCCACGTCACTTAGTGCTATGGTCACAGTTTATAGATGGTAAATACTATGGGGTAGAGCTACCTATTTATGTTCAAAAAGGAGCATCAGGTTGAATAAAGATGGCTTAGTGATGTCCGAAAATATCTACGTCCGAAGATCAGTACCTTACTCTACATGGTGCCATACCTCGAAGTGGTCCCATGATGAAGTGTGAAGTAGTAATCTTGCATACAATTGTAACACTTAACTCCCACTAGAATCTCACTTGTTTCTACCACAAAAAAGATCATTATTATGACCAACTAAACTATGCAGGAATATCAAGCCAAGTATGAAGAGCAGAAGAGAGTCTACAAAGATAAGGTGGACGAGTTTCTGGCGGGGCTGGGAGGGCAGGAGGAGCAAGACACCTACCTCAACTCACTGGCAGACTACAAAGCAAAGAGAAGGGCCTACCTCAAGCACTTCAGGCTAAAGAAGCTGGGCCTAGTCAAGGTACATGGTATGAGAGAGAATGTATACAACTAGAGCTCTATAGCGCACATACCCGGCGCGCTGCAGCGTCAACGACCTTTACCTACATATTGTGCCAGGTTGTGCGCATGAGCAGAAAGCACATGGTGGGTAGTGTCCATAGGCGTGGCCAACAAAATGCAGTATTTGTGACGTTCGTGGACCTTGCCAAACAATTCGAAACATAATGAAGCCAGTTTTTTGATGATATCGACAGATATGCTATACTTACGAGTCATTCAGATTCCTAGATCTCCAGATCCAGCGATTTTTGTGCTGACGATAGACACAACCGATTACTTTACCGCTTGCGCATGTGCGCGGGGTAATTATACAGATTATGGTACCTAAGCATCACATTTGCTTCCTGTCAGTGTTTCTGGCTATGCAATAGTACTGTCAAGCACTGATGCTGGTATGAAGCCCTACACGTTCATGTACTTAAATCATTTGTATTACAGGCATAGTCTATGTAAATATGCAGCTGCTTATTATGCAATCATTTAAGACATTTTGCACTTCTTTCTACTGCCAAGAAAGCTTTCTGCTCATAATAATATAATATTATATTTGCTGGTGAACGTTTGAGAGAGGCTGGAGTACCAGGTCTCAATACGGAGCTGATAAAGGAGATCCCATCACTGTGGAAGGCACTGTCTGATCACGAAAAACAGGTTCATACATACAATACAAGGATTCAAGTGTTTGTAGTGGAACCCCTCTTAATGGCCACCTTGTCTACAACAATCACTCACCTTGGTTCTAACTTCATCACCATAGTATTGTAAAATGCAATATAGCGAAACACTTCTGAGGTAAGGCCATCCCTCTGTAATGGCCCAAACTTCGTTCCCCAATTAATCGTGGCTGCCATTGAGAGGTTCCACTACATCTCAGTATTATAATAATTATGTGAGCCTGGGGGTGTTCCCCAGCAATTTACTATGGGGTTCCTCCTGGATTTGTATCCCCCCAGCCCTTGAATTTTGTCACTAGGCAATAACCCCATCTTGAAATGATGTGGAAATCCTTAAGCTCAAATACTCATACAGTAGGCTAGCTCTTCTCTCCTGAGTCTCCCACCACCCCACTCCCCAAATCATACACTGTGTGCTTACGTTATTGCTTAGGAAGAAGATGAGGTTCCACTGCTCATAAATAATACATGTAGTACAATCACAATGTCATACTTGCATTATTACAAACAATTAAACATTGTACAGTTACAGTAATAATCTTGGCATCTCTACAATGTACATATTTTCCATTAAGTGCTACGGATAAAATAATTATGTTTACTGCAATGTCTTGTGCAGCGGTACCAGAAGATAGCTGAAGAACGCTATGCTACACGATTAGCCGATTATGAAGAGCGTCTAAGGAAAGCTCAAGAGGAGGGCAAAGTGCCAATCGAAGAACCAAAGAAAGCTAAGAAGGCTAAACCACCAAAAAGAAGAAGAAAACCACTGCAGCAAAGAAGAAAGGAACAAAATCTGCAACTAAAAAGGCAGCATTAACTAAGAGCAAAAGTCCACTGCTAAGAAAACGAAGACAACAAAAAAAGAAACCAAAATCGACTACCACAAAAGATGCAAAATCAGCTAAATTAGACGAAGATGCTGACTAGTGGATTAGTTCCGATGATGAAAATTGATGCTATAGATGGCAATGGAATACACTCAGTCTGTTGCTAGCTAGTAAGATTAATTTTTGTTGCAGGTATTTCATTGAGCTGGATATTTCCAATTCTATTAGTTATTATTAATTTTGTTGTCAAATTTAATGGCTAGGTGGTTTTCAATCATAAATCATTTCCTGCATGGTTTCCCATTGTTTTACAGATGATGCACATGTACATGCAGAGCCTGATGCATTGATTCATTCACTGTTCAAGAATTTACACTATGTACAATTCAGTAGCAAAGGCACATTGCTAATTATTATTATAAATTAAGGGCTCTTTTGACCTCTATACCAACATAAAGTGGCTGTTATATAGTTGGAATGGAAATTAAACTCATGATTTGATCGTAAATACTATAATAATATTTCCTTCTTTTATAGCTGGGAAGCAGATTGTCACAGCAGTAATAATTAATGTTCCTCTGCATGTGTCACAATGTCATGCATGCTGCTCTCACTACTGGATATAGTTTATTGGAAAATTATAATAATAGTGTTGAAAAAGTGTTAACATTGATGACACTGTATCTGAAAATTGTATTAAACATGGATGTTTTCCAACATGCTATCCTGAGTTCATGTTGGAAATTTTAGAGAGTATGAGAATCATATAGGAAATAATTGATGTTCATGTAGGAATATTTTGAGAGTGTGAGAATTGTGTAGGAAATAATTGATATTAGATTCAGCTACATCTGATTTGTATCAGAAATGTTATCAGTGTTGGAATTTGAAAGAGTGCGTGTTTTACCACAGTGTTGGAAAAGCAACCAAAATTTTTGAGTGTTGGAAAAATATCATTCTGAGTTCATGTAGGAATTACCATGGTGTTGGAAAAGCAACCAAAATTTTTGAGTGTTGGAAAAATATCATTCCGAGTTCATGTAGGAATTACCACCGTGTGTTGGAAAAGCAACCAAAATTCTTGGGTGTTGGAAAAATATCATTCCGAGTTCATGTAGGAATTTTCTAGAGTGTGAGAATCGTATAGGAAATAGCTATAAAGTGTTGGAAACATTTAAATTCAATAATAATGTGTGAATTTTATTGCAAAATGGACCATAGTGTTGAAAAGTAGTGCATGTGCAAGGCATGTGATCCAAGCTGAGTCAGCAATATTCAAAAATGTATGTCAAACACGCCGGCCTCTCTATAAGGAAGGCCCTGAGTAGTGGAGATCTACACATTGAAAATGAGTACCTGAGGAAAGGAGGATCGATTCGGGTTTGTCTGCAAGGGAGAGTTCAGGCAGGAGGTAAGCTACAAATCACGTACAGTGCCGCGGCATGCAGCGGTGCCGGGATGCTTTATAAATGTTTGTCGTGAAGGATGTAGCTAGCCTCAAGGATAGCTAGCTATAGTCTAGCGAGCTAAACCCTCTCTCGCTCGCCACACTAAGAAGCGAGCGAGAGTTTAAAGCCAAAATATACCCAAGCACCAACCGAGAATACTATTCCGGTGAAGACGCCTCCATAATGCGCCTATCAATGTCAAGCCCCACTACCCCCCATAGGGGCGAGGGTCGGGCATTTCAAAGTCCATTGACGCAAATTTCGGCCTAAAGGGTGGGAAATTTGACCCAGTAGGGGATGGGAGGGGCATTTGATCATGCTTAGTGTGTAATTATTGCACATGTGCATTAATACACCATTTATTATTGCGCAAGGCAAAGTCAATACACAGCTCCTATAGAACTTGATAAATAGGGGGATTTTCCTGTAATTTTGGCCCAGGGGGCGGAGACTTTGAACTTCTCGGGTGTCAAATCCCCACCCTACCCCCACCCTCGCCCCTATGGGGGGTAGTGGGGCTTGACATTGATTGGTGCATAAGTAGCTATAAGAGAGTTTTAATATTGGTGATTACTTTCTTTGTTCGGCTTGGTGGTCCCAGTAAGAACGTCGATGGCCATAGAGACTGCTGGGCTTTGGATCATTTTAATACGCATACAGTTCATGTTAGCTGAACTGCAATTGTCAAAGGTGTTGATCAATTATTGAATATGCTACTGACTCACAGGTGGTACATATTGGACTGTCTCAAAATAGATGTCAGTACAGAACCAAGAAGACGGTGATGGAAGGAGTTTTGTAGAAGCTGGTTCGAGTAAATCCTGAAGATCTTGGTTGCAGGAGATGGCGAGCGACGCCGGTCCTTTGAGTTCAGAAGCATTCGACCCATCACCAGAGGTGGAGGAATCAACCCTTTCCAACTCCACTATCTTGAAGTTAGTTTGTGTATGTGTGCGTGTGTAAATGGACGCACGTGTGTGTGGATGTGAATCATGCCCTTCGGGACAACCCTTGTGCGTGTCTGTACGAGTTTGCATTAATTATGAGTGAGTTTGTGTAGCTAAGTTTGCACATATGGGGTAGTACTACAACTAAAATTAATGTTAATTTTAGTAGCGATTCCGGACGCCCGATTTTTTGGCTCGATATAGCAAAGTGGCAGCAATAGCAATTCATACGGTTAAGGAGTCAATAGCTTCCTCTCGATGAGGCCTATTCAGCGCTGGGTGTTTCCTATTGAAATTATAAAGCTTGTTTGAGTTACGCACTAAAATAGATTTTTACATACAAATTTCCATAGAGCTAAAAATCAAAATCGCAAAGCGTGTGGTAAACCAATTTGCTTGATTCAAGGTTCAGAAGAAAGGCCATGCATTCACTCAGCTAACTCTTGGTTTGTGTTTCCTGTTCATAGCTAATTCCATTACCAAGTTATGGCTGCTTTTATTGCCACAGATCGATCGTCCGGAAACGCTAATTTTAAGTAGGTGAGTGTACACATGTACTTGCAATTATTGATAGGTATATTTATAAAATTTCTATAGTGATACTGTGCACAAGGGAGTAGTCCTGGGATTTACAACATTAATCTTATCAAGTCCCTGATGAAAATTAATGGTAAGTCGTACACTTTTAATATTATATTATGACATCACTAATAATAAATAATAATTATGTATTCTAACCAATTTGCAGGTATGTATATATACAGAGTTGTATATTATATTGAAGGGAAAGACTGGCTGTGAAGACCAGGAGCCGGAGGGCCAATCCCACCCAGGTGGATTGCCTCATTTACAATGAATAAGGTTAATAATTAACTTGATTGTGAATTGCTATAATAATATCTATAATAATATATGACATGTACATGTATACTAAATTTTTATCTATCACAATGTTCAATATTCTTTATTTAATTCATTCATTAATACAATATTATTATTCATGATTCTTTTCACTTCATCACTATGATCTATGTATATTATCATTATTTCCCTCGTGATCATTAATTAATCTATATTATTTTTAATTAGTGATTATCATTCTATTTTCAATATTATTATAATACTTTTTTAACATATCTAAACCGTGATTTCCAATCGAATTACAATATATTTTCCAACAATACCCAAGAATAAATATAAAACCAACAGGATAATTTCAATAGTATTATCGTACTTTTCCAGTGGTATCGCAATGGTTTCCCAAGAAAAATGCGCGCATAATTTCGCACACTTCTCCACTACAATTCCCACTATTAGAATTACCCCTGATTTGTGGAAAATTCCTATACTTTCAAAGCACATTTCCTACAGCATTTTCCAGTAGTGTCTCCTCACGTGGAAATCTCATCCTATCAATCTCCAACTCTATAGCTAGATCTGGATATTATGCATACTGAGCTTAATTTGTAGCAGTATTGTGCTTTAACTCGCTCAATGCTCTTTGCAGCTAGATTGGGTATATGTTGTATAGACAAAGACAGAATTAACTCTTCTTGATACCCTGATACATGAGATTCTGCTAGTTCCAAAGGTTAAATTAAGTGCAGGGGAAATGAAGTGGCTTCTGTGGGTGACACAGTAAACAGCAAAAGAAGAAAATGGAAGATTTCTCATGTGGTGTATTCCGATAAGCGCATAAAAACACTCCTGCAAGATACTTCAGAATCACTTCTCAAAGACTTAGCTAGTATAATATCAATAGCTAAATCATGCTGTCACACTGTGGGTGATACACTGGATGTTTCAACGTTTGCACCAAGTCTTGATATCAACACGTGGTATGTATAATTATCACGAAATCAATAGTGATACAAATTTTGAATTTTATAACATGATAGTACTAATTATACGTAGCGCTATCCAGTAGGTTCTGTATAGATACAGTGGGAAACTTTCAAGGGATCCAATTAAAATTTTCATGGACAAACTGCGAAACCTAAACCTATAAAACAAGCATAATAATTGGCTACAATGGGCATGATTGTGTGCATTAGTGAAAATAAAATCCATGAAATGGTTAAATCACTGATCTGGGAAAATATAAAATTTTATATCCTATACAACGCGATACATGACGTGGTGGACTATTGAATTGGACGCACAATAATTTATGCTATGATCACTTAAACGTTAAGATTAAAAAATATATAATAATCATTCAAGAAACATTACACACAGGAGAGTATACTGCTGCTGCAATAGTTAGTACGAAAAAAAGGAAAAAAGTGCCGGGATTGTTAATCAAGCGAAATATTGGAAGCAGTGGCTGCTAGTCCACAGTCTTTGAGTACAGTCTTGAGAGCATTAAGAGTCGCAAAGGAAGAGCTACCTCGATTGTCCCGTGGAGCCCACTGAAACCACTGTGATAATATAGATGTTAAGCAACTGACTGATACATCTTGCCGCGGAGCATTTGCTAGAATGTTGTCCAATTCTCCCTGTTTGAATGCAAGATTCGTACCAATGCGCCTCCAATTCGAGGCATGATCCTTCAGCTGATTCAACAGCTTAGCTAGGTGAGGAATCTCTTCAAGCCGTTGGGTATCACAAGTGGTGGGTTGACAAATTGGATCATTGTCAATCCACAAGAGTTGAAGTGGAGATAGCTCATCACACTCCATCTTATTGAGAGAGCACGTCCAATATCTCTCGTGCATGTCCACATTAACGGTAGCAATATGAGCATCTCCGTTTCCACAAGGACAAACTAGAGCGGCACTGGGAGTAGAGTTAGAGTAGTGCAGATTTAGAGCGGCTCTGTGGAGACCTCTGAAGATGGCTTTCCGTATCGAAGGAAAAAACATTGGGCAAAGATTATCAGCTCGTTTCACAGGAACCTGTACATGCACTTCAAAGTGTGTGTATGCATCAACTAGGGTAATGGTTGCAGGAGACTTGGGGATATCTAGCTGAACACAGTTACGATAGAGGCATATTGGTGCCCCAGTATCTGTGGAAATACATAGCGGTCCTACACAATCATTGTCAGGAGATACCAGCCAGGATAAGAGAGAGCAAAAGAGACCTTTTCTTGGACCACCATCAGGAAACTCCAGGGCAAGGGAGGGAATGCTCAGTCTACTGCTTGAAGGGATGCGATATTTCTCGACTTCTTTCTTACTGAGCTCATGTAGAAGGGCAGGGACAAAAAAATGACCCTCACCAAATTTAGCAAAGATCAGTAGCTCCTTAAAAAGCTTGATGAGATGTTCACGTTCAAAGAGCCCTGGTACATAGTGCTTGCTAAATTCAGGCTTAGAAAGGAAGTCAGCAGTGATTAAAGCGAATTCATAAAACTCAAGCCAATCGTCAGTTAAAGCTCTAGCTTCAGGATTGGTAGTTATTTGATAATGGGCAAGCACCAATTCTGATACTTTGTCATAGATGACTTGAGGATCAGCAAAAACAACCTCTGGAAGAATATCTTGGTAATAAAAAAGAACAGAGAGGTTGTGAAGATAGTCAATGGCAGCATCAAATTCTGCCGCATCATCCTCAAAGTGAAGCTTATCCATGGCTGTGGTGAAACACTCTTCTCTGCTAACAACACCTCGATGGAGACGATCAATCATCTCTTTCAAAAGAATTTCAAAGGCAAACCACCTTAGAGGAATATCAACGGGAGCTCTAGAGCTATTTCCGAGAAGAATGTTGCGTATTTTCTTAATATTCCTCTCCTCTTCAGGTCCTGGATTCAAAGCATTGAGTGCGAAAAGAAGTTGTTTGTGACCGCACCAGATGATTTGCTTCTTTAAATTTGGTGAAAGCAGTTTCAATATCCTCTCATTTTTCTGCTCTCTGCTTTCCTTAGACTTCCCTTCTAAATCAGCATGAGTTCCAATTACCATTATCTTTGGAGACTCACTTTCACTATCAGAGGTTGATCTGTATGTGTGCATGCTTCTGGCGCAGTGCTGGAGGAGCTGCTCTACAGTCTGGGAAGATTCAACAGGATCACCTACTGGCTTTCCATCCACATAGAACTCAATTAACGGTCGACTATCCAGTTCATCACAAAGCCGGAATACAAAGACATAGAAATCGAGATGTCGTAAAAAGACGGGCAAAATCTCGTGAAACTGGGGCTGACCTCCACAATCAATCATCTCAAGAATCCGAAAGGCTGTGAGTGGATCAATGGTAGTGGAGAGCTGGTCCATTAGCTTAACAAGCTCCTCATCGGTGGATATAGACTCAAGGATAGCATCAGCTTCAGCCTCGATATCCTCATCAGATGCATCCGACTCCAAAGGATCTTCTAGAAAGCCAGCTTCTGCTGAATCTAGTGAAGGATTGCCCTGTACAGGAGTTCCCTTGATACCGGCAATACTGGATCTTTGGATTTCACTTGTGGCTCGGCTTTGAGAGGTGCTGGATCGGTAAGCGTTGGATCTTGGTTTGACCGTGCAGCAAGCAGGCGATCTACGAGCTGTGGTGCATCTCGGATGAGAGCTCTAGCTACAAGTAACTTGCGATCAGTTAGCGTGCTAAGCTTGGCCCACTCTTCGCTGTTAAGGTTAACTCGATAGATTGTGGTGGGCCTTGTTGCTAGAGGTGTGCTCTCTCTATGCTCAGGGGGCTTATTCCCGACAATTATCTCCATTGTTGTCGTTTTGCCAGACCCCGCATGACCATACATTAACAACTTACAAAGCCATGCCTTGACTTTGCCCTCTTTCATCGCTTCTTCAAACTGTCTTTTGTTTTCAGCTGTACCTAAATTGGGATATGTTTAGGGAGTGAGTCATTATTTCATCAACTACAATATCATTAGCGATGTATATACATAGCTAAGTAAGTAAATTACATGTCACCATCAACTGATTGAAGCTGAGATATGCAATGTTGCAAACGAAAGTGAAGGAGCCTTAAATATACAGCCTCCACGATATAACCAAGCAGAAAGCACTGATGACCAAGTTCGAGTTAGGCCACCATTACCAAACTACAACCTACACAATATTCCATACCATATGTACACATGTACACATTATTTTGTGTACATGTACTGATAATACATGTAACCAAGGCCACGTACATTGATTTTGATTTTGTGATCCATTTTAAAGCGCAGTATTGGAATATGGTTGGGACAAAGTTTTGACCACATCGATTATTTTAGTTATCACATCAAACAATGTTGAAAGGAAGTCGACCATGCAGGTGTTGTGGAGAACTCTGCTAAAAGGTGTAAGGACATCAGTGAATCGAGGCTCAGTGGTCCAAGCAGACATAACATGCAGCTACTGCACTGACCGTTATCATGAAACAAAACAGCATGCAAATCAATACTAAAGATTAATTATTGCTACTCACTAATAACAGGGGTATGAAGATACATGTACATGTAACTATCCCGACAGCTGACTCACCTCTCAGGTACTACTTTTTCTGAGCCACCTCCAACTCTTCAAGGCATTCTTGTCCATCAAAGTCCGGTGTAAAAAGTTCATTTGCCACCTGTTTCCATGATGGTGCAGGATGATCACTGAGGTAGACCTCACAGCATCTCCGTCTGTGTTGAGAGTCATCACCACCACTGGAGCGTATCGTGTCCACTGTTGCTGCAGGTATGTCCATCCCCGACCCTACTTTACCCCATCTCATCCTTTCAAGTAGGGGGGTGAGGTTAGGGAGGGTAAGCGTCGGATCTAATAATAATAATCATCATAAAAACCGGACAATTTGTATTGTACACACATACATGTATATGTGCATGAACACATAAAATTTTATTCAATTGTATTCCCGAGATCATCACAGTAGTACACATTTTCATTAGCTATAGTCATACATATCATTAAAAATTCAAAAATAATGCATAACATTCATGTACAATGTAAATGACATTATATGCACACAATGCACATGATATTGCATAATTCTTTCACTGTGTCTACCGTACCGGCACCGGTACCCAAGATTTAGTGCTTGGAGTACCGGCAACTATATTATGATATAGCTATAGATCCCAGCCCCCGAAGGGGGCTGGGATCTATAGCTATACTAATAGCCACTATTAAATACTGAGCGCTAGACGGCTAGTGAGGCTAGTAGCGCGTGGTCGGGTTTCGGTAATCGGTAGGAGACGAGGGGGGTTTGGTTTTAGGGTATGGTTGTTGACCAAGGGTTAGTATTATAGTGACAAGGTGGCAAAAAACGGTATCCAGCAGCGGCGAGCCGGGTTGGTACAGTGGGCTAGGGCTGGGACTGGTGGAGTGGTGGTCGTGGGTTCGAATCCCGCTTGGATCTTTGGATTTTTTTTTTTTTTTCTTCCACTTTCGAAAATTTTCTAAGTTTTTTGGCGGGCTATTATGCCGGTACTCGAAGCGCTAAATTATCAGTACCGGTGCCGGTACGGTAGACACAGCCTAATTCTTTTCCTCTATACATGTACATACCGTATGGCGGGTAATTTTTGTGGGGGCTAATTTTCGTGAAAAGTCCGAAAAGGCCCTTAAAATTAATTTTCGTGATTTTTAAATTTCGTGACAGCAACCAGTCCAGGGGCGTGGCACTGCAGCACAAGCAATGATGTAATCGATACACGCGCTTGCGATCTTCTTTGTTACTAAAAGAGACTAATAGCATGAGATAGAAGAATATTAGTGTCGAAGACGCTATCGGCTGGATGATAGTGACTACTGTTGCTTGCTAATACTATGAAGTGTTGGCCGCGCTGCCACGATGTTTATGGCCACGCCCATCATCATGGACTCGCATACGGGTATCACTGTAAGCATTAATTTTCGTTGGTGTGAAAATTTCATGACTGCCAAGTCAACCACGAAAATAACAAAAATTAGCACCCCACAAAAATTGCCTGCCATAATATGGTACATAATAATATAATATGCATGTACACTATAAGGCGTGACAAACTAAATTCACAGTTTATCGTCACAAAGATTTCGATTTTGCATGCGGGCGGGCGGTCATTTTTCATATTTCAAACCAGTAGAGAGTGCTGGATAGCTATGCTCGAACCTCGAAATCGCCGACGCCCCGCCCTCTAATTAACGCGATCGGTGGGTGGGGCTCAAAGTGCCATATGTTTACTGGGATCGACTAAGTTCACCCTGTTTGAAACGGTTACGTCATTGGTCCCACCCACTTCACGCGGCGCAGCGCATCGTTGGCCGCCGCTAGTACTTGCACTCTGAACCACCCATATTGAACAGCCATCACCAAAGAAGTCAGAGTTTAATAGAGCTAGGGAAGGTTGTGTCTGCTTGTGCCATGGCCTGAAGAAGAAGTAGTAGTACAGCAGGGATGTTCAAGCCTGGAGGAGCTTGGATTGTTTCCATGTAGCAGACCTACTGCAAAGGTACATGCACTCATTTAGCCTCGTCCCAAGGGCCTGGGGACGAGGCAAGCACTCATTAGCCTCGTACCCAGGCTCAAGAGCTGAGTCATCTTTATTAAAATTGATAGTAAAGGTACTTGTAGAGGTGCAGATTCTACAGTGGCAGCTTGCTCTGTTAGTCAGTTGGTCATAAATCAATGGTGAAAATTACTAATAACTTAATTAGCTTTGTAGTCCACAAATCTGCAATTGCATATCGACATCAAGCTCTCCCTTGTGTACACATCTTCACTGTACAAAACTATGAAACTTTGAAGTTATATAGAAACACTAAGTTTATTATACTGATTGGTTTGACTGGTAGTTACATATGTCACTGTGTCAAGGGACTTCCGAAAGGAATGGTATATACCTGCTATGAAGGATAGGATACCTTGAGCTGCTCTCATCACATGCAAAGGCAACGTGAGTAGCTATGGTACACACGCACGGTAGACCATCAAAATCCAGGTCTGGAATAACCTTGTACCCAGGTCAATTCACAAGGCTAGGTCTAGAAATACATTGTCCGTAGAAAAGAGAATAATATTATCAGTACATACACACAAATTAAAATAATGTAAAAATACAGTTATATAAATAGAAATAGTCACTTTGATGTTCACTCTTTGCCAAATATGTCCTGTACAAAGGGGAAATATTCCTCTATACAATACAGAATTTAATTTTGCTTATGGAAGGTGCGTTAAAATTAATTAAAACATTGGAAACTAAGGACAAACATTCTAAATAGCCAATTGCTACATGTACAACAATGTATGCACACACACACGTACACATACACATACACAAGTACATACATACAGTGTTATTATCCAGTTACAGAGTACCCAAAGTGGTCAGGAACATGAACCCGTGTACTTACGTTTTTCATAATGTGGGTACGTTTTCCATAATGCAGCTGGGACCAGAAAGAGGAGTGGGTGTGGCGATTGCCAAGGCTGTGGCTACCGAGCAACAGGACTGTGGCACCTGCATCAATTGGGAAATTGTGTACTTAAATCTTTGATATATTCAAGTATTAAAGACACCCTATCACCGTTGATTTATGTTCAATTAGGCATTCACTTGACTAAGAGAGCAAACTGCTACTGTAGAACCTGCACCTTCACCTTACCTTCACCATTAATTTTAATAAAGGGCTATTACAGATAATAGGCGTACACCCCTATGGAGGAAGAGATAGATGTTCATTACCCTAAATACCAATTAAAGTGCAAAAATAACCATCAAGACTAATCAATTTGCTCATTTTACCCTATAAAACTAATCAACAATCTCGATTTCACCCTACAAAACTAATAGTAATTCATACCCTGACCAGCTACTCCATCAAATTATACTAATCATTCACTACCATGCCCCCTCAATACTTTACTATCTACAATGGTGCCTACAATACCTCATTAAAATCCATAAAAATGCCCTCAATACTTTCCTTAAATCTTGATCCTACAATACTAATCAACCTTCCTCCATAGGAGTGTATCCTCATTATCTGGAATAGCCCAAAGATGAGTGCACGTACCAAGTTTGCAGTAGGTCTGCTACATGGGAACAGTCCAAGCTCCTCCAGGCGTGAACATCCCTGCTGTACTACTACCTCTTCTTCAGGCGATGGCACAAACAGACAGACACAACCTTCCCTAGCTCTAGCTTTGACTTCTTTGTAGATGGCAAAATTAATTTTGGTAATATGGGTGGTTCAGAGTGCAAGTACTAGCGGCGGCCAACGATGCGCTGCGCCGCGTGAAGTGGGTGGGACCAATGACGTAACCGTTTCAAACAGGGTGAACTTAGTCGATCCCTATGTTTACTGTATTGAATATGAAATCTGAAAAATTTTGAGAAAATCTGAAAATCCATGCGGGCGGTGACGATAAACAGCGAATTCAGTTTGCCCCGCCTAATATTATACATAGCCAGCTACCCATTATTATCTAAAAGATATTGACCATTTTCCACAGCAAACCTCACAACATTGGAGTAGCTCAAGGCAATGATTATCAAGAGCTCGATCCTAGGCTCATACATGTACATTCATGATGTGATCGATCTCCCACCGTACAAAAAGTTCCCCTATAGCTACTATAAAGGTTCATTCCACAATCCACAGTATCATAATTGGTTAACATTATTATACACAAACTCACCAGGTTCTGTTTTGATGAATCTCTTAGCAGCTGACAGAGCATCATGGTGTTGTTTACGGTAGAGCCTGCCAGCCAAGCGACCCCAGCTGGCATACTCAGAGTAATTGAGATAGTAGCGGATGAGTTTTTCTCTCTCCTCAGCAGCAGTAGAGCTCTGCTGATGAATCTTTTCACGCTCATTGTCTGGAACTGACAGAACCTCCCCTCCTAGTTCATCATCCTCAAGTGGCACAGTAGCTGTCACAGTAGAGATGTTTTCGAGTGTCAGGGTAGGATCTGTAGAAAACAATGACACAATCAGTCCATGCATGTGCATATTATGCTACATGCACACATGTATACATGTATATCATGCAAATTATTATACACACATATCACTTGTTCCTGCATGACGATTATGAGTACCTTAGTTTGCCACTAGTTCGTCCCTGGCTTGGCCCATTGGGCCAGTACAGTTAATAAGAATACACCCCTGTTGAGGAATACTTTTCCAGTTCCCCTGAAGACAAATAATCGGATAAATTTCCCCCAGAAGACTTAATTAAAATGGAGGCAGTGACCTCCAAGACATCGTTAAAATACACCATTTTACCCCCAGAACATCATTAAAATAGCCTCAACACCCCCCAGGACTTCATCAAGTCAAGCTACCCCCTCAGGATACAATTATCGTTCCTCAACAGGGGTGTATCTTTATTAACTGGAATAGCCCATTCATAGATTTCAATGTTGCATGCCTCCTGCTTTTCAGCATGTGATAATGAAATCTGGGAGTGGGCCTGAGGATAAAATTTTATGCTGAAAAGTATTGATACTATGGACAGTGACTCTACTGTACAAGCATTGCTATTTCTGAGTGTCCTTAGTATACATGTACATGTAGTAGTCACTAGTGTGGTGCATAATAATGATACTTCTACACAATAGTATCAAATGTGAACCACACAGGCACCCCACCATCCTACAGTGCTAGAGGGACACCCCTGATTTGAGGTGTACAGGTCATACCAGTCAATTTTTCAGCATAGTGGATAATCTGTTTTGCTATAGCATGTTCTTCAAAGAAATGCAGTTGTCCAATGAGTTTCTTCCAGGAGGCATAAGGATCAGAGGCTAACCAATACCGGACAGCTGCAGTTCTCCGCTCATCGTCAGTTGAATACTCTGCCTCAATCTTATGTCGCTGAGATTTATGGAGATGTAGAACACCAAATACTCCAATAGTGCCATCTGAGAGCTCCTTCTCATTGGATAGTGTCTGCCATGATACATCCTTTAGTTCTCTGAGGATATTATCAACTGTAAGAGCTGAGGGAAGAGACAAATTTAAGGTAAACACAATGAGGGGTCACATCAACACACAAAATTAATTTTAGTAAGCATAGTCTAGCTAATTATTATGCACCATAACACTACCGTAAATCTGGGAATTTTCGTTATAAAAATACTTTCATAGTCGATGGCGACTACGAAAATTAGCATGCACTATTAACGCTAATACAGTAAGTGGTTGTTCTACGAAATTTGTTTACACGAATATTTATCATACGAAAGTTTCTTTACACGAAAATTTCCAGATCTACGGTATGTAACTGGCACTTCAGCAGTGTGTCAATCATACAGTCAAATTGGTGATTCGTCATGATCAGGCAAAATTTCACATTTGTTTGGCTAGAAACATAATGCAATGGCATGCATGTACTTTGTATGAGGGCAAAATTTAAAGTGTTTAGAAGTAGTTTCAAACTACATGTATAATTGAGCCGCCATACCATACATGTATGTACATATAAGTTGGAAGGCTCTTCAATTTATGCAAAAACATGTCTGATTGATAAGAAATCATAATTCGGACCTGATGACCAACAAAATTTAATACCGTAGTTAATCGAATACAACGCATGATCCAATTTAACGCAATAAATTCTCATAATGTTTAGGCCACTAAAAATTGCATAGTTGTTTCCTGTCTTGGCTGTCAATTCAATAACATGCAGGCAGGAAGTTAATTTTTAATATTCATTATCGGATGTGGTATAAACCACAAATGGCCACCAGGGTACATGGCACGAGCTAATCCTGCCATCTTCAGCTGATATGGCAAGCACAGTCTTAGAACTATGAATGAAGCTACTCACGAGTATAGCGATAGTCATGAAGAGTGAGAACTGCAGTGAGCAAGTACTGAATGAGCCATCGACGTCACTTGCAACTCGAGCGCACATGGGACAGACCACAAACAATATTGAAATTTTCAATTACGTCATCAATATTTTCATTTTAATAAGTGCAATAATAGAAAAGTTGATGGTGGCTCGAAAGGCATGAGGGCAGTGGACGGGAAATTATGATCCAATTTGTAGTGGCCTTATATATGGAGCGATTGACGACCTTTACCAGAAAAACACACATTTTTCAAAATGGAAAATTTTTTCCATGCGTTGTATTAGATTAAGTACGGTAGCAGTATCATGGTGCTCCCACGTATTACTAGATCCCAAAACCATTTAGTGCTTGAATTAATAATAAATGTTCACCATGGCGTCCTGTTCGTTTGCGTCTCTTTCTCTGTGTTGCTGGCTTCTTAATAGAGGAGACATGACCACTTCCATCTTGAGCTCTTGATCCATGTTTCAGTTGTGTTTCTTGAGCAGCAGTCTTAGACTGAGCTTCTTGACCTCCCCCTTCCCTAGCCACCTCAGCAGTAGCTCCACTAGACTCAGGACCTGGGACAACGGTGGACTGTGTATCTGATACAGTCAATAGTTTCTTTTCCTCTTCATCTATGATATCTTGTTCTTCACGATTACTATCCATCACTGTACCAATAGGTGGAGGGGTGGCGGTCACTTCTGATTGGCTAGCAATGTCCACTGACTCGGCTGCCGGGAGTTGTACCGTTTCCAGACCGATAGACTCAGGCTCAAGAACTTCTCGAGTTCCCCGGGCCCTGGTTTTCTTTTCATCATTTTTAACTACATCAGTTGATATTAAATTGGCAGATAAGGTACCGTGCGTACTGGTAACAGGAATTGGCTCTGAAACTAGATCAGCTTCATCTTTCCTAGTTCCCTCACCACCATGTGTCTTATCAGCATCACCTTTGGCTACATTTATAGCACTGGCAGCTTCATTTGGTTCCAACCTGAGAGAGTCAGACGATGTCTGCGCAGTTGCGGCAGGCTGTGGTTTCGATGTATCAGCGATGGCAGAATATTTCTTTGGCTCACTGAGAACAACATTCAGTAGAATCCGGGACGCCTGTAGATCATTGTGACCCCGTGATCTGGCTCGATCAATTGATCGTTGGATAGCTTCTGGCTGGTCATATTTCACTCCTTTAATCCTTTTCGTACGTTTGTCTCTGCGCGGCGATTCCTCCGCCTTTTTGTTTCGCTTGCTATGTCTATTGCCCATCTTCATCCATTGACTTTAATGGGTGTGTCTTGCAAATGAGTGTCTATTCGAGCCCCACCCCCCGGTTTACTTACGCGCATGTGCAATAATATTGTGTGCATGAAGGCCAGCTGCTGAAATTGCTCTCAGGAAGATCAACAGTTGTCCTGATCTGCTACCAGGCTATATACAACCTGGTGTACAATCAAGTCACAGATCAGTATCTATTGACACCGATTAATCTGTCGACCCTGTACCGTACACATAACAGGATCTATGTCAGTCACATAATTATTATATCAGTCTGTGGTATCACCAGTTCAGTATATATTCCAGTAAGGCTCAACTCATGTAAGAAATACTGTACTACTATTAAAGTATACGCAGTGTCTAGAGTGCCGGCAAATTTATGTACAAATTTATATTGCCATATGCAGGAGGGGGTGGGGACTAGGGCTACGTAAGAGTACAGTATTTCATATGGACTTACCGGCACTATAACGCTTAAATTGCGGTGCCGGTACCAGCACTGTAGACACAGCCTAAAGTATAAGTTCCTAGCGGCGCTAGTTTGAGCACAAACGTAGGCCTAGCTACACTATGACTGTGTCACAGTGTGTGTGCACTGCATCATGTGCAATGGGGGTGTACGTGTGTGCGTGTATTCATAGATGATTAAGATTGTGTAACCAGTCTTAATTATCTATGATGTATATATTCATGTGTGCATGTGTATTGTATAATTATGGGATGTGTACTATGTGTGTAGGTTCATAGTATACCATAGATGGTATATGCTCAGAGATGAAAGAACCATGTACATAAAATTATTTTATGGTTCATTCTAGATCTCATAAGATGCAATGTGTTGTCACTGCATATTGAAGACTCCAGTACGTTCAGTGGGGTTGGCCTTAATAATAATTAATAGAAGAGATATTGCCATGGTACTACGTAATATCCGATACAATGTGATAGTGTGTACTAAATCCAGTGTGGGTTGACCCAAGTCATTTCATATAATATTATTATTAGTATTATTATAGTCAAATTGTCATGCAGTGTACGAATCGAAATTGGTGTAGTGCCATGAGCTCGAGGGGCATTCCCGAGAAACCTATGAATGCACAAGCAAATCAAAGGATAGAGGAGTGCGAACATTTGAATTTGATTTTGAGTACATTACGAATAATCGAGACAGTCTACCATTATGATACAGCTGAACACTCTGTAGAGGGGGGAGTCTGCTGGCTCTGTGATGAGGACCATCCATGCTGTAGATTAACTCCATCAAGTTGTTCCACATTTGCACTATGTATTGCTTTATATATACGCAGGAAAGACCAATGATTTTTGTAGTCTTCTTGCTGTGAGACATGCATGCGCAGGCTCAGAATTATAAGGGATTTATTTAGCCATGATGATGATAGTGAACACTGATTACAATAATTCAATAATGAATAACTTTTATTATGCTATATGGGCTCTCTAAGTAATTATACGATGTTCATGTGACCTTCTCATGAGTGTTATATAAATAATATAATGGGCTATTCCAGTTAATAAGGATACACCCCCATGGAAGAACACTAATTAGTCTTCAGGGGTTTTTTTTGGAGAATCTAATTTCTGTCTTATGGGCTCAAAATAACATTTAATAATTCGTCTGATGGGTATCTTAAATTAGATTAATAATTATGTCTGATGGGTAGATGGGTATTTTAAAGAAGTGAGGGAGAATCAAATCATACAATTAGTTATTAATAATCAGGGATTCCCCCAGAACAGAATCCAAAATGGGTGCTTAATGATATTCATAGGCTTCTAATTAAGTTGTGGCTTTAAACTCCACCCATTTCTTTGATGTTTATCCAATTAGCCCAAAGTCAAACCGGGTGGCCCACCCTGATTCAGGTATGCTGGGAGAAACACTGAATAACAATATTTCAAAATAATTTACTCATCAGCCTTAAATTACATATACATCTCAGATGCTCCCACAACCATGGTATCACAGTGCTATATTAGTATACAGTGCATGGAACCCCCTCTATAAGGACATCCCTGAAATGATGAAACCTCCCTTAATCAGGACACCATGCATGGTTCCTGCAACCTATAGCTAGAAAGGTGCATAAAACTACCCCAGAAATGAGAACACTTTCGATCAGGACACCTTAAGCTGTCCCAGTTCGGAATATACAGAGAATTCTACTCTACTGTAGAAGTATTGAACCACACTATCACATATATCCTAGCTCCAGGGTATGTCTGTGCATACCGACCCCATAGGATAAATATAGGATAAACTAAAAGGGGTCAGATATAGCTACCCGTTCAGACTAATTGTGACCTGCTCTGAGAAAAGGGACCACTCGGGATATTTCATAAAAATTGAGTATTAATTTTAGCAAGGATTGATCTGTGTGTGCTAAATCCAATGGTGCAAGTTTCATATTGATCACAAGCTGAGTTATGACCATTTTTATACACGCAGATAGATATAATATTCGATTTTCGGAAAATGCGTATATTTAATTAAATTTTGTATTAAATTGTATGTGTCCGAGCAATTGTTTGCGCCCATAACGATAGTTTACATTTGCAACTATATATTATTAAACATAGCATATCAATATGAAGCCAAAATCCTATAGTTTCTGGTAAAGTAAAAAAAATGAAATTTTATCCCGAGTGGTCCCTTTTCTCAGAGCGGTTCACAATTATTTGGATACGTACTATAATATGTACTGATACACAGCCTAGCTTTAATTTACATCATGATTTTGGTTTTATAATTTATCCCTAAAGATATAGATCGACCCCCTAGGGACATAATTTATATTATTGTCGACTTAGCTAATAATTATCCCTATGGAGAATTACGTAATACCGTAGAGCTGGAAAATTTGGCAGGGAATAAAATTGGGTGGGTTGATGGTATGCCTCTAAATTAAATTCTGATCTGCATGCATGTAATACATGTACACATAATAACAAGAGAGTATAAGATAATAATATTATAGCGATACCACACCATAACCGCCAATTTAAAATCAATTTAAAGTGCTGAATAGTGTGAAATGCGCCATTGGGACCCAAATTGCCTAACTTATGTGACTGCCAATATTTTCGCCTATATGGTATTAATTTAATCCAAGCTATCCTTCAAACAAACTCTCCCCATTACCATAATAATTAATGATAAGTATGTGCTCAAGTATTGTCATAGGGCTTACTTGGGCCAGTGTTAATTCTGTTTGTCATGGACTAGCTGTGTCAATCATGTTTATTTGCATAATATTATGATTTTTTCTAGGGGTTATGACTCTGTATGCGCATGGTGTGCGTATACACATGTGCATAACTATAGCAGTTGAGCCTTGCCATGTTTCTCTAGTTTCTGTATTGTAATGTTTCAGAGACGCTACTTGTTGAGCTCAAAAACTCCAGAAGATTTTATAAAATTTACCTAATATTATGCCACTTGTCGAGAGGTGAATAGTGAGGTACTGTTTATTATAATAATATTATAATTAGCTATCTTTGTTGTGACGGCTAAATATGCAGTGGTGTGTCCAGAATTTGAAGGAGGGAGGTGCTAAATTTTAGGCCACGGCACCCAAAATGTTGCTTACAAAGCAAGTTCATTGTTGGTTCTGGCTACCAGTTGTTGATTATCAGCATAAAGAGTTGCCACTGAGCTACTGATCTGGCTGTTGTGCCAGAGCTGAGGGGGGTGCTCGAGCACCCAGAGCCCCCCTTTGGACACGCCTCTGATATGTTTCATACAAGTGTGAACTAGCTATAATAAACTCGAGGACAGGTGTTAGCAACAGCAAGAAAGTAGATAGTGATCATTACTCGTTAAGTTAATCGATTTAAGCTACATATATAAACCAGTGCCCCCCTCCTCTGTATGCAACTCTGACCGCTTAGAAACGAGCCAGGCTTCCCCTTCAGAATACCAGTATGTAAGTTTAGGTAAATAGCTTATAGGCCATATTCACAATAACATTCTATAATCACCACTAGCATATCACAGGGAGAATGGCACTGTTGGTATGCTAGTAAGATAGAGCTATCAGGAATTATGGCTGAGGACTCATACCCCCCAGTAATAGAAAATAAACAAGGAGGAGCTAGAGGGTCTGGCTGGTGTACTACTAAAGTATCCACAAAGAGAGGGAAGGGGTGGTGAATGAAGCTGGCCAACCGCAGCACTTACTTTCCTGAGGCTCCAGCTCAATTCAGGATCATGCAGTGCACTCTGCATGCAGTGTGTGCAATGGAGTTAGTGATTGTGCATGTGAAGCTCAGGGTGGTCTCCACCACAGATGGAGTGATGCAGCCCAAGCTGTGCACATAATTAGTCTGTTTGGGTTAACACCTTCCTTATAAGGAAAGTGTGAATATCACTATGTACACACCTGTCCACTGCTGCATAAAAGTTACTGCTTTGAGTTTGCAAAGCTCACTGGCAACATAATATAATCTCATCATACTCTTAAACACATTCCCCAAATTTATATGACATACAATGTACTCAGACAGCATTCACTCTCAAACTCAGAGCTTCAAAGGTCACACTCTATTGTAATACCCTAATCACATCACACATACCCTAATCACATAGCACTTAAAAACAACTCATACATACCCTAATCACTTCACACATACATAATATTATCATATCATACCCTAATCACATCACACTCTCAAATAATTAATTAGTATACAGTTATCTGCCAGTAATTGGGGTGCATGAGATGCATGGTCGAATGCACCCCAATTACTGGCAGAATGCATCTCATGCACCCCAATTACTGGCAGATAACTATTTTGTTGGTAGTTGACCTCTGTTCATCATTGGCCTACTTTATGATGATCCGACCCCTTCCTATAGCCGGCAAATTGCCTATAAAAACTTTGGTTGCTAAGCAACTACCAACAAATATTCATACACTCTAATACCTCCAAACTATTCATGAACATACCCAATTAAACTATCACTTCATTGACTCATACACATATTATATCCCCATTCCATCATTGATCAATAATACAATGTACCCTAATCACCTCAATCACAATTGAGTATTAAATTATCTCAATCACATCACACATATGATACTCATATATACCCTCATAATCCATAATACATACCTAGCCTAATAATCACATCAAATTAATACCCTAATATCACACAGCTCAAACACATAATTGCCAAGGTAAATAGCGGCAGAATATTCTCCAATACAGAGATTAGAGTCTCAAACAGGTCCATGTTAGTGTATACAGTGAAATTGTGGGCAATATGCTCAATATAAAAGAATTAATAGGTACTAATTAAATTCCTATGTCAAGATCTAACAAGTCAGTTATATGGCAGCCACTGCCTTGTATTGGCCTGCCTGCCATATACCGTATAGCCGGAAATATTGGCGGGCATTAAATTTGGCGGTTGAGCCCAAAATCGCTATTGCAAGAATATTGGCGGATTTAAATTTGGCGGTTCGGTACGGGATCGCCATACGTATATATGAGAGTAGGAAATTTTGGCGGATTTTACTTTGGCGGTTGTAGTATAGACCGCCAAACCGCCAAATTTAATTCCCCGCCAAATTTTCCGGCTATACGGTAACTATAACTTATTGTATCCCCTCACACACTCATGGACAAGTAACATAACACCACACACCCACTTAGATACATAATACCACATACAATCTCCATAATTATTATTATGGACTATACAGTACACAGCACGTAGTTGACCACATCGCCTAGCAACAGAAGTTCTTATAGGCAAATTACTGGATACCAGAGGGGTATTGGTGATCATAGGGTAGCATAAGTGGCAGAACCAGAGGGGCATCAGGGGCAAGTGCCCCCCTTGCATGATAGTCCTTTAATAGATCCTATTGTGGTAGACATGTGACACATCCACTGCGTCTCTCCCCCCGTCATCCTCTGCCACTGGGTAGGCCAATGATGAGAGGAGTCATGAGAAATTTAACTAGTATGTTGTATGCAAGACCTTATCTGGGGTGCATTCGATCATGCATCTTGTGCACCCCAATTAAGATCTTGTATAGCTTACAATCCACCAGTCGTGCTGTTCTATATTATTGTATTATACTTAATGCATTAATTCTCTTGGCTGTGCCACGGACACATTCAATTCTTCAATAGTAATCCCCTACCGTTTTTGCAGTGGTTCCCTTCAAGCACAGTATCAATTGCCTTATTGTTTCTGCTAATTAAAGGGTAATACCCCAGACATCATGCATTTAGCAGCCCCCTATCGACACTACCTCTCAGTGCCCTATGGACACTGTAATGTCAATTCAAAAATGCTTGAGATAATAATCATAATATTATGGAATAAATAGCCATCATTGCTAATTTCACCTGTGAAGGATAATATTATTATAATTAGTCTGGAAGGTATCCAGTGTATTCATTATGACGTCTTGGGGGTTCAATTAATTATAAGTTGTCATCAGGGTAAAATTAATGTACCCATAATTAGTCCGGAGGGTACCCAGTGTAGTCATTATGACGTCTTGGGGGGGAGGGGGGGGGGAAGTGGCTTTAATTAAGTTGTCATGAGGGTAAATGTATAATATATACCCATAATTAGTCCGGAGGGTACCCAGTGTATTCATAATGATGTCTTGAGGGGTGAAGTGGCTTCAATTAAGTTGTCATCAGGGTAAGTGTGCCCATAAATTAGTCTTGAGGGTATTTAGGTGGTTTTAATTATTGTCATGGGGGGAAACGTGATAGTGTTCTTCCATGGGGGTGTATCTTTATTAACTGGAATAGCCCAATATATAATTTTGCTGTTTTTTTAACATAGGACTATGCGGCATGCATACAGCTTTTCAACACGTTGAAAAAGATTGGGGAAGCAAGTTATTTTAGTATTAAGGCCAAGCAAAATTGATTATTAGTTTCTCATCCTATGTTCAGGAATTTCCCCAGGCGGGAGGGTGGCTTTTTATTTTATTTTTTGTCATGAATATCATTAAATGTCATCATGAATTTCATTAAATGGGCGAGTCTATGACGTAATGCCTTGTGCAGATAGAATGTGGTCAGGCAGAGGAAAAACTAGAGGCGGGCGGGGATGAGAAACTAATATTCAATTTTATTTGGCCTAAAGTGCGGAATCTTTGATAGATCTACCGTAAATCTATATTACCAATAATCATTATGCATCGCAGGTTAAGTGAACGGCGAAATTGTTCATCGCAGACTCCCGGGTAGCTAGAAGATTCCTTAAACTTAAAATTGCCATGCACACAATATACAAGCAGGGCCCTTTGCTTTGTGGGCGGGGCTGGCTTGCGGGGGACGCAATAGCTTAATAATTATTGTTCTTGGCTTTTATCAGTGATAGCTTAATCGGTTCTATGGCGATTGTCGACACCGACAGTACTAGCCTAGTCAGTGTCAATGGCCTAGGCCTTTTTTGTTGTTGTTGTTGTTTGTCTGTTGTGTATCCCATGTGGATCAGTCACATGATCAATGAATCTATAGAGTCTCGCACGTCAGACCCTGAGGGGCTGGTGGTGCGCGACAATACCGTAATGAATCTTGAATCTTGAGTAGTCTGGTCACGCCCAATACATGTCCATTACTGTAGCTAAATCTTCCACATTCCAAAAATTCTAATAATTTGGCTAGATCTACGTGTGTATAGCCTCCCACGTTTTTCTTTAGTTAACTGCATGCACGTAATAATAGCGATAGTCTTAGCTAGCTAAAATTTAATAGCTACCACATCCAAGTATGAAAACTTTTCACTGGTTCCCGCTGCTCATACTACAGACTATCTCTCTCGGTCTGTTGATCTCAGCTGCTGATAATAAGAACCTGACTTTCATGCTGGTCACATCCTGGGGTGGGTTTGGCTATAACTCTTCTGGAACTCTACCAGCTGCTGAAATTGCTCTCCGGAACATCAATAGTCGTCCTGATCTGCTACCAGGCTACAACCTGATTCATAATGAAGTCAGAGATTCAGAGGTCAGTATCTAGATCTATAGCTTGCATTAATGATGATAGATAAGCACTTGATGAGCTATCAAACAGTATCTGTTCCAAATCAAAATTATTAATCAATGCCAGTCGCTATACAAGTAGCTAGTAGTATTTCAAGTTGAAAAGACTGAAGTTGAACCTGTGTAGCTATTAACAGTTACTAGCTATTGTATATAGCTGGTTTAGCTTTAGACTGTTACAGTAGATACATGATAGTACTAGGTAGTTGCACAATAATTGAGGCATTAAAGTTTATGCCACTTGTATACTTTATAATAATTTCTTAGTGCAACCGTCAGTTATCTCTGGACGCATTCTTCGACGGAGTACTCTCAGGACCAACAAAGATTGGAGTGATTGGGTGTGGCTGTTCAGTGGCTACTGAACCTGTGGCTGAGATTATTCATCGATGGAACATACCACTGGTATTAGTTAATATAGTGCTATCATATTATTATAGGGAATATTAACTCTTTTAAAAGTAGTATGCATGTAGCTATACTCCCACATTTCATAACTAATAATTATTAAGTTAATAACATAGCTAATAATATTATAGGTGTCCTATGGAACGACGTCAGCCTCTCTCAGTAACACAACGATTTATAGAAATTATTTTCGAGCTAATCCACCATCAACTACTCTGGCCCCTGCGCTCCTAGCTCTGATGAAGCAGTTTTCATGGAAGAGGGTAGGTCTGCTCACTCAGGATGAAAACCGCTTCAGAAGGGTAAATCATATATTACATGACTTCTCATGAATTCAATTTGTGTATCCATATAGCTAATAATAATAGCGATAATACACTATTAATTATTTGTACAGGATATAGCCAATTTGCAACATGTTTCATAAATTCCACCCTATCCTCCTCCAGATTAGTAGGAAATATGAGAAAAGATCATATTAATATTTGATAAGCAGGACATGTTATTTGCATCCAGGAATACTCTCATGCAGTTGCTGTACATGTCAGTGGCGTTTTTAGCTAATGTATAATATTATGATGATGATGTTTACCAAAGTAGCAACTTAGCTAAAGCATTTCTAATTACAGAATCTGATATATTATACAAAATGCTGCATGGTACTTACTGTTCCATGTAGACATCTATCGATATGTCATACTTGTTTACAGGGTTTCATCTAGCGATAAATATTTGGGGTGGAAGCGTGATAAATGAGCGGGCGTATTTAGCACACCAAATAAGATAATTTCTATAATTCCTCCAGATTATTTCAGGAATAATTTTTGATAAAAAATAAATGCTAGTGGTTTGATTTCGCGACTTATTGTGATACTTTGATGCTGGAGGGGGGAAGCTCCCCCTCCCCCCCCCCCCCCCCCCCCCCCCCCCATCGATGAAACCCTAATGTACTGTAACAGTGGGTGATCCCTTAATTGGGTGCTGATCCAGATAATTATATTATTATGCAATCTAGTAAATTATATATAAGTTACTTTTCTCTTTCTCTGGCAACACTCTTATCTATAATTATTATGCAACCATTAGGCTGAGGACAGTGTGAGAGAAGTGCTACTTCCAGCTGGCATTGATGTTCAGAGCAGAAAGTATGGAACAGAAGATGACCCCAGGGGGACATCGGACCTCTTTGTGAGTGTTATTGGTATGATTCCACATTATGTAGCTAGACTAAGTGTTAATTATTACTGTTTAGGAGATTTCTACATGATTTATATAGAAGACCCAGTCTTATTAGACTACCAGATTTTTAGGGATATTGATAATTATAAATGGCTATACACTAATGACCAATCGGATTGCACTATAATAATTATGATTTAAACATAATGTCTGCACATTTATAACGTACGTAGATTGAAAGTGAAGATTATCGTATATTTGTTCTCAACTCTTATCCGAATACAAGAATCATCTGTGAGGTATAGCTTCAGTATTTTTTATATGTTGCTAACAGAAATATATATAATAGTGTGTCCTCTACTCCATGTTTCAAGATATTCAAACAGCGAAACCTGTTTCCAAAGTACACTTGGATAACGTATGGGTGGTATGCTCAAGCCTCGTGGATCAATGGAGATATTGTGAACTGCACAGAAGACCAGCTGAAGATGGTTCTGGAGAGTGGGATAAGTGTGGAAGTGTTTCCCATTCCAGAGAACACAAATGCAGCTACAATAGTTGGTCTGGTAAGTTACTTTTCAGCATATTTCTTTAATAATAGGGAGTCACTCAGTACTGAAATCAACTTAGCTATTATAGCTCTTATAGACTAGTCCATGTAACTAACTATATCAAATTCTATACAATATTATAATAACGTCATCTCATGTAGGGCATATATATATTATTGCCATCTTGCAGTTATATGAAAATCATACCATACGCCGTGAATGATTCTATCTTATTCAGACTCCAGGACAGTTTCAGCAAGAGTACCAATCGATGGCAGTTGAACAGGGCTATGAAATTCTTGACACGACAGCAGCTCAGTTGCACGACGATGTGTGGGGACTTGCTCTGGCCTTGAATACAACCATGACAATGGTTAACGCAAACAACATCACAGGAACTGGCTGTGAGAATCTAGTGGGAGACCTTGTCCCCCTTGAGCAGTTTACATACGACAACTCCAAGATGGGTTGTTTAATCATCTGGAACTTGAGACGTATAGAATTCTCAGGCGTGTCGGTATGTGCAGTATAGTATTTATGATACTCGTGATCTGTATGACTCAATTACTTGTGTGCCATTGGTGATAAACACCAGTGTGTGTGTTCTATGAGAATAAATAAGGAGAGCTAAGGAACTGGATAGTTAAGTATTGGACACATCCCACCATGCATAATATATGGTTATTTGTAGCTTTAATTACATTGATGTTACAAAACCTGACTCATATAAATTCCATACATGCCATGGATTGTGCAGTACCATAGGAAATAATATATAAAGGTTTGATAAGCTTCGCATATTAATATACAAGTGCTATTGCTTATGTTCGAATCTTTATACTACGTAATTAAACGTTTCCGCATGCATTTTAATAACAATTGCACATCATCTAACGCATGCGTGCACATAAACTTTGGTACTATAAATATGGAATCTGAGCATCATTAGCTACCTTAACGGTATAATAATAGTGACATGATGGTTCATAACTTCTTGTTTATCAATAATAATAGCACTATAGCATGCATAACGGAAAAAACATTCTATACTGTCATTCGATCATCCAGTAGTAATTGACCGCCAATAACAACTACTACACTTTGTTTACAGGGAATTGTCCATTTCAATGAAAGTCTGATTAACCATACAGCAACATTATTACAGTATGTGCTTGATGGTAGGTTTAATATTATAAGTCTTAATATTTGGATTCAATTAATCATTGAAGTATTACCTTTCCCCATGATATTATAGGAGACACTCTAACAAGACAACGCTTTGCTACAGTTGATAGAGATAACAATTTCAAGTTTGAGTATAACAACAATTTTAGTGATAAGAAAGTGTTTCCTGGTTAGTTTACGCAAATTATACCATAATACTATTATTATGGCATTGGCATATCACTATAATTGTGGTACGTGTACTAGTTATAGCTCATGCATGAGTTGCGTTCTTAAAATTGCATAATACCATCTTAATTGTCCACAGATGGTATCCCCCGAGATGGTACACCCGAGATGGTTTTGAAGAAACTTCTTCTGCCAATTGCAATTACTGTTGATATTTTGGCATTCATTGGTGTTCTCTTTGCTATGGTCTGTCTACTTTTTAATACCATATTCCGAGAAAAAAAGTAAGCTTGAATTTAATTAGCTATTACTTTTAATTATTGCATGTGTTTTTGTCTATAATAATTCTTGCATAAGCAATGGACACACAGATAGCAAAATAATGCTAATATAATATGTGTTGCATTCATGATCTCCTGACTACGGTGGCCCGGCCATGCATATGCTAGAAGAGCCATTCCATCTTGAAATTATTTTGCCATTGTTCCATTCTTGTAACATCGATATCACTGAGTGTCACTAGTTTTACTACAATGAAAGTTACATTATGTTGCATACCATGTTTAATTTAGCCTTATCAACAGGTTAACATCGTATATTCGCAGTGGGTCAACACGATCAACAGCCAAATTTACAAAAAAGGCCCATGTATATGATAATATTATCAAATTGTATGTTTGCAAGAATGTATCATTGACAAATTCAATGTCAAGTTGTGAGGTTGGGTATGGTTTATTATTGGTGGGCATTACTAACGAAAACATTAGTGCTTTCAGGCACCATGCCAGGAGCATTGCCAGCATACTTGCCATTATATGACATTGTACTGACAAATATAGCTACTATAGAGCTATGGGCGGCTCATATGCTCCTGTTATACAATTTATCTGTTATTCATGGATTCGCTGGACTTAATTTCACTGCTAGGCTTGATGGTTGTCAATGAGATATATTTAAGTTTGTCTTAATACAATGTCATGTAAATAACATCCTGCCTCCACCAATGCACCCTATGACTTATGGGGATAATTTATAATAATATTATTCACTTTCAGGATAGTTAAGCTGACAAGTCCGAATCTCAACTACTTCATTATTTTTGGAACCATTCTCATGTATGCATCAGTCTACTTGTACTTACTTCCAACGGATTCAATGAGCATTGCTCAAGCAAGCTGTCTGGTAAGTTTACTCAATGTGGATATGACATAATACTTCTTATTACTTCTATCGATCTGCAATTTGCAGATTCGAGAGTGGTTGTTCACCATAGGATATACCTTTGCCTACGGTGCTCTGCTTGCTAAGCTCTGGAGGGTCTACAAAATCTTTCACAATCCAGCTCCTAACAAAAGAGTATGCACTTTGCAACATGCATTCTATACTGGCACAAAATTATGGCACTGAGACTACATTGTATGTTATTAATCTTTTGCAGATTTTCAAGGACTGGCATTTGATGGTGTTCATACTGGTATTAGCCGGAATTGCCATATTCTTGCTCCTCCTTGAAACGGCTATTCCACAGCTGAGAGGAACGGCAACTGAAATCAGGGATACTGAATCTCCCAATGGACTCTCTGTAAGCATATTAAAAATCTAAAAATCTTATCTTATAATATCCCATGCCAGCTAGCTGCACTTCTATATGTAGCCAGGGACCTGCAGCTGGGTATATTTATTCATAATAATAATACTATATTCATAATAATAATAGCTAATTATTATATTCATAATCATTGTTATGCATGTCATGTGTGCCATTGTTATACATAACACGAGCTAGTACTCAATTGCACGACTAGTGCTATCAATAAGTTATAATTATTGGATATTGATCTCATGAATAGAGCCAAGGAGTAAGGATCGAGTACTATGTCCTGGTGTGTTACGAGGAAGCAGGAGCAGCGCTCTACTGGAGGATATTCATGTTTTCCTACTTAATGGTGCTCCAGATACTGGGAATAATGTTGGCATTTCAGACAAGAAGGGTGAAGGTCAAGAGCTTGAAGGATTCCACCTTTGTTGCGGCCAATGTCTACATTTCGAGCATTGTGATAGTCATGTTCATTCTCGTCACATTTGCCCTTCGCACCTACCTCAATGCTTACAGTGCCATTTTTGCAACTGGAATATTTATCTTGACGACAACATTTCTTACGCTTACCTTTGTACCTAAGGTATTACTCTCTTGTATACAGGCTGAGTAATTACAACATTCTTATATATGTACCTCATTGATACTATTACCTTTATCAAAGGAAATGTTATATATTATAGTTTTCTCATATTATATAGCTACAGTTCTGAACTTTCATATAATATGATAGTCAGCATGTTCAAAAGTTTAACATTTTTTTCTTTTCCATAGATGATAATACTTTACAGAGATCCAAATGGAGATGATCTGTCGGAAACAATGACCACTTCCTATCAGACGACTAGGAGGAGTTCTGAGTTGAAATCAAATATCACATTAACCCAACTCAGATCAGACACTTCTGAATTCGAAGAAAAGATTGCCCTTCTGGAAAGAAAGGTGTCTGAACAAGAGAACATAATCACCGAAATGAAAAAAGAGATGAAAAAGAATTTTGAGGTGAGAGAAATAACGTGTAGCTATGTGCCTAACTTTGAACATTCAATAATTTCATGTATCATAGGATGATATTGTGTGCAACAATAATATCAATGGAAGTGGAACCCAAATAGCTAGTGTTTGAATACCAGTAATGCATATAATATTATAATTTCTGAATCAGTATTATTGATAACTTTTTAAGTGATCATTAATTCATTCTATTTTCGATTCTAGCAAATAGCTGCTAAAATTAGGTACTATACATACATTATTCGGGGAGAGCCTGAGCGAGCCCTGAATACAGTCGTACATAATTTAGCATTAAAATTGAAGATATTTTCTTGCTGTACTAAGGGAGATTTTTATGCCTATCCCTGCTTGCTGCATCAAGGAAAAATTTTATGCCAAGTCTGCCTTGCACATGCTGTACAGCAAGGGAGACCTTTATGCCAATGATGTTGGCATAAAATTACCTCATGTATACGACTTAGCTTATTCTATTGAAGGGGAAATTTTATGCTCCAATCCCTCCCCCCCTCCCCCAAAACTGTGGTCCCCCGGACTGTCCACTGCACCGCATTTGGTCCCCCCAGGAAAACCCTAGAGATTAACCCTGCCATGCAGACCTTTGAGTCTAACCCTGCCATACAGACCCTTGAGACCAACCCTGCATGCTAACTATTTATATAGCTATGCCCGAAACTCAGCCCATGACCCCTCTCGTAAATGGCCCAGGGACCATGGACAGTCGAGGGACAACTAATTTTCTGCATTTCAGCGAACAGTATTGATTAGCTAATATAGTGCCATAAAGTGTTCGTGGGGGATGTGGTTCCTAATTGAGCATGTTATGTAATATTACGTAATCATCAAATGTGGAAATGAAAATAGATGACCAACTTTATAGAATCATTTCCCATATTCACCTGTATCTGTGCCAAATTTCACGATTCGATACCCTTACTGGGCAAATATTGCTTGTTTCAGAAAATTAAATTTGCTACTAGGGATGTAATAAGGCTAAGTTGCATACATGAGATAATTTTATGCCAACATCACTGGCAATAAAAGCTTCCCTTGCTGTACAGCAAAGCAGACTTGGCATAAAATTTTCCCTTGATGTAGCTAAATCTTCCACATTCCGAAAATTCCGGTAGTTTGGCCTGTATGTGTATAGCCTTGAGTATAACAGGAAATCACGGAAAGCGGGAACAGGAACGGAAACGGGACTGTGACAGATAACTGAGAAAAGGTTGTCAGGTGCACTGGTGATACTTGTACAGATTGGCTGAGTGTTAGCATTTATTTAGTAAGCTGGAGTCTTTTTGATACAATTCCTTCACTCCTCCCTTGGGTTGAAAATGAACTTCGGAGCCAGTTCATGCATTCATACTTATAGCGATTTTCCCTCGATCAGGTGCTGTCTGGGCTCATAACATTATGCCCCGTGAGGGGGTATATAGCTAGTTGGGGCACGTATATGTGGTTATGATATTATTATAGGACACATGTAGCTAGTCGATTTCTGCGTATTTAGAAGATCTCAGGGCTCAGTAGAGTAGAACCCTCACTTTGGCAATGGGATTTTACACAGAGCCTTTCGGTCTTCTACATCATGTAATAATCTCCTAAACAGTGTCTAATCATAGATAGCTAGTAGGATCTTACAGTGCACTGTGAGAAACCGTACAAGAATGTGAATGAAAACATGAACATGAAAGCGAAAGTGAACGCAAATCTGAAACACGACGAACAAGTAATTAAATTAACTAAATTCTACACTAGCTATAGAAGAGTAAACGTGAACGTGAACGAGAACCGCATGGTCACTCTCGGCTTCCGTATCTAACTGTACCGTACGTATTCACATGCACAGCACACCTGTAATCATATAATAATTATTATTAATGCTATAATCAATAGCACACTCATATTATTATTATAACCGCACAGTTTTGGTAATCCAACTGGCTCATGGAATGACATTGTGTTGTAGTACATGCATTTAAAATAATACCCCACTGCTGAGCAATATCATGACTTGATATCAAATTAATTGTGATTTGACATCAAATTAGTAAGTAATTATTGTGCATCAGGGGTGGGGCTGCATGTTCCAGTGTTTGTGGTGGCCATAATTATCATGAAATGGAAACCTTCTGGAAGCTCAATCATGGTCTGCCTGTGGGTCTATACTATAGCAACTGAGCTACTACAGGTCAAGAGTTCTTGTATAAAATTTTTATGATCACACAGTGTTTTTTCACCTGACGACCTTTTCCATTTCCCGTTCCCGTTTCCGCTTTCCGTCATTTCCGTTTGCCCTATACCCTCCCACGTTTTTCTTGCATAATATCGGCAGTAGCTAGCTAGCTATAACTACCTCATTCGAGTATGAAAGCTTTTCACAGGTTGCCGCTGTTACTACTGACTGTCTCTCTCAGTCTGTTAGTCTCAGCTGATGATAATAAGAACCTAACCTTCATGCTGGTGACATCCTGGGGTGGGTTTGGCTACAACTCTTCTGGAACTCTCCCAGCTGCTGAAATTGCTCTCAGGAACATCAACAATCGTCCTGATCTGCTACCAGGCTACAACCTGGTGTACGATCAAGTCAGAGATTCAAAGGTCAGTATCTAGCTTGCATTATTTTTTTTTAATGATGATATAAAATAAACACTTGATAAGCTATCAAACAGTAGCTATCTGTTCCAAATCATGATCATTTGCATGTATAATTTTAATATGCATGTCGCTAGTAACAAGGGTTCATATAATTTTAATATGCATGTCGCTAGTAATGATTTTTGAAAAGACTGAAGGTGATACAATGTCATGAGCCTGTGTATGTAGCTGTTAGCTGAGCTATAGGAATCATGTGAGGAGCTACAGACTGTAGCTATAGATACACGACAGTATACTTAGCTAGCTACGAACTCTGAGATCTTGTTACTGTAACACCAAACCGGCATTATTTCTCTCAATGAAAAATAATAATTCATCATAATGCCAGGAATGATATGATGAATTATTATTTTTCATTGAGAGAAATAATGCCGGATTGGTGTAACAAGATCTAGTTCGTAGCTATCAATATGACTACCCAATCAAGAAGTTCGCTGAAACAGTACTTAGCTAGTTACATGCTTTAGACATTAAAGTTCATGCCACTTGTACTCTATATTTTAGTGCAACCGTCAGTTATCTCTGGACACATTCTTTGACGGAGTACTCTCAGGACCAACAAAGATTGGAGTTATTGGGTGTGGCTGTTCAGTGGCTACTGAACCTGTGGCTGAGATTATTCATCAATGGAACATACCACTGGTATTATAGTTACAGTGCTATCATATTATAGTGGATATTAGCTTGCTACTCTAAAGTAGCATGCATGTACTCCCACATATCATAACTAATAATTACTAATTTAATAACATAGCTAATAATATTATTTTAGCAACTGACAAATGCATAGGTGTCCTATGGAACAACATCAGCCTCTCTCAGTAACACAACGATCTATAGAAACTATTTTCGAGCTAATCCACCATCAACAACCCTGGCCCCTGCGCTCTTGGCTCTGATGAAGCAGTTTTCGTGGAAGAGGGTTGGTCTGCTCACTCAGGATGAAAACCGCTTCAGAAGGGTAAATGTATTGATATAGCTACATGATTTCTCATTCAATCATTTGTGTATCCATAGCTAATAGCGATAAATTACACTATTATAGAAAGAATTTGTACAGGATGACAGTAGCCAATTTGCAATAAGTTTCATAAATTCCATCCTATAGTATATAGAGTAGCAATAGTACACTATAATTATAGAAAAAACTGTTTGAATTTAATCTGTGTAGGATAGCAAATTCGCTACACGTTTCATAAATTCCACCCTATCTTCTACCAGATTAGTATTAGGAAATATGAAAGGTCATATTTTGATAAATACTCTCAGTTGCTATACAAGTGAGTGGGGTCTCTACTATTATAGGTTGTTTTTTTTTAGCTAATGCAACAGATGATGATGTTTACGAAAATAGCAGCTTAGCTAAAGCATTTCTAACTGCATATATACAAAATACCACGTGGTAGCTACTGTTCCATGTAGATATCTACCGATGTCATACTTAATTGCTAATGTTTGTGGTACTGTAGTAAATACATATACAGTGGGTAATCCCTAATTGCCAATGGTGCTAATCCAGATAGTTTATATTATAAAGAGTTGCAATTAATAATTATTAACTTCCGGTTACTTTCTCTTCTCTGACAACACGTATACTCTTTATCATGCAACCATTAGGTTGAGGACAGTGTGAGAGGAGCTCTACTTCCAGCTGGCATTGATGTTCAGAGCAGAAAATACAGAACAGAAAATGACCCCAGGCGGACACCGGACCTCTTTGTGAGTATACTGTTATTGGTGCGATTCAACATTATGTAGGTAGTGTATATGTTTAACTTATTTAATTTTGTTATAGACACTGTTTAGAAGGTGATTTATATAGAAGATCCAGTCTTAGACTATCAGATTTTTAGGGATATATTATAGATGGTATACTATAATGACCAATCTATTATGATTTAATATCTGATTTATAATGTAGATTGATAGTGAAGATTATCGTATATTTGTTCTCAACTCTTATCCGAATGCAAGAATCATCTGTGAGGTATAGCTTAAATATTTTTTTATGCGTTGCTAAAAGCACAATGTATAATAGTGTGTACTCTACTCCATACTTCAAGATATTCAAACAGCGACACTTGCTCCCAAAGTACACTTGGATAACGTATGGGTGGTATGCTCAAGCCTCGTGGATCAATGGAGATATTGTGAACTGCACAGAAGACCACCTGAGGATGGTTCTGGAGAGTGGGATAAGTATAGAAGTGTTTCCCATTCCAGAGAACACAAATGCAGCTACAGTAGCTGATCTGGTAAGTTACTTTTTAGTAAGCTTCTTGGAGTCACTCAGTACTGAAATCAACTCACTAACAGCTAGATCTAACTCATCTAACTATTTATCTATACACCTGTCTAAATATCTTCTCATGCAGGGCATTATTGCTATTCTCGTTCCCAGGCTCTCCCCCTCCTCTATATTATAGTATACGTGCGATTTTATTTACGCAAAATAGGGAACGAGACTACATTATTGCCATCTTGCAGTGTACGAAAATCACACCGTACGCAATTCTATCTTATTCTGCAGACTCCAGGAGAATTTCAGCAGCAGTACCAATCGATGGCAGTTGAACAAGGCTATGAAATTCTTGACACAACAGCAGCTCAGTTACACGACGACGTATGGGGACTTGCTCTGGCCTTGAATACAACCATGACAATGGTTAACGCAAACAACATCACAGGAACTGGCTGTGAGAACCTAGTGGGAGACCTTGTCCCCCTTGAGCAGTTTACATACGACAACTCCAAGATGGGCTGTCTAATCACCCGGAATCTGAGACATATAGAATTCTCAGGCGTGTCGGTATGTCGTGTTTATATATATAATGCTTGTGATTTGTATGACTCAGCTAAGGTAGATTACTTGCCATGGGTGATCAACACCAGTGCATAATAATAATATTATGTGCTCAGTGGGATTAGAATAGCTAAGGAACTGGATAGTTAAGTATTGGGCACATCCCACCATAATGGTTATTTGCAGCTTTGATCACCTTTATGTTAGAAAACCTGACTCATATAAAATGGATAGTGTGACGAATTTTCATCCCTAGAGATATACCACAATTAAAGAAAGAGACTGCTATTCATTCCACATAATATTATATATCACAAGTTTACAATGTCATAGAGTAAGCTCCATGCATGCCATAGGAAACAATATAGCTACCATAACAATGGTCTGATAAGCTTCACCTACGTATATTATATAAGTGATACTTCTTATGAATCTTTATACTACATAAACGTTTCCACTTGAGCTTGCATGTGCTTGCAGTATAATAATCGTACATCATCCAATGCATGCGTGCACATTAACTCCACTATGGAATCTGAGCGTCATTAGCGTTATGATATTATTAATAATAAAGTAAACGTGATGGTTCATATTTAAAAGAACTTGTTGTTTGCTCCGGCCATGCCTATACGTATATATATACTCAATAATACCACTGTAGCATGCATAGCGGAAATTTAAAACGTTCTTAGACTATAATATATAATTATAGCTATAGTGGCATTCGATCATCCAATAACCTTTGACTGCATGCCAATCACAACTATTACTTCATTTAGGGAATTGTCCGTTTCAATGAAAGTCGAATCAACCATACAGCAACATTGTTACAGTATATGCTTAATGGTAGGTTATATTGGGTTCAATCAATATCAAAGTCTTTATATTCAAATTTTCCCGATAATATTATAGGAGATACTCTAACAAGACAACGCTTTGCTACAGTTGATAGAGATAACAATTTCAAGTTTGAGTATAACAACAATTTTAGCAATGAGAAAGTATTTCCTGGTTAGTTTACCATGTATGGCATGGTGCATGCCATTAATAGCGCCACTAGACAAAAGATTAATATATAGATTTTGTGTATAGGAAATGTATAGAATAGGGCAAAATTTTCTACACATTTCATTTAAATTCTGCCCTATCATCTGACAAACATGTGTAGGAAAGTTCATATTAATTGGCTATTACATAAGGAAATGTCAGTTTTGGTCTAATTATGGCATGCACACATTTATATATTTGTTCACAGATGGCATTCCCCCAGATGGTAAACCAGAGATGGTTTTGAATAAAGTTCTTCTGCCAATTGCAATTATATTTGATGTGTTGGCATTCATTGGTATTCTCTTTGCTATAGTCTGTCTCCTTTTTAATACTGTATTCCGAGAAAAAACGTAAGTTTGAGTTTAATTAGCTTAAAGCATGTGTTGCGTTCATAATCTCTTAATATCAATGATTATAATTATGGTTGCGCATAAGGGCCATTCCGTCTCGAAATTAGTTTGTCCATAATTTTCCTTGTAAACATAATATATTTATTTTGTCAATATCATGTTCTTGAAACTTAATTGTATACCTTTTCAGTGTCATATTGTTGCAGCATTACTGTAACAGTGCCACTATAATGAATACTACGTTAATTTTAAGGATTCTCGTTGCACGTTTTGTTACTATAGCCTTATTTGTCCTGGCTATTTGCAGTGGGTCAATACAACAGTATGAGTAATAGTATAGTCAAAAGATCCATGCAATATAATCTAATACGTGTCATCCACAAATGCAATATCAGATTGTGATGTTGGGTGTGGTTTTTATCACACTAATTGGTGGGCATGACTAATGGTAAAGACACTATAGTGCTTTTGGGTACCATGCCAGGAGCATTGCCAGTGCCTGCCATTTTACTGACGAGCATTGCTACTTTAAATACAATCAGTTTGTCACTCATGCATGGACTAATTTGATTCATGACACTTATACTTAATACAAGTATTATGATAATATTATCTATCCTACCTTCACCTACCCTATAGCTCAATGATAATTTTTATACACATTCACATTCAGGATAGTTAAGCTGACAAGTCCGAATCTCAACTACTTCATTATTTTTGGAACTATTCTCATGTATGCATCAATCTACCTGTACTTGCTTCCATGGAACGGATTCAAGAAACATTGCTCAAGCAGGCTGTCTGGTAACTTAAAGGTTACACAATATCAACATGACATATTAATTACTTCTGTTTGCAATGTGCAGATTCGAGAGTGGTTGTTCACTATAGGGTATACCTTTGCCTATGGTACTCTGCTTGCTAAGCTCTGGAGAGTCTACAAGATCTTTCATAATCCAGCTCCTAACAAAAGAGTATAATATTATGCACTTTGCAGCATGAATTCTATTATACTGGCACAAAATTATGGCACTGCATGAGACTATGTTATAGTATAATTATTATAATTATAGTATTAATCTTTTGCAGATTTTCAAGGACTGGCATTTGATGGTGTTCACACTAGTAGTAGCCGGAATTGCCATATTCTTGCTCCTCCTTGGAACGGCCATTCCACAGCTGAGAGGAACGGCAACTGAAACCAGGGATACTGAATCTCCCAATGGACTCTCTGTAAGTATATTATATCAAAATCTTATCTCATATCCCATGCCAGCTATAATATAATATTATATTATAGCTGCAGTTCTATAGCCAGGGACCTACAGCTGGGTATATTGATTCATAATAATAATAATTATTGTAATAATATAGGCTCAGTGCATATAATCATTGTCATGCTTGCGTGCCATTAGCTACTACATATACTGTAACACTAGCTAATGATAAATTGCACAACTAGTGCTTTATAATTGGACATTTATCTCATAGAGCCAAGGAGTAAGGATTGAGTACTATGTCCTGGTATGTTATAAGGAAGCAGAAGCAGCGCTCTACTGGAGGATATTCATGTTTTCCTACTTAATGGTGCTCCAGATACTGGGAATAATGTTGGCATTTCAGACAAGAAGGGTGAAGGTCAAGAGCTTGAAGGATTCCACCTTTGTCGCGGCCAATGTCTACATTTCGAGCATTGTGATAGTCATGTTCATTCTGGTCACATTTGCCCTTCGCACCTACCTCAATGCTTACAGTGCCATCTTTGCAACTGGAATATTCATCTTGACGACTACATTTCTTACACTTACCTTTGTACCTAAGGTATTATACTCTCTTGTATACAGGCTGAGTAACACTCATAGGTACCTCGTTGATACTTATAGCTATTACACATGTACCTTTATCAAAGGAAACGTTAGAAGATTTTTTCCCCTATAGCTACAGTTCTGAACTTTCATAATAATTATTTATATTATAACAGTTACCCTGTGTCAGTGAACCGTGTTCAAATTACTATATTCTTTTCCACAGATGATAATACTTTACAGAGATCCAAATGGAGATGATCTGAAGGATACAATGACCGGTTCCCATCAGAGGACTAGGAGGAATGCTGAGTTGAAATCTAATAACACATTAATCCAACCCAGATCAGACACTTATGAATTAGAAGAAAAGATTGCCTTTCTGGAAAAAAAGGTGTCTGAACAAGAGAACATAATCACCGAAATGAAGAAAGAGAATTTTGAGGTGAGAGAAATAAAGTGATGGAAATGTGACTAAAATATTCAATGCATCATAGGATAATATTGTGTGCAGCAATAGTAATATCAATGGAAGTGGAACCGAAATAGCTAGTGTAGTGTTTGAACAGCAGTGACTCATTCAGTATTATTCATAATTTTTATGCAATCTTCATGCATTATTAATATAATGGCATTAATGCATTCTATTTCGATTCTAGCAAATAGCTGCAAACTATAGCTACAACTTGTCAAGCTGGTTACTCTAGTACAGTTCTTGTTGTGGGGTCATTGAGGTCATCGCATACTGCATGGGCGTGGGTGTGTCGTGGGTGGAGCTCATAAATTTATGACATCATGTGTTCCTGGATCTGGCCTGCAGCTGGAGACCGGGTTTGAAGTATGGCTACTGTCTCTATCGTTCTCGTTGCTGTCAGCTTTTACAGCTGCCTTTTGACCGCTACCGCGGCCGTCCCTCAGACTCAGCGAACCAGATGGGGCGACGTTCATCCTGCTCGAGTGCTGGACATCAACGACACGGGCAACGGGTGTTGATGCTAGTAGACGGTTGCTAGGCAACAGCCCCTTGGACCTGAGTACCTTAGTCACCACATTGACTGATAGTGTGCACACAAGACCAGACACGGCATGTGTCATGTCCCATTCCAATTCCACACATCAGCGGCAGGAGAATGGGAATGGGACTCAGACCGAAGGCCAAGACTGCGGCCGTCTGGACAATGCAATGACGTCTGATGACTTTGGCACTGGTGACATTTATCCATCTTAAAGCACCCCCATCATCACTATAATTATTTTATACTCTGAGTGTTTTGTGTTCTCTGCTCTTGTTTGTGATCATGAGCCAATTTATAACAATTCTCCTCAATGGCTTTACTATAATACATTTGCAGCCAGTGGCGTATCTAAGGCAGGGCCTAGCAGGGCAGGGGCCCTGCCAAATATTCAAGGTGCCCACCCTACTCCTCTGGCCAAAAACGTGGGTAGAAGGGGTAACTTTGCCTGTTTTTCTATACTTCGGCCTCTTAGTAAAGAAAATATATACTTGGACCGAAAATGAGTTTGGAGCATTTCTCTGATGTGTTGAAGTCATTAATTAAAGTTAAAGTCCATTTTTTTCTTTAATTGTTTGCAGATAATATGTGCTAGAATATACCACCCAGAATGTACCAGAAGTGTCTCATGAGAGCTGATTTTTCAAACATTTCCTGGGGGGACATGCCCCCAGACCCCCCCTGGTTTGGGTGTGGTAAAGCACACCTCATGCAGTTTGGGCCCTTTGGGGCCCTACTAACACAAACTCTCTAGATACGCCACTGTTTGCAGCTATATAATTTTATATTTACATACTCACAGCGACAGCAATTTAGTATGGTCTTGCATAGACAGATGCAGGTCTAGTCTAGTGCAGTATGAATATGAGATGGTAAAGATCGTCTGTCAACTAACAAAACTGTAATCTGGGGAAAAGATGATTGCAAAATTAAGACACACACACACACAGCTACATGTACTTAGTGCAGCTAGTCACATCACTACTGTACTATTGGTGCTCCAGAACCAGTTCTTTATGCCGTAGTAAGCGTACTTCGCAGCTCCACCAGCTTTCTCGGCCACTATCTGCGCACCCTTTAGCGTCGCCCCAGCCATTCCCTCCAGCTTTATAATAGCATCTTGAAAAGTTTCCACCAGTGTTCCTTTTTGGTTTTCCAGCCGATCGCCAAGTGCATCGATCTTCCTCTGTGTCTCTGTCTGTATGTTGATTGTATTGCTAAGCATGTCCGCAACGTCGCGGCGTATGGCCCACGCGAAAACCACGATAAGCACTAATATCAGAAAGTTGAGCTGACCAGTGGTGATGGAAGGAATGAGTCGACGTAATGCCGCGTGTAGTAGTTTGTGCGGCTTAGTAAAGACGAAGTATATTCCTTGACTTAAGAGCCAAAGAGCACTACACACTGCCCTCACGGCTCTTCCGACGCGTCCTGTCTGCTTTGAGTCTCCTTCGGTAAGTGTTCCATCTGCCCTCGGTCGTATTCTTTCACCCAGAGCAGATATTTTCTGCCCCCAAAAATCACGAATTTTTCTGATGGATCTATCACTGGTTCTATTCTTCCTTCCGTCGGCTTCAGAGGTGGTAGGTTTAGTCGACGATGGTTTTTTGTTTGACTTTTCCTCTTTCTTTATCTTACGCAAGCCGGAATCGCCACCAGCACTTTTGGTCTTGGAAGCCATTGTTTGCTTTAAATATCTCGTGACCCAGCCCCCCTAAAACGCGGGACTCCCCCTAGCGTATAGCCCTTCCTCCAACGGCAATTGGATTGCCTTTCTGGAAAAAAAGGTGTCTGAACAAGAGAACATATTATCACCAAGAGAATTTTGAGGTGAGAGAGATAAAGTGATGGAAATGTGACTAAATTATTTTGAATATTCAATAATCTCATGCATCATAGGATAATATTGTGTGCAGCAATAATAATATCAATGGAAGTGGAACCGAAATAGCTAGTGTAGTGTTTGCGGAATAGCAGTGACTCATTCAGTATTATTGATAACTTTTATGCAATCTTCATACATCATTAATATATATAAATGGCATTAATGCATTCTATTTTCGATTCTAGCAAATAGCTGCAAACTATTACAACTTGTCAAACTGGTTACTGTAGTACATGTACAGTTCTTGTTGTGGGGTCATTGAGGTCATCGCATACTAGACTGCATGGGCGTGGGTGTGTCGTGGGTGGAGCTCGTAAATTTATGACATCATGTGATCCTGGATCTGGAGAGGTTTGAATACGAAGTATGGCTACTGTCTCTATCGTTCTCGTGGCTGTCAGCCTTTACAGCTGCCTTTTGACCGCCACCGCGGCCGTCCCTCAGACTCAGCGAACCAGATGGGGCGACGTTCGTCCTGCTCGAGTGCTGGACATCAACGACACGATCAACGTGCACATGGTTCCTCACACTCACGACGATGTTGGCTGGCTGAAGACGGTGGATGAATACTACTATGGAGGTATCGAGAGATAGATAGTTGCGTTATCTGTGTGTATTTTTCTTGTGTGCTGTGGTTCCAACCTCAAATTTTATCACTTCTATTGTGTTAAGTGGTGACAAAAGTTTTAATGGTCTTGTGTAGTAAACATTACTTGCTACTGATCTACTCTGCTCGATGAATTTTGAAGAGTGAAGTACTGTTTACATATCCTATTGTTCTTTTTCGAGTTATCTGCTGTTACTGTTTAAACTGTTAAACAATGCCTACACTATAATTTAATATGTGCTCACGTTAATTTTCACTGCTGTTGAGTAAATAGGACGTGGTACACACCGTACTCCTTTGGCACGGCGATTAATTATTATGCTCAAGCTTCACCCAACTTTTATGCAACAGTATAATAGTATTATCCTTATAATAGCAAGAAGCTTTATGGTGATTTATCTAGGGAGGGGAGAGGGATATCAATCACCCTTCTTGTATGTGAGAGGTTAATTTCCTTGCCCCAGATCTCCCGTCTCTTGTGTATTATTATTATTATGACCTACTGTGAGAAATGGTACCATTTTGGAAATGAAACAAAATCACGGGAATGTCCAACTTATTTTCTACAAATGTAGTAGTGAATATGTACATGTAGGTGTGTTGTACTTATAATGCACCTATCAATGTATTGCCCCACCTACCACCCCACTGGCAAAAGGTGGGGATTTGATCGTATTTGACTGATAAATATGCCCTGGATCAGGGGGATTTGATCAATATTTACAGATAATAAGGGGAAATATACAGTCTTAATGGGGGCATTTGATCCTAGCATTCGCTCCAGGGGAGAGGCAATTGATTTCACATAGGTCAAATCCCCCACCCTTGCCCGTGGGGTGGTACCTGGGGCAATACATTGATAGGTGCATAATAGGAATAGACAGACTGGAGTGTAGTACATTACTCCATACAAGCTAGATGCTACAAACAAGAAGTCCCTTCTCTTGGTCGCATAATAATAATAATAATAATAATAATATTATGATACCACTTTTATTTTTTCCAACTGATGTGTTAACATTCTGCCTTTACATTAATTATCCTCCATGCCTTTTATAAGTTTAGCTAGAATGGGGCGAATGATCAACTTAGCTGGTTGTGTTTAATATATATGTACATGTACATAAATCACTACTGTAACACACTATTGCTATGCTCCACTATATACTGTTGCTATGCTCATCAGCTCCACTACATTATACCATTGCCATGTTCCACTATGCTAGCCAACAACAGCATCCAACATGCAGCCGTCCAGTACATTCTTGACACTGTCATTGAGCAGCTGCTGGTGGACAAGGATCGCACATTCATCTACGTTGAGATAGCCTTCTTCATAAGATGGTGGAACCAGCAGAGTGATGACACCAAGGATAAGGTAAGTCATTGCCATAAAGTCAAGAGTAGTATAGACACGTATGTGTGAGAGAGAGAGAGGGGGGGGGGGTCGAGAGACTAGGAGATGGGGGTGTATGTGACCATATCAGTGGCAGTACTTGCTATTTTCCATTAAATTTTGTGTGAGTGTGTTTATGTAAGTAAGTGGATGTGGTCGATCAGTTTGAAGCACACTAGATTGGCTTCTGCCACCACTAAACCACTGCTGGTCAGCTCTGAGTCAGTGGTTGACTAACTTGAGGTGCTGTAGACCTCACGAAATTGTCCCCTATCCTGCAAGGGCTACACAATTGTGTATTTCGTGGTGCAACAGTATACATTCACTGTACGTAGTTGCCTAGGGTGCATGGCCATGAAGACACTACGATGCAGTGTACATGTACATGTAAATTGTGACTTCTAGCTATTAATTTTGGCTATAAATTATTCATAGAAATAGAGTCATATGCTCTCCTAATGAATATCCATGTTTAGGTTAGTGATATAAATGGGATGGATCATAGTGTCAGGGGCTCCCTACATGCTAGCCAAAATTTAATTAGCCAGTTGCTGCTAGCTGTAACTACATGTACTCCCTAAATGATATTTTCTCAAATCAGAAATACTATTAAGAAATTGTTGTTAGCTTTGGGAACCCTTGGTATAGTGTAATATTATTTGCTTTCACAGGTGAAGACCCTGGTCAAGAACAAGCAGCTAGAGTTTGTGAATGCTGGATGGTGTATGAATGATGAAGCGGGCACACACTACAATGCCATCATTGATCAGATGAGTCTAGGTCGGTACATTAATTGTCGAGTCTAAAGTATGCAACTTTTTAGTTTGTCCTGTAGGATGTCAATTCCTGGGTAGTTTGTATCAGTCACTGTACTTGGTACATTTAGTATTAAGGTTACGGGTCAGAGCTCAAGTGAAATTAATATTCACGATAAAAAACAACGTTATTTAACTGTATTCCAATACCTTCTGTCGTACACTATAGGTGTCAAGTTTGTTGAGGATACCTTTGGAGCTGATGCCAGGCCTCGAGTGGCTTGGCAGATTGACCCGTTTGGACACTCTTCAGAAATGGCTTCCATATTTGCTATGGTAAGTATGCACTAACATATTCATGGTCTACTACTTCTCTAGTGTAGCTGTAGTTTGGTAGTAGTTTGTGTCCTGCAGCTTTAATATTTTGTGTAATTGAAGGTATGATGCATACGTGTAGGAAGTCCAGCTGTTGACGTCTCTATCCCCCCTTCCCTCCCTACCTGGCTTCTCTCTCCCTCTCCCCTTCCCTCCCCTCCTCCCCCCTCTCTCTTTCTCTCTCTCTCTCTCTCTCTCTCTCCCATACTCTCTCTGTCCCCGCCCCTCTCTCCCTCTCTCTCCCCACTCCTTCCCCACACATACTAACCCAGATGGGCTATGACGGTCTATTCTTTGCTCGCAATGACTACGATGACAAGAACCAGCGACTGAAGGACAACACTATGGAGATGGTTTGGCGTCCGAGCAGGTCTCTGGGGAACGCCTCTGACCTGTTCACTGGTGTCATGCTCTTCCACTACGGACCCCCTCCTGGAATGTGCTTCGACATCAAATGTGGGGATCCACCAATTCAGGTACCAGTGATATACATGTACATATATAATTGTGTGTGATATCAGTATAAATTGCATTGGATTATATCACATAATATTATTATATGCCATCTGGTGCCATAAAAATTTTGCTAAGCCCAGCTATCTAAATTTGTATAGTTATTACAGAAGCATTTCAATTTTCATCTGTGCGATAAAGGTCATCATTATTACATGTATATACATGTATACATGTATGTATCCTCTATATGCAATCATTAGCACATGTCAGAACAAAATTAATGCCAAATACACTTATACAATGTACGCTCTGAGTCTCAGAAACATCCACTCTCCCTCCCTCCCAGGACGATCCTAACCTGATGGACTACAACGTTGATGAGCGTGTAGACACGTTCATTCGTGACATTCTCCTCCAAGCCGGCAACCTCAGGACCGACAACGTCATGTTCACCTTCGGCAGTGACTTCCAGTACGAGAACGCCATTGAGTGGTACAAGAACCTCGACAAACTCATGATGTACACCATGAAGAAGGTACAAATTTGAAGAATACATGTAACTAGAATAGCAAAATGAGGAAAACAATACAATATAATAATTATGGTTCCTGGACAATGCCTCGGTAATTTGTATCACATGCTTAATATATCATTTGTAACTTTCTTTCATCTGTAGTTCAGTATAAATCCTACACTGTTATACATACATATTATTATAACGTAACATGTACATGTATCTGAGAACGTAAAGTTTAATTTTGTGCTGACTTTAGGAGCCTCGTATCAAGGTGTTCTACTCGACCCCGTCCCGATACCTTGACGCTGTGAACCAGGCTGGACTCAGCTGGTCTGTCAAAGAGGATGACTTCTTTCCTTATGCCGACAACCCATATGCATACTGGACTGGTAGGACAATCAATACTTTAATAGTGTTAAAATTAATGAAGATTCTCTGTGAATAGCTTAATTGTTCGGTAAAACTTGCCGACATTTCGATTAGATGTTCTAGTCATGCATCCTCAGGGCAAAGTTGTTCGCAGAGAATCTTCATTTATTTCATACAGATAGCAACTGAGAATGATGTCACTTCGTTCAATAGTATTGATGTACCGTATTCTGACGTAGCCCAATATCAGTGGTTATTTGTAAGACAGGGGTTATTGGTACGGAGAGAGGAGGAGAGAACATTACTGTAACATTTTAAGAACTATGGGAGTTTTTACCCTGGCCCTCCCAGTAGTAAATGAATTGTATCAAGAGTACATGTGTATATTCCATTTTGCATGTATAGCATGACACCTGCTATGAGCCTAAGTGTACTCTAATTAACTTGTATGTATATACATGTATGTATGTATGTATGCATGAGTATGAATTACTTTATTGCAGCAGGTGTTACAGCTACATGTAGCTTGTCCCATTGTAGAGCTATACTCACATGACTGTATGTCGTATTGTGCCTGCAGGTTACTTCACCAGCCGTCCAGGTCTGAAGGGTTACGTTAGGGAGTTGAACTCATTCCTGCAGGTGTGTAAGCAGGTGGAGGTGATAGGAACACCACTCATGTCTCTGAGACAGACCAAGGCTTCATCTAGAAAACTACGTAAGTCAATCCTATCCTCTTACGCAATTTTGGTATGGAGGGTTTTCCAGAAGCAGATAGAATTTTGTAGCCATTAATTCTCTCAAGTAAAGAGCCAAAGTGAAAGATTCCATAGCAAATAGCTAACGTACATATACTATTTAAATTTGATTGTAATATTTAATTTTATCTGTGAGATTTGAGCCAATTGTTTGACTGTAGCTGTATACATACTTACATGTACATGTACATATATGTCACTGAACTATGTTAATATTTCCCCCTCTCTCTTCAGAGGAGGCCATGGGAGTGGCCCAACATCATGATGCTGTCTCGTAAGTTGCATTTTGATTGTATTGTTCTGCTACATTGTTACAATATCTATAGCCTCATTCCCTAGGCCTGCATATGTGATAATGTCATAGCTTTTGCTTGTAATGATTAATTTTATGGATGACTCGATCCCCTTAAGATACATGTATCTGTGCATATAGAGAGTCTCCATACATAGCCATAGTGTACTGATACCATATACATATAGCTGGAAACTTCCGAGGGAGAAAAACTTTCACAGATCGGTAGGATGGGAGCATTTCGCGGAGAAAATTTTCATGGAGTGTTAAACTGATCGCATACATGTAGATGGGTGTGGCATGCCTAAAAGAAAACTTTTGCGGGTGGCTGTAAAAATTCATGAATTTGTGAAATTCATGAAGGTTTCCCCTCGAAAGTTCCCCTGCTATACAATAACTGAATATTCTGATCATTCACTACTTTGTACACAGTGGTACAGAGAAGCAGCATGTGGCTGATGACTATGCTAAGAGGCTGTCCATTGGTCAGGTTGAGTGCGCTGCCCTGGTGGCTGACGTCGCTGGTGCCTACATGTCAGAAAAATCTTCCTCCTCTCCTCCCAGCTTTCAGACCTGTGAATATCTCAACGTCAGCATCTGCCCAGCCACTGTACCAGGCAATGTGAGTACATATACATGTACATGTACATGTATATGTACATGTACATTGTACTGCATGCATAATACATGTAATAATAATATATTATGGAAATATTTTGTCGGTCAGAAAATGGATTACGTATTATGGGTTAAGATTACCATATTATAGCCAGAAATATTCGCGGGAATTTAATTTGGCGGTTGAGCCCAAATCGCTATTGCAAGAATATTGGCGGATTTAAATTTGGCGGTTCGGTACAGGATCACCATAAATGTACATATATGCGAGTAGGAAATTTTGGCATATTTTAATTTGGCAGTTGTAATATAGACTGCCAAACCGCCAAATTTAATTTCCCACCGAATTTTCCGGCTATACAGTAATATCAAGTGCTTGTACACTTTAAATGCAGTTTAAACTGGATCAGCTAGTTTAATTCATGTGTGAATAGGACATATAGTATTACTATGGACATTAAGTAACTCTGTTATACTGTAGTTCAATGCCTTTGTCTACAATCCGATTGGTCGCTCTCGGATGGTCCTCATGAAATTCCCCATCAACTCACAGTATGTCTCCGTCACCGACAATCTGGGGCAACCAATCCTCGCGCAGGTTGGACTATGTTAATTAATTAATGTTAACACTAATTGAGTGTACTGTACCTATGGTAGAATAATTATGGAATATCTATATACATGTATCACGAGTACAATTATCATAACATTATTTTGAGCATCCATATTAATTTTGGCAAACGATTAATAGCATGGCTGGGTGCTTTCTTAGGAGCTAGCTCTATATACCACGTCCAGTAATCCTAAGATTTTTGCATTGCGTTTTCAGGTTGTGAAGGTGTCTGCTGCTACTACCCACGCTCAAGCTGGGAGGACTGGTACTGCACCGTATGAGCTGGTCTTTGGAGTGAGTTCATTCATCACTGCTTGACATATAACATCCACCAATTTAGACTTGTACATGTACATGACATTGTGTATGTAGCTACATGTACATGTACATGTACATGTATGCATTGTATAGTTGAGATATTAAATTTAGGATACCTGTACTACACATGTACATTGTATATGCCTAGCTATAAATAAATGGATGTCTACTTTGAATTGTGCTAGAGTCTCAGATCTGTTGCGCCATGCAGAATCTGTGTAGATACATGTAGCAGCCAAACTGGACTGTGCATGGGTATCATTTTATGAGTTCATAGGTTTTTCCTATACCTTTCATGAACGTATGAAAATTAATATTATTGTATTAAGTTTTGTATAACCTCAGATCACATGTACATGTAGATATTGATTTCTCCTTCCACAGGACACATTGCCTGCTCTTGGGTTCAAGACCTACTTCATTCGAGCAACGAGCAATGAGACCACCCTTAAGGGTGCAAAGGTCACTGGGCTGACTCCAGCTAAGAAGATTGCCCAGAATGTGAATGAGGACATCCCCATTGAAAATGATGTAAGTAGAACTGTTTTTTTTTTTTCAGAGTACACCATAATACAATTTTGTGATTTCTGAAAATTAATACATAATTGTTCCAAGAGAAAGTACTGTGTGTGTGGAGAGTGAGTACTGTGTGTGTGGTGAATAAGTTCATGGTCAAATGGCTCTCGTTTAATCGCTAAAGTTTCCCTTCACCACAGTGACTATATATGAAATATTATCGTGATGTCCGGATCCATAGTATATAAAACTGTTCCCTTAATTATATGTACATGTAATTCTTCTCCAAGACTATCCTTTAACTTTGATGCAGGCTGTTCAAGTTGTGTTTGATGGCTCATCAAAGAGACTAAAAAGCATCACCAACAAGCTCAGCAAGATCTCAGTGAATGTGGACCAAGGCTTCTACTGGTACAATTCAAGTGACGGGCACAATAAGAACTCAACCCAGGCATCTGGGGCTTATATCTTCAGGTGAATTCACGTGCCTCTCTCTCTCTCTGTCTGTCTCTCTCTTCCTCCCTCCCTCTTTATCTCCCTCTCTCTCTGGTGTATTTCTCCATCCCATTCTAATTTGTAGAGTGGGAGGGTACATATATGTTCATGACTAGAGTTTGCTCTCCTTGCAGACCTAATGGAACCCAGCCATTTGATGTCAGTCAACAGGGAATAGTGGAGGGTCTTTCAATAACACAGGTACTGGTACTCTAATACTTGCATGCATCAATGCGTGCATTAAATCTTTAAGAATTTTTATTGACCTATGAGAGCTAATGTGCATGCATGCACATGTGCATGTACATGTACAATGTACATGTGTAGGTGTCACTGTTTTGATACAGTATAGTTACGTTAGAAGTGTTTGAGTTACTACAATATCAGTGTACATGTATATCTGGGTGGTGGGGTATCAAAATTTAATGATGGATTATTATTCATGAGCCAATGCATGTGTTTAATATTTGTGTTATGTGCTGCAGGGTGAACTGTTCATGGAAGCCACTCAAGTGTTCAGCCCGTGGGTGTATCAGTCGGTGAGGATCTATCATGGTCTGCCGTTTGTCGAATTTGAGTACACTGTGGGACCTATACCAAACAGGTTAATCTAGCTATAGTCTAAGATTAGCGAGAACTCTGTATTCTTCCCAGCATAATATTATATAATATACCTAAAGCATGTCGGCCCAACAATTGAAGTCTTCAGTACAGAATTTTCTTTGATGTGGGAATAGGGATAATCCATATTATGCTTTGATGTGGTCCCAGGCTCCACCCAAACTATGCCTTCCTATTATGCCTTGAATTGAGGAGAACACTGTTAAAGTGTATATTATGTTCATGTAAGCAATTCTTTGCTTGTATGCAGCGACCATCTTGGCAAAGAGGTCATCAGTCGATTCTCTACTGATCTTGACACCAACCAGACGTTTTACACCGACGCCAATGGAAGGGAGATGCAAAAGAGAGTGTGAGTATCATTTATTACTACTTGGATATCATATAACTGGCAATAAGTACTTTTGAATCAAGTTAATTGTACAAACACAAGAAGTTTGTGCTACATGTACATATTGGAAAACATCCAGCACTAGACGTACTTATTAATAATTATCGGTGTTATAATTATTATCGCACATATATAATATTATATACATACACTCTCTCATCTACATGTACTCACCAACTCACTCACAGACGTAACTACCGTCCAACCTGGAACCTGAGCAACACTGAGCCAGTCGCACAGAACTACTACCCTGTCAACTCGCGCATCTACATCAGGGTATGTGATCCTACTGTTACCGTAGATCTAAGACTTAGTACATCATAAAATTAATATAAATGTCTGTTATATTATAATTATTAATGTTTTTAGGATGTTTCCAAGGATCTTCAGTTTACAGTGTTAAACGATCGCTCTCAAGGAGGCTCCAGTTTGAATGATGGACAGCTTGAACTAATGGTATGTGCTTGTTGTTGTACTATGTCATGATTTTCTTATGTGTGAGTGTTCCTATTGCATTGGCCAGTTCTCAAATGGTCCTAAAATACTCTTTTGTATTCGTTGTGGTCCCCATGCATGCATGCATGCACACAAATTCGCTCATCCCTCACACCCTCACAACCTCACAGCTTCACCGTCGGACGATAGTCGACGACCGCCGTGGTGTTGGTGAGCCGCTGAATGAGCCGGGGGTGGATGGGAAGGGTCTCATCATCCGTGGACGCCATCTTGTCCTCGTCGACAACGTTGCAAACTCCACTATCTACCATCGCATGCTGGGGGAGCTACTGATGATGAGACCATATCCACTGTTTGTCAGTGATTCTGGTGACCCAAAGGACTTCATGGAAAAATATACAACCAATGTAAGTTAAGCTTTATACTAAGCAGGTTTACATGTACATGTGTATCTTGGTTCTCTACTACCAATCCTAAACCTCTATCCCACTGCCTGCTCAGGCAAACCTGTATTTTTTTTTAATCTTTAATTATTGTCATGATTGTGACGATCTGACACACTTGGAGTGTGTACTGGTACTTTTCTGCACCATACAGTTCACTGCAATGACGAGGGAGCTTCCCAATAACATCCACCTGCTGACTCTGCAGTCCTTGGGCAGTGGCAGCTACCTGCTTCGACTGGAGCACCAGTTTGAGATCGATGACCCATACAATGTACCAGTCACTCTCTCTCTAGCAGTGAGTATAATAGTATTATACAGCAACAGGAACTCCTTAACGTTTCTCTAGCCCCCTAGCCCACCACCCCCCCCCTCCCCCCTCCCTCCCTCCCCAATCCATCACTGATCAAGGGTTCATTCATGATCAGAAAGCTTTTATGAGATGGCGGGATAACAGTACACAAAATTAGGATGGTAATGGTAACTTAACTGCTGATATTCCCGGCTATAATATTTTGGTAATTTCTACTCTGAGTTGTATTCCTACATACATGTAAACTATTGTGCTTACCTTTAAATTTTGCTGTAGGATATGTTTGTGTTTGAGATCACTTCAGTGAAGGAGCTGGCTCTCGGGGCAAACACTGACATGCCTGTTGATAGGATAAAATGGTCAACTGATGGTGAGTCATCTCTCTCTCTCTCTCTCCCTCTCCCTCTCCCTCTCTCTCTCTCTCTCTCTCTCTCTCTCTCCCTCTCTCCTCTCTCTCTCTCTCTCTCTCTCCAATTCTTTACTTCCTTCCTTCCTCAAATCTTCTACTCAATTTCATAATAATAATTATTACTTCCCTCCTTCACATACCACGTAATAATAACTATTATTATACGCACACTGGATACTACAGTTCCAGCCAGGTTTCGCAGACCATCGTCTCGTGGTGAGCCAGTGTTGGGTCCAAAGTTCACAGTTACCCTCAACCCTATGGAAATCCGGACATTTGAAGTCAACATCAACTTTTAGTGAATGACAGCAGCATGCTGGTCAAACCCTCCAGAACGTTATGAATCTTATGATAATACATGTACATGACTGTACAGTACTGCTGTTGCTTTATAATAATTATTATTATTTAACTTATGCGTTTTGGTTTTCATTCATGATTATTACATTTTTAGTTGTTCATCAATGTGAACAGGAAATTAACGTGGTGGGTGGGTGGAGTTGCTATTGCATTTCGCAATAATAATATTAAATTTAGCAGTACATACACAGTGGCGTAGGAAGATGTTTTTGAGCAGGGGGGCTGAAAGTAAGCAGGTGAAGACTCGCTTTACGCGCACATAGCGGGCGAAAGCTAGGGGGGTCTGGGGGCATGCTCCCCCAGGAAAATTTTGGAGTTTTAGACCTTCTGAGAGCTTTTCTAGTGCATTTTCGAGGACATTCTGGACTCTTAGCTTGTCACATGTGAACACAGATCAGTAGTGACTACTGATCTGTGTTCACATGTGACAATTATTGATATCTACACACCGTGGGGTTAAGATACACCACAATCATGAATAACTCAACCCTGATTGTGGCAACAGATGAAAAAGAAAAGTGCAAACCTTAGAGGGTGAGCCCCACCCCCTGGCTTTTACAGCAGTCTAAAAATCAGAGGGGCTCTGCCCCCCCAATCTTATGACTGGGGGGGCAATTGCCCCCCCCCCCCCAGCCCCCCTGGTTCTTACGCCAGTGATACATATACAATACCGGTATGCCATGTAGTTTTAGATTACACCACTGCATGCAGTTTATGCTAACTGTTGTCACCTTATTAGGTGGTTATTGTGACAATAATAATTTATTGCATGACATTGTGGTATTCACATGTAATATGAATACTATTGTCATTCCATGGCCAGACTAGTGGTCATGGTATCCCGTGCCCCACCCCAAAGGTCAACCACCTCGAGCTCAGGCTATAGATCTCCCTGGCCTGTGTGGCTGATGTCTGTCATGATAGTGTTAGTGAAGCTTGTGGGCTGCATTCTTCTCATTGGTGTCTGTTGCTGTGATGTGGCATGGAGTCAGTCACAGTCTGAAAGCTGTACAAACAGGTCTATTGAATATGCCGACTGTATCTCTAGAGCACAATTATCAGTAAGTTAAAAAAAAAACAACTAGCTACTCGCGGCTAATGTGAGTGCTAGCAAGCTCCTGATATTAAACTGTGTGTTAAGTACCATTTAATTGCGTGGGCGTGAGCGTCAGGAATGGCTAATTCAATTAGCGAATCGTGAAGGGGCGTGGCCGAAGAGGCCATACGAGTGCTTTTGGTCGAAGGTGGGCGTGTCCAGAATCGGCCAGGGATGATTATGCGCGTGTAATTAGCGACCGGAAGTGGCCGCTGAAGAAAAGGCCGGTAATTGCCCACATCAAAGCAAGATCAAAGCATTCTTGCTTAACTATTAACCGCAACGACAAATTAAACACTAAGTAGAAAAAAAAAGCAAATTTAAATAATTAAATAATTAAAATAAATAAATAATTAAATAATCTAATTCATGGGGGGTTTGGGAGTACTTGGGGACATAATTTTTACATGGGCACGCAGAATGGGTCGAAACTAGAGATTTGACCTGAAAGAATTTTGATTCACGCCTTTGAATTGAAGTTGCGGCCCTTTGAAGTTTTCCCATATGTTTGTACAGGGAAGCCATGCGTTTGCAATGTTTTCCGCCCACGCGCTACGTGAAAAACGGGGAATCCCCGTTAGGCGCGCGCACACAAACGTGACGACCTTTACCTGTTTTGGTCAAAATTGGAGTATAGGGTGCCTGCTTGCATTGTATGGCTCTACTAAGCATCCAGCTCAACTATGTGGTGGTTTTGGACAATTTTTTTTTCTGCTTAGTGTTCTGGTCTCCTTGTTATACACTAAGTAGAAATTATACACTAAGTAGGAAAAAAAAGCAAATTTAAATAAATAATCTAATTCATGGGGGGTTTGGGAGCACTTGGAGGGATAATTTTTACATGGGCACGCAGAATGGGTCGAAACTAGAGATTTGACCCTGGGGAATTTTGATTCACGCCTTAGAATTAAAGTTACGGCCCTTTGAAGTTACCCCATATGTTTGTATAGGAAGCCATACATTTGCAATGTTTTCCGCCCACGCGCTACGTGAGGGGCGGGGCCACGCGCGCACATCAACGTGACGACCATTACCCACTTGGGTCAAAATTGATGTACAGGCTGCCTGCTTGCATTGTATGGCTCTACTATGCATCCAGCTCGACTGTGTGGTGGTTTTCGGACCATTTTTTTTCCTGCTTAGTGTGTGGTCCCCTTGAAAAAAAAAAAAAAAAAAAAAAAAAGCTAATTAGGCCTAATTAAGCATGTGGGCGTGTTCCTGGCACTGTGTGGAGTGTGTGCGTGTGCGTTAATGCAGGTTTTATTGCTTCCGATTGGGCGTGGCTTCACGGGCCAGTGCTTGGACATCGGGGCCGGGGACTTGGCTGCGGCGATAGGTGGGCGTGTCCCGGATGCGGTGGTGACCTTTGAACCCGTCCAGGAGGCTTTGGGGGCGTGGCAGGAGGTCAAAGGTGAGGCCATGTCTGTTAATGAGGCACTGTACGGCGGTGCGATCGAGGGGCCTGTACGGCCGGACGGAAGCTGACGATGGTTTGAAGCGGATGTGGTTGCGATGACGTGTTGTTACTCCGCCCACACAGGAAATGAGGTGAGCTCTTGTGTGGGCGGTGTGGCAGAACGGCCTCCAAGTGTTTGTGTGTGTTTTGGCCTTGAGGAAGCTGTGTGTTTTAATTGGGATTGATTGTGGGCTTCCGGTGGACATCCGGTGGTTAGTAGGCACTTGATTGAGAATGGTGGTCCTGGGGAGCAGGGTGGGGCTGTTTTGGGCGTGGCCTGGCCCCTCCCTTCCGGCTCGGCTTCCGGTCCATGGAGGATATTAAATGAACACTTCCGGCTCTGGCAGCCACACCCCTGAGACCTGTGCAATTAAAAGGGCGTGGTTACGCAACATGCACCTCACTAATGACTTTGACGTGGTTTAGGTGTCATATCCCCACCTCACGCCCACGCAATTAAATGGTACCTTAAGGTACCATTTAATTGCGATTAAATGGTACCTTAAGGTACCATTTAATTGCGTGGGCGTGAGCGTCAGGAATGGCTAATTCAATTAGCGAATCGTGAAGGGGCGTGGCCGAAGAGGCCATACGAGTGCTTTTGGTCGAAGGTGGGCGTGTCCAGAATCGGCCAGGGATGATTATGCGCGTGTAATTAGCGACCGGAAGTGGCCCCTAAAGAAAAGGCCGGTAATTGCCCACATCAAAGCAAGATCAAAGCATTCTTGCTTAACTATTAACCGCAACGACAAAAAAAAAAAAAGCTAATTAGGCCTAATTAAGCATGTGGGCGTGTTCCTGGCACTGTGTGGAGTGTGTGCGTGTGCGTTAATGCAGGTTTTATTGCTTCCGATTGGGCGTGGCTTCACAGGCCAGTGCTTGGACATCGGGGCCGGGGACTTGGCTGCGGCGATAGGTGGGCGTGTCCCGGATGCGGTGGTGACCTTTGAACCCGTCCAGGAGGCTTTGGGGGCGTGGCAGGAGGTCAAAGGTGAGGCCATGTCTGTTAATGAGGCACTGTACGGCGGTGCGATCGAGGGGCCTGTACGGCTGGACGGAAGCTGACGATGTTTGAAGCGGATGTGGTTGCGATGACGTGTTGTTACTCCGCCCACACAGGAAATGAGGTGAGCTCTTGCGTGGGCGGTGTGGCAGAACGGCCTCCAAGTGTTTGCGTGTGTTTTGGCCTTGAGGAAGCTGTGTGTTTTAATTGGGATTGATTGTGGGCTTCCGGTGGACATCCGGTGGTTAGTAGGCACTTGATTGAGAATGGTGGTCCTTGGGGAACAGGGTGGGGCTGTTTTGGGCGTGGCCTGGCCCCTCCCTTCCGGCTCGGCTTCCGGTCCATGGAGGATATTAAATGACCACTTCCGGCTCTAGCAGCCACACCCCTGAGACCTGTGCAATTAAAAGGGCGTGGTTACACAACATGCACCTCACTAATGACTTTGATGTGATTTAGGTGTCGCATCCCCCACCTCACGCCCACGCAATTTAATGGTACCTTAAACTTACAGATAGCTACCTATAAATACACGTGTACAAGCTACATACGTAGCAGAGCTATATAAATAATGATTTTTAGTTGTTCTGACATAATATTATTGTCCTAGGAATGTGAGATTTGGTTGGCCATCTCCCAGCTTTGGTCGGACACAAGTGTTTTCCATTTTCTGCATTCATTTCACTATTGAACCATGATGCAAAAACAATAAAATTGAAAGATTGTCAAAATTAAATGTACAGAAACAAGATGTAGGGATACTAAATTATATCCACTAGATGTATACATCTCTATGCATGCTTGATTTACGACGATTATCACGCTGTCTCCCACTGTGATGTTCAGTTATTCAGGACTTGTCCCTTCGCCTGAAAGTACTGAACTATGTGGTGCAGGTACAATGTAGCTGGTATCTAAAGTCATACTTGCTCACTCGCTCAAAAAATACCCAAGTACATATACATATAAGCTACAGTGTTCATTTAACACAGGGCTAGAGCAGGAACTTGCCGGGTAGCTGTAAAAAATTTCCAAGTTAATTGCGCAATAAATAGAAACAAACTAGCAGCCAGCTCAGCACTTTAGATAGCCTGTATCGTGCATGGGTTAAAATTTAATTATGGCCGCTTAAGCCTTGAATGCTTCAGCTATCATTCACTAAATCTGCATTTCATGCACGCATAGCTAGCTACCAAATTTTTTAGAGCTAGACATAATAATAGAGCCTCATAGCCCGGCCTCAGGCCTTTCCTCCCTTTCCATTTCAAAAACTGAGGAAGGTCAGGGTGGCTATGAGGCTAAGTTAATCAGTGCTCATGATCAATCAGCTATGCTATTATAATGATGGGTACGTTAAACATGTACACTGCAGTCATCGGCAATCTGTGATGGAGATTGTTTTGGGCCAGTGCTGTTTTACTATCGCGACTGTGTGAGCTCATCAAGCGCCAGAAGTCTTCAAGAAGGTAAATAACTCTTTTGTGACATTGTGTATAGTGAATGTACCTAGCTAGTATAATGACTTGATAGTCATGTGACTTTCTGACTTTGTATAATTATTAAATGTTATAGACTGCACTCGGAATATTTATGGGCGACTCTGTTCGCAATTATCATACTTTCTTCCGTTTGAATGCATTGGGAGTGTTGGATGTGATGATGAATGTGAAGATGAACTAAGACAGCGCGTGAGTATCCATGCTTTTCATTGTAATGTTTACTAATGCTAATAATTAAGTAAAAATATTCTATAGTATGGTTGCTGTGCTAGGAGTAAATTTGCAAGCAGTCTTCAAAGTGTGGCCCCTTTCTGCCACCTCATTTCACCATGTCCACTCCCCAGCAGTGGCAGGCCAGTGCTCTATGGTACAGGAACACTACTGCTAGCTTTGATTATCGCTGCTGGAGCTAATCTATTCTCAACGTTACCTAGATAGATAGTTACTTATATATAACAGCCCTGGCAATTGATCATGATACATGACATTGTTCAGTACTGTGGCATTTCTTATGTTCGTTTTGATAATGGTTTCATTGGATATTGTGCAACTACAACTAGTCTAAGAGCAATATAATAATTATTATTTTAAAATTAATTTTAATACTCTTGCTGCATAGCTATAGCTAATAATTATTGTCTAAATTTAATTACTATTTCTTCTTCTTTTTCTTGGAGGACTTCTGAGGTTTAGCCATGTAGTTGTCAGAACAGACGAGCCGACTCTTCTCTGGATCCACCTCCTCCGACTCTTCCAGCCCTCCAGAAATTGAGTCGGACGTAACATCCTAAATCGTGCATGTGTGGGTTGCAGTATTATGTATATGAGTGTGTGAACATTGTGAACATGTTTTGTATAATTAAAGGTGATGATGTCACCAATAGTATTGTCATTGCATGCACCCTAGCCTAGCTTGATGTACCGCTGTATTGTAGCTGTGCATGAAGTAATGGAATGATGCATTCTATAATATAATATAATAGAGTAAGCCATAACATACTTGTTCAATGGCAGTAGGACTAGCTGATTCGTGATGAAATGGTTGAACGGTTTGAACAGATTCTCCTGGTGTAGCTACTGATCCCTGAGGTGGTGGAATATTAGTCATCCTTTCCTGCTGCGGTGCTGCTGTATGAGGAGTGGGACCCTGCTGACAATTTCTGCACGGGGCCACATCAACTGTAACTCTGAGGAATGTTCCACCTCCCGGTAGGCTGAAGGAGTAGGAGCCATTGTTCGCTATCTTGATATCAGCTTCTACAATGTTATTGCCTTTGGCTTTGATTTGAGCTAGGTAAAGGAAAGTGAATTAGCTTAAGAGAGTTTAGCTGGTAATAGCAATAATAATAGAGTTCACATAGGCTCGGAGACAAACTAATCAAGCTAGTAATTATTTTGCGTACCAGATATCACACTATCAAATTCATGATTCGTTACCGCAGTGCTGATGTACTCACCCTCAACTCCTTCTCTCGAAGCCATTACTGCATTGTGGTGTCTCTATCATCCAGATCTGCAGCTCTTCTTTTTTAGCATTAAACTAAGCGCCTTTAACTCTATTGAATTCTAATAGTGAGTTGCATATAAAGCAGTTATCACTTCTAGCCTCTTAGCTATGGCCTCTCTTGGCTCAAAAGTATAAGAACATTGTCATCATAATTATACTGCAGGAAGGTATTACCCATATGCATGGATTTTAGTGCTCGAATGTATTTGAATGTGTTAACATAATGCGTCTTTTGTCTTTATTCATGCGGTTTATAGCAGACCTTTTTAGTGATACACGTTGACAAAGAATAGCTATCAGAATGGCATGGTCACCTCACGTGACACCTCTATAGAGTAAGCGACCAATCATCGGACACCGTCGAAATTCGGACGCCTCTCCTGGGGAAACGGAAGATGCTATCGACGTCGATCTTGCGCCAGTATATGCATCCTCCCACACGCTACTTTGATCCCGCATCTGAGCTTCCAGCTTTGCGGGGTGTGGTTTTTACGTCCAATTAAAGGATGCGTCCGATATACATCATAAATCGTCCAGTTTGGTCGATATTCGGACGCAGCTCGTAAAATTGTTTCTGAAGAGTTTTACTTCACTGAATTTGGAAATTAGTAACCTCTATATATCCACTATTAGGCCTCCAAATCAGACCCCCCAGTGCCCTTGTTTGTGCTAACCGCGAAAACCACAAAATCGTTACTAGCGTGATCAATTTCCGGACAGTGGCTTAACCTGCCATGAACGATGATATCAAACATTTCACACATATAGAGCATGCATAAGATATTATAAAGTTATATTATTAGATTTAGACCAGTCTACATCATGTTGCAATTGGTATCAGTCATTAAGTGCTACATAGGGAACATTGCCAGTGATCTGGAACTTTCTGGGGGGCAATTTTCACACATGAACAGTGATACCATTGCTTACAGCCTTCACACTCAATCATGAAGGAATCATACTCCTCTGGTAGCTTGCACGTACAGTAAACTTTGATATTCAGTGATCTATCAGTTGGGCGAGGTAAAAATTCTCGTGCTCGTGACACCTTAGGAAATGGTGACATCACTCCATCCGATAAGCACGTGTACAGATGAGATCTCATTTGTTTTTGATTGAATGAAACATCAGCAGGTGAGTTACCTGCACACACTTCAACTGCATATGCCACAGCAAATAATCCACAATCTAGAGTTCCATTTTGCTGCTGGACAGGTAGCTTCCTTAGCTTCAAGGTAGTATGGTTTTGGGGAACGGAATAAATCTTGCATATCTGCAAAACTGTGGCTAAGTTGAGCATCATGAATGAGCCCAAACTATCCATCACTTGAATCACTCCATTACCACAGCATGATACACACAACCAATGCTCGGAGCTCCCTACAGATCCGTGACAAAATTTATCTTTATACAATGCTACCTCTGGCATTATAGTAGTGTACAAACCTGTGTGTAGTACTTGTACAGACGGAACGTCTCGTGATATTGGCTTGAAGTCAAGATGATGGCCAAGACATGTACTTTGAAACCCTTTCAGTCTAGGATACTGCTCACTCAGCAGTGTCTGTGCTGCATTGATAATATTATCTGTGAGTTCTTTCCCTGTTTGCAAGACTTCACGATCCCTCTGATTGAGAAAGAGGTCTTGTATCCACCAGTTAATGTCTGGATCAGGGTCATTGTCAGAAATCAGTATAGGCTCAGAAGTCACCAACACTACAAGTATATATTATTATCATGACAGGGTCACAGGGGGTGGTGGTGAGGGGGGGGGGGATTCTTATTAATTTTTGTTACACCATCCTATTAAGCACCTTGTTTTCTCTTCCTCCTAGCCACACCACAACGTGGGTTCCAATGGTCATCCTTTGCAGTTGTCAATGATGTTTGCGGGCCTGGGCTATCTGCTTGATGATGTCGAGCTGGATACTTTGAGTCCTCTGAATATTTTTGACATTATCTTGTCATAATAATAATAATTTATCATTAATTAGATTCAAATTACCTCTTCCCCTAGTTGATCTCTGAAAACAATTATTTTCTTTCAAATTGTCGACTTGCAAAATTTTAGAATCATCTCCTGTATTTAATTATTATGCTGCGTGGCATAGGTAGCTAGAACTATGCTGGCCCATCAGATAATGCTATTATTGTCAGCCAATACACTATTAACTAAAAAATTGAGAATTTTGCTCTCCTATAATTGCTGCCCCCCAGTCATGTCATAATGCCATTTATTACCTATTTTCACTCTGCTTCTGGTCAACGGACGAGGACGGTCTTCCTTGTTTGGTGATAATCCTGCAGGATCTCTTGGTGTAAATCCTGCATTAAATTTTTATAATAATAATGCGAGTCTGCTCATGAATTTGCATATCATAATAATATTATTTAGAAAAATGGTATGTGCATAAATAACCTGTGCAGTGTGGATTTTAACGGTCGGTCATCGGTTAAAATCCGACCAACATGGCTCCATGGCCGCCCAAATCGCTCCTGGTCGGACATATGGCCGCCTTACCATTGCTTGCCAGTATAGTTTGCAATGCACGTACGTTCTAATACTGCTGGCTGACAGTGGTCACTAGCTGGGGGATGTTAGTAGTAGTAGTTTACCATACTTAGCACCCATGCATATGATGTCCGATCAACAGTTAGTGATGTCTGATCAAACTGGAATATGGTCTGATATTTGTCAGATCATCAACAAAAAATTATAATCCACACTGCTGTGGGGGGAATCCTTTTCCTCTTGGATGACCTAGAAGTTGGTTTTTTTTTTACTGCTCTGACTGTTTGATGGCAATCCTAATCCCAGATCAACTGAAAGCTTTGTGACTCCTGGATATTAAGTGAATAGCTCAATAATTGTGGAGTGGGAAATTATCAAGGGAACCTGATTCTTTCAACCATAGAAATATTATGATCAAAGGTACTGCCACATTTGTACCACAAGTGATGAATTTGTATGTTATTGTTGTTAGTACAACTACATGTACCTTGTTTTCCTAAAGGCAGGTCTTTCTGGTGTGACTTATTTTCTTGCAACAACATACCACAAGGTGACTGCACTGCTTCTATAATAATAAACACAATAATATTATTATTAATTAAGATTATAAGATTTATGTACCCTCTTTTTTTCTATGCTTCATAATCACCAACTGAGTACCATCATCATGTGAAAGCTTTGAAGTTTCTGCATGCATGTATAAAGTGGATCTGCATGTTAAGCATGATGTAAAAATTAATATGACATTGTAGTACCTGGTTGTGACTGTCGGCTTCTTCTCATTGATCTGCAAGGAGGCTCTTTTCCGTATTGACTGCCGTTCACTGTACCTGGTTGTTCTCTTCTCCTGGTTGATCTGCGAGGAGGCTCTTTTTTGTACGGACTGCCGTTCACTGTACCTGGTTGTTCTCTTCTCCTGGGTGATCTGCGAGGAGGCTCTTTTTTGTACGGACTGCCGTTCACTGTACCTGGTTGTTCTCTTCTCCTGGTTGATCTGCGAGGAGGCTCTTTTTTGTACGGACTGCCGTTCACTGTACCTGGTTGTTCTCTTCTCCTGGTTGATCTGCGAGGAGGCTCTTTTTTGTACGGACTGCCGTTCACTGTACCTGGTTGTCTGCTAATTCTTCCAGTTGATCTTTGAGGAGGCTTTTTTCTGCACTGACTACCTGCTGCTGTGAGTAAAATTAATGGCACAGTAACATGGGGAAAATGTCTGAAGTAAACGTAAGGGAGGAAAGAGGGAGTATAGGAATACACATGCAAACAATGTGACAAAATTAATACTATAATTACATTCTTTTCTTTTTAAGTTAGTCAACACATCAGACGATTCTGTTGAATCTGCATTAATTTGAAATCAAGCAACGATACAAGCTTGTACTTAGCATAGGTACCATAGAGAAAGGGTGTGTCAACCAGATAGTCATCATTGTCATGAGCAGAATCTGACCAGTGAACAGTCTTCTTGGTAGAGCCTACAAAAATATATTTGATCAAGAATCATCTTTTTACAGATGCCACAATTATAAGGGAGCCTGCAGTAAACTGCTCACCAGCTATATTTGTGGCTTCTGCCCACCTTGGTTCTGTGAGCAATATATAATAATTATATAAAAATAATATCGCCAAGCATAATTATTAAATATTGTAGCATTCGTAGTTGCTTACAAGTACAGATTCATCCATAGATATTATCACCTTCGGGCAGATCAATTATCGGTCACTCAAAAATACAAAATCCCTAGCCTCGTCCCCAGGCCCTTTGAGGAGGAGGAGGAGAAAGGGCCTAGTACACACTATTTTCGCATGCTCCGTTACCCTAAGAATCTTAGGGGATCAGATACTATAGTATACTTCCTAGTATACTTGCCCTTTGACCTTTATTCCTCGCGCTTTCGCGAGGAGAGAATGGCAGACTCAGACGGATCGATTTTCGAGCGAGATTTCGAGACAGCTGTTGCCATGCCGATTGGTGGTGGGACTTGGACTTGGAACAGCAATGGCTCGCATTTAGCATGCGCGTTATCGCAAAGGTCAGGAGGTCATTCCGTATTCTTTACATGTGTTGGACCGTTTCACTATTATACACGTGGTAAGGATTCGTGTATGGAAAATTTGACACATGCACAAACAGTGTGTACCAGGTCCTTTCCCCTCCTCCTCCTCAAAGGGCCTGGGGACGAGGCTAAAAATCCCCATGCTTGGGGCGTGAGCCAAGTTGATCCAGACTTGACCTCAACTTGCCATGTGGTCACGCTGCCCAGTACTGACGGACGGATAGAACCGATTGCTCACAATGCATACGGGACAATAAGCGATGCATAGTGTACCAGTGAGAACTGATTTTGAGTTAAGGGCACTATTAGCAACTGAATTATTCTTTTCCAAATTTGAAGTACCTAGCACCCATATTATTATAAGCCAGAGGATTATTGTGCCAAGTCTGCTACACATGCACACTACAGAATGTAATTACACTTCTGCTTAGTGGGTTTGTATACCGTATGGTGGGTAACTTTCGTGGGGTGCTAATTTTCGTTATTTTCGTGGTTGACTTGGCAGTCACGAAATTTTCCCACCCACGAAAATTAATGCCTATGGTGATATGGTACTATGCGAGTCCATGATGATGGAAGTGGCCACAAACTTCGTGGCAGCGTGGCCAATACTTTCCAGTGTTAGCAAGTAACAGTAGCCGCTGTCATCCAGCTGACAGATCGTCGACACTAATATTCTTCTATCTCATGCCTTTTGTCCAAGTCTCTGTAGGTATGGCTTAGTATTACAAAGAGGATCGCGAGTGCGTGTATTGATTACATCATCACTTGTGCAACAGTGCCACGCCACTAGTCTAAGACTGGTCGCTGTCACGAATTTAAAACCATGATAATTATTTTTGAGGGCCTTTTCGGACTTTCCACGAAAATTAGATCCCACGAAAATTACCCGCCATACGGTATAACTTAAGCTTATCTCATGTGTCATAATTACCCCGCGCGCATGTACAAGGGGTAAAACCATTGGTTTGTCCCTCTGTTGTGGGCTACTCTAGCGAGCTAAACCCCCTTTTGCTTACCGCTCAGTGGGCGTGGTTTTTCAAGCTCATAAATCGCTAAAATTTAACTAGTGCTACAAATCGTGCATTCTTTATTCAGCATACCTGAGGTTTATCAATCACACCCACTCTACTGGAAGCAACTGTGCATACTCAAACTCAGTGTAGGAAAGTGTTGTCAAGTCATAATAACAGCTCTGCAGTAGAGTATTGCAATACTATGCTACAGAGAATTCGGGGTATGTGCTATAATAATAATATATAGAGAGAGCTCTAGTTATTGTGAAGGCTTAATGCCAGCCTACTTCCCTAGCCTAAAGTAAGATGTACCACCCATGAGCTATCTTTTGTTATGCTACAGCAAAAGATTAAGGTCCCGGTACCTACACGAAAATAGTAACGTTTCCCCGAAATTTACCTTTTTTCTTAATCTTGCTTGCAATTTTTTGCTCCTGCTTCAACCTGGCTCTTTCCTCTCGTTTTCTCTTCCTTTCTTCTTTCTTTTGGGCCTCCTCTTGTTTTTTCTTTTGCCGTTCTTCAATTAGCTGTAGATTTTCCATACTTGTGAGAACTTTTCCGGCAGACTTGGTATGCTTTGTTGGTAGTTCATTTGGTGGTATATTTGGAACCAAAAAGTTACTGATACTTGTAGCATGTCAAAGGGATACCCTGGCAGGTGCTGTAGTTTCTTTTTCTGAGTTCGACAAAGAAGACAGAGCTGGGCTCAAGGATCGTGGAGTGGATGAAATACTGGATAGTTCGCTGAGCGGGCGTGTACACCGGCTGGGACTATACAAAGGTATGTAAGCTAGCCCAGTCCTCTCAGCAAGATTCTCAGGATGGAATGATGAAAATTTGTCATCCTTTGAGTTAATTGCTGATCTATTAAAAGGATAAATTCCAGTAGCTTTGAAACTTGCAATGATATTGGGTGGGGATACTGCTTTGTGCCAAGATTTGGAAAATATCTCACAAAATTCAACTCGGGTAACTACCCGCCCAGGATTTTTAGTAGAGAAATTGTGACATTCTTCTCTCCAAGCAACCTTCAATGGAGAAAAGCAACCCTTATCTAGCGGTTGAGTGATATGTGTTGTATGGGGAGGTAATGCAAAGACAATGACTTTGCTTTCAGCAGCTAATTTAATAGTTTCAGGACAGTAATGAGATGAGTGCCCATCTAGTAGTAGTAATACCGGACGAGCAGGAGGAATGTACTCCAAAAAATGACACTGAAACCAGTAGTAAAACAAATCACTAGTCATCCAACCATTACTTGATAGTCCATAAAGTGTTCCTGGAACTTCACCCTCTGTCCATTTCTGATTCAAAGATTTTCTGTCAAAGACAACAAAGGGAGGAAGGGCTTGTCCGCACGCACTTGCACATGCAAGAACTGTCACTTGTGACTTATCTCCACCAGTAAGGTAGCTGGGATTTTTTGAGCCAACTACATCTACTACCTTTAGGCACTTGGGATTCAATGGGAGCCCAGTCTCATCGCAATTGTAGATTCTTTGTGGCACATCATAGATTTTGTTAGATCGAAGGCATTCTTCAAGCATGTCATAGTAGCGAAGCAGCACATCATTATCAGAAGCCATTGCTCTTGCGTATGAGAGTGATACCGCTGACCGCAAGGTAAGATTAGGATGCCTTTGGCAAAATCTTTCCCACCAACCATTGGTAATAGTTGTTTGAATTCCTTTATCATCTAGTATTTGCTGAACTAATGAAAATACTTGTTTCCTTGTGTGGGGGTACCCAATCCTGGCAGTTTGCACCAAGAAACTCGTAAGCTCTTCTTCTTCTTCTACAGTTAAATATGGATCACGCCCTGACTTCGCCCCCACCAAAATTTTTCCAGATACATGATCGTGCAAAGTTGACTTGGGAACTCCATACATAGCAGCAGCCCTCCGAACACTTTCCCCCTTCTCGTAGGCATACATAGCATTGCTCATACATTCATCATTCCAATTATATCTGTAAGGACCACGAATCGGTATACTTTTCGTAGTAGGGATACTTAACGGCTTAGATTTAGCCCGTACAATACGTTCTGCCAATGGTTTGTGGGGATACATCTTCACGTTTGATTAACCTATACAACAAACAGATATTAGAATCTATTCTAGAGTACATACAAATTTAATATTAATAAGCCTTGGAAATCAGCAGACAATGGTTCAATGTGTTCTTAGCTATAAGTTAACTCCCATCATAACAACTATATATAGTGTACAGTGGAACCCCGCTTAACGGATACCCCTCAACGGCCGATACCTGTGATATAACAGACAATTCTAAATGTCCGTATTGTATTTCCATAGACTTCAATATATTCAAATCCCCTCAACAGCGGACACCCCCCGTATAACGGACACTTATTTTGGTCCCGTTCGAGCCTGCGCAATATTGAACAACCTCACATAATGGACAGTTAGGCCACACCCACCATTAGAATCGGTCGGTTTTAGCAACCAGTAACTACTAAATATGTCTCAGATTCTTGCTTAGGAGCTGTCAGTTGACAGATCTCTCATCGATATCAATACGGTCTTTTTCGTCGTCCACAGAAGTGCTTTATCATGGCTGGCCACGATTGTAGGAGGGGCGTGGTCAACCACTAACCCCTGAGCTAAGAGATACCTCGCTACAGTGGACAAAAGTTTTGGTCCCAATGGTGTACGCTTTAGAGGGGTTCCACTGTACCATAACACAGAGGTTTGCACCATTATAATCATAATATTATACCCTTTCATGACTGGGAGGTCTGGGACTGCAGGGTTGCAAATGTTAACAGGATTAGTATCATTCAGGGTGTGTCTATAAAATATAGTTAAAATAATGGCTGCCAGCAGCAACAACAGTGTGTGGCAGAGTGCTCAGTGCATGGTCAACAGTAAGAGAGAGTCCTGTTAACAATGGTCATAAAATTAATTGCACATGCATGCTTCGAGCATTACAAAAGTTAGCTGATGAAGACTTACCCAACTTGATATCATCTTTTTATTATATTAAATGTATAAGCAATATCCATAGTATAAATATGTATCCAGAGTACATGCAACACTTGAATCAATATCCATACATGAGTCCCCTCCCACCTTCTCCTCCCATTTATGATTCCTAACATTTTTGGTTTCTTGGAGTTCGAGGATCGGACAGGGATTGTCTAGTGACAAGTGCATCCCCCCAACCACGCATATATACACACATGCACACCAAAAAAGCTCTTATAACATAGCGTCACCATTGATACTAAGGTCCAAGCCAAGACAATATTGAATTTCTTTGACCGGTCTCATGATTCTAGCAACCCTCATCTAGATCTTAAAGAAGTTGCCTAATATCATTAATAGCCTAGTACGTACCTTGAAAAGTACTCAGGGACACTAACACCACGTACCGTCTGATACAGCCCGCCAAAGACGATTCTGAGGCTTTACAAACCGCAATAGGCACTACTGCGCATGCGTCCGAAAAACGATCTCGTACTTGAGGTCGGCAGAATAGTTGCGGTTGGCTCAGCCTAGAGCCCCCTGGTTTCTAGTTTGGAGCCTGAATAGAGGGTAGGTAGGTGTACGTGCATACCGACTTTGACCACCCTGCGTCGCTCGTAACGGCGTAAATAGTTCGTGTCCGAAAAATGATATTATCGTACGAATTGTGATGCATATCGGACGCATCCTTTAATTGATCATTAAAACCACACCCCGCAAAGCTGCAAGCTCAGCTGCGGGATCAAAGTAGCGTGCGGGAGGGTGCATATACTGGCGCAAGATCGACATCGATAGCATCTTCCGTTTCCCCAGGAGAGGCGTCCGAATTTCGACGGTGTCCGATGATTGGTCGCTTACTCTACATAAATCATAATCTACTACAAAATACTATTACACTACTAGTTGCAACTTACTACTAAAAGTAATGAAACAAAAACTCAGTGAGTAATACAAGTAATATTAAGTCCTGACATTGAACATCTGCCTATAGAGGCCCTGCGCCTACTTCATAAATTATTAAAAAGCAAACAAGGGTAAAACAAGCTCTACTATCACATCACATGAAGCACTCTACTAGCTACATGAGGTTGTCCTGCTTACACATAACTCAAGAAGGCCTATTACAAAACTTTCCTTATAACATTAACATTAATTATCATGCAGAAAACAAGTACACTAATGTAGCATTAAGCAATCTATTGTTCTATTTCTAGTATAAATTTAAAAGTTTCAACATTTCACTTGAGGCTTATGTTAGACTTGGCTAACTGCTTTCTTCTCAGGCTTTGATTTGGGCTGCCTCTGCAGCACCAGGTATGTGTAGTGAGTTGGCCACTTCTTCAGGATCTGGTGCTGCAAGGTTACGGGGTTGGTGCACCTCCACCACAGACTGGGTGGGCTTCACTGGCTCTTGCTGCTTCACTGGTACTTCATAGTCATGAGTGTTAACAGGGCGGTCAATCTCGTCCAAGAGCTCGTAAAATCGGTGAATGTCATCATCAGGCGGTGGACTCCAGTCACTGTGACGTTCGGGTTTTGGTTTTGGATCAGCATCAGTGAACAGTCTGTCGATCATTCCACCGAACTTTGTCTCTTGAATCTTTGAGAAGACTGAGGTGTATGTGTAGACATGGTAAAGGATGATGAGCAGCAGTGCAATGAATGTGGTGGCGACTGAAGTGTAGGCAGCTGCTTTCTGATTGCTAGCTGGGCTGTCAAGAGAATACCAGGTGAAAATTATAAAGAATAGGATGTTCAAGTAGAAAAATGTCTCAAGTACATCCACTGACCATTTCCTGTATAGTCTGCTACCAAAGAACTGCTTTAGAGCAAAAATGCAACACACAGTAAAATTGAGAGCTGTAAGAGCAATAGTAGGGTCATTGGAAACATTCGTGGCAGCTACAAGGTACAAGACGATACGAACAATCAGCAGCAGTCCAGTCCAGTAGCGATGCTTGGGAGTGTAAGGCTTATGGTAGGTTTCAATGAATGTTTGTATCTTTGGATTCCTTGACCACTTGAAAATTCTCCACCTTGGAAGGTAGAGGAGCCACTGCCAGGAGAAGAGAAGAGCAGTGTAGACCAGACCAAGCAGGAGAATGAGAACCGCTACAATGAATAGAGGAATGTGCTTTCCGGAGAGATATTTGACAGTTGCATCAGGGAGCCACAGCATTTCACTAGAGCCATCAGGATACTCAAGAATGCCAACTGATAGAGATTTATAGCAGATTTCAAGGAGCTTAGCATAGGAAAGCAGAATTAGTGTAGCCAGAGTTGCCACTGGATCCTTCTTTCCAATAAGGTTTGAAAACTTAGCAGAGTAAGAGCTGATAATGATGACCAAAACCACGAGAAGAATGACGTAGGTAGGGAAAGCTAATTGTAGCCATGTTTTGATGTAAGTGCCCATTCCTGAAAAGTAGCAGGTGTCAATTCCAAGGTCTAAGTTCAGCCATGATATGAATACAGTAATGAAGTTTCTCGGTTGAAATGGAAGTAGAATGCTCTCGTTTGCATATACAATATTGGCATAAAAGATCAGTCCATTTAGACTTCCAACTGCAACAGTCATGTTGAGTATAGTAGCAATAAAGCCACCAGTGCTATACCAGCTAGGATTGCGGCTATAGTGATGGCTATGAGTAGAGCAGGCCAGTGGCTAGGACATGAGAGACAGTGTGAACTACCAAGAGAGAGGCTGAGACCAGATTGGCAAGATCCACACAACAGAGATGATCGATTAAAGGCACACTGAGCATCAGCTCCATCTGATTGGTTGAGGTTGACTGGTGGACTGATTGATAAGCAGTAGTCAAAAGGACAGTTAGGGTAGACTAAATAACCAGTTAGGTTTGTTTCATTGATGTAGGAAATCCAGGCTCTGGTTTGAGGCTGTTAGGTTAATAATCCAGTGTGGCTGTCACAGTGTTCCATATATTGACTGATATTGCTGTGGCAGTCACATGTACAGTTTATGCTGTTCATTTCTGATTCTTGTAATCCAATTGGACAGCTGCAAGGGAGAAAGTGGATGTCTACTGTTGCACTGGAGAGTTTAACATCCTTGCATGGACCATCGGAGGCATAGAGGGACAGATTTTCTGATTTATGTGATGAAATAATGTTGAATGTCAAATTAGTACACTCAGCAGGGATTTCTCTAGCCAGTTGTCCTGCAGCTAGACCACTCTCAGTGAAGTGGAGGGAGGTTTGGATGGTTGCATTAATTGGTTGGCCAATCTGATCAACAGCAACAACTGGGAGTATGAATGTTTGTCCCTTTTTAACCTCAGTGTAATGTTGGTGGGTGCAGTCTTTATTTTGATCAGCATTGAAGCAAAGGCACACTTGAACTGGATCAGATGATACTGAGAGGTTTGCGTCAATCACAATTTCTAAATAATTATTGTTGATGTCATAGTCGAAATATGTAGGAGTGGACACATTCTTAAAGTAATTAATCCCATTACCTCTGCCTTTAAAGGCATGTGGGTACGTAATGTGAACTTCAGCAAATGGACTCACAGCACATCTGTCTAGTAGTCCTCCATAGAGAGTGGAGCCAGAAATGTTAGCATGGTTTTGTGAGAAGTGCATACTCTGTGTGCTGAGCCGATAATATTGAATGTCTAGAATATGGAGAGTAAGTACTTGAAAGAAGCATTCTGTCTCTGTGCTGCTAGCACATGTACCAGAGTTGGTATCGTCATCAACGTGTATTGCACCACCATAGTCTGCACTGTTGGCAGTGAATATTGTTGTATTATATTCATCACTATAAGAACCATAATACTTCAGGATATAAAATTTTGCATTGGCTTCCAGTGATAATCCATCTCCCCTCTCTGCTGAATTTCCTGTGATGTTCATTCTTGCACCAGTGTATACGTATTGAGGAAATCCACTACTGGATGAAGCTGCCTTGATAGATGAACCAATGGCGTGGAGTCCTCCCCCTTTATGTGATGCAATATTATTTAATAGTATAAAGGCACTCTTCTGTTGGCAGTTTAGTTCGCTAGTTGAGAGGTAGACACCTCCTCCATTTCCAGTGGCTATGTTATTTGTTACAATTACATCACCATTCACATAGAGTTTGCTCTCAGTGGAATGTATTGCTCCACCATTTTCAGCATGGTTATGTTCAAGATTGCATTCTCCATCAAAAAATAGGTTACTCTGAAATAGAGTTATTGCACCTCCTTCTTGGAAGTCATGTGAGACAGTTTGTGATGGTGTGTTATTCACAAATGTAGCATAACCAGTGAAAGTGATGTTGCTATTAGATGCCATTAATGATCCCAAGTTGCTGGAGAATGTAGCATTTCCAGAGTCATTTCCAATGAATTCTGAGTCAGATAAGTATATCACAGCATACCTATCAGCCTTGTTGTTATCAACTAGAAGAAAGCTATGTATATGCTGAATCATAGATTTGAATGTTGCATAAATAATTGCTCCAATCGGTGAAACATTATTAGTGAAGTTACTATCAGCCATAGTGATATTGCTGGAGCTAGAATACAGTACTCCTCCTTTAACGGTGGCATAGTTATCATGAAATTCATTTCCTTCTATTTTGATAGTACTGCTGATGGGGGTGGAATAGAGTACTCCTCCATAGCTGGCATTGTTTTCATAAAATTCACTTGCTTCTATTGTGATAGTACTGCTGCTGGAATGCAGTACTCCTCCATAGATGGCACCGTTGTCATGAAATTCACTTCCATCTATTGTGATAGTACTGCTTCTGGAATGCAGTACTCCTCCCTCGCTGGCACTGTTACCGTGAAATTCACTTGCTTCTATTGTGATAGTACTGCTGATGAAATGCAGTACTCCGCTATAGCTGGCACTGTTATTATGAAATTCACTTGCTTCTATTGCGATAGTACTGCTGTCTGAAGCCAGTGCTCCTCCCAAGTCTGTGGCACTGTTATCATGAAATTCACTTGCTTCTATTATGACAGTACTGCTCCTGGAATACAGTGCTCCCCCCTGGTTGGCATTGTTACTAACAAACACATTACCACTCATGTTAATCATGCTGTCCTGTTCTGCAAATATAGCTCCACCTATGTATGCTCTGTTATCTTCAAATCTGCTTCGGATGATATCGACTGTACTGTTGGTAGCAAAAATTGCACCACCAACGAATACATTCATGTAATAAACATAATAAGAAGCAACATAATATATTCTATTGGATAGAAAAGTGCTGTTGACGATCTGTACTGTTGTTTCAATTAGCTCTAGGGCTGTTCCACTATTCTCTTGACCTTCAAACTTTGCATCTTCGATAATAAATTCTTCAACATGTCTCACTTGATTTCCTCCACATCCAATGAACTCGAGGTTAGTGATGTGAATGCTCTGTGACTGATAGAAATGCATTGTTGAGGCACTTGTACATTTGATTTGTGCTGTTGAGTTCTCAGACTTCATTATAAAGTTATCCATATTTGAAAATGTTAGATTGACATTGCTGAGGTGGTGTGTTCCAGGGAGGAAGACCAGTGTGGTGTTGGAGTGGAGAGAATGGCTTAATGAGTTAGCAGCAAACTGGGAGAGGGTTAGATATGGCTGCTGGTCAGATGAGTTGGTTGTGATGTAATAGACCTCACTGGCTGCTTGGTTTAGAGAGCAGAGGACGAGTAGTGATAGAGTCAAGAGACTCATGCTGTCTTGCTTGAGACAGGTTTTGGATTGATATCAGTTGTTCCGCTGTATATATACTGCTGAAGAATTAAGCGTGATGATTGACTGCTCAGTGGTTGGATGATTCTCGCTGCTCTGACTCTTAGTGTAGCAGCTACTCGCTTTTATAAGGCCAAGTTATGTAATGCCGCATTGTAGCATTTTTTGCTTAAACATATGGAAGGCTAAATTGTCATGCAATTTCCCCAGATGATGTGTAGAATGCTTTCTTGCGATAAATTTCAGGAATACCTTCTCTCTGAGAGTAGTGCATGCATTAAATACTATTATTACAGCCATAACTAGTTAAATCCTGTTCCTCCATTATGACGTATGTAGAGTGTACATGCGTCACTGTAATCTGAGAATTCTCATGGGACAGATAGTATAGTATGGCATTGTGCAGCTATGCAGCTTGTTATTCACAAATTGGCATGTTCGACATAATTGTACTGGCATAGTTGCACGTAGACTACTTGCCTCTTGACACATGATTGTTTCTTCATTTCCTTAATTTACAATACTGTGCAGCATGTAGAGTACTATAGTGTAGCTACTACTGAAACCATTAGAATTCTCATGGGACAAGTGTAGTTATTACATCCCGAGTCCCAATTCCAAAGAAAGAATTCGGCCGACCGATGACGAAAGTATTAAATGACGAAGTAATGACATAGAATTGAATACTTTATTACCGTGCTAAGCAATAAACTATAATTATACCAAGTAAAGAATCTGTAGCCATGCAGTAGCTACGATTAAACTCCTTCAGGCTTGGTACAGTAACTGTTGATGAGCCTAAAGTGAGCTCACAAAGTAGCTATACAGTCTGTACTCTATAGAATCACAATTAGACATCAGTGTAGCACTTACATGAATCAGCAACCCTGATATCGATAATTATAGGAATCCAGTAGTAACATAGCCTCGTCCCCAGGCCCCTGGGGACGAGGCTAGTAACAACATTATTATTAAATTTATAATATTTGTATGATGCTATTAGTAATTATTATCATGGCCCTCAGATAATGATGATTGCCGACAATACATTAATGTCACTTGGATATTTTACAAGGTCTTTACACTAAACACCAGCCTTCATGGCTAGATATCAAAGACACTAGCTCAATACATGCTCAATGCCGTTTATATTCCTGACGACCACTACCAATTTTCAGCTATTCGGTTTCAGCTTTTCGTTTCCGTTTTCCGTTTCCTCCGTTTCCACTTGCCCAGATAGAATAGTATTAAAGTTATTAATAGCCCTCGCAATTGATCATGATACATGACGCGATTGTTCTGAATCAGTACTGTGGCATATTTCTTATGTTTGTTTTGATATTATTAGCTAAATGGCTGGATATTTAATATGAAACTACAACTAGTCTAAGAGCAATATTTCAAAGCTTAATACTCTTGCTACATAGCTATAGCTAATAATATTATAGCTAATTATTGTCTAAACCACTATTTCTTCTTATTCTTGGAGGACTTCAGAATCTGAGGTTTAGCCATGTAGTTGTCAGAACAGACGAGCCGGCTCTTCTCTGGATCCACCTCCTCCGACTCTTCAAGCCCTCCAGAAATTGAGACGTAACATCCTATGCATGTATGGGTTAGTGTATTATGACATTATATGAATGTGTGAACATTGTGAACATGTTTTGCACAAAGGAATTAATTATAGGTGATGATGTCACCAATAGTATTGTCGACATGCATCATTGCATGCACCTATAACTTAGTTTGATGTGCTGTATTGTAGCTACATCAAGGAGTTCATGACAATAAAAATTAATGATGCCCTTCTATAGAGTATAAGCCATAACATACTTGTTCGTGATCAATGGCAGTAGAACTAGTTGATTCGTGATGAAACAGTTGAATAGTTTGAAGAGATTCTCCTGCTGTAGCTACTGATCCCTGAGGCTGTAGAATTCCTGCTGCATGCGGTGCTGCTATATGAGGAGTGGGACCCTGCTGACAATTTCTGCACGGAGTCACATCAACTGTAACTCTGAGGAATGTTCCACCTCCCGGTAGGCTGAAGGAGTAGGAGCCATTGTTCGCTATCTTGATGTCAGTGTTGCCTTTGGCTTCGATTTGAGCTGGGTAAAGGAAAGTCAATAATAATTAATAACTTACACAATGTAGCTGGTGACAAAATTAATGGCAATAATAATATTATAGTTCACATAGGAGACAAACTAATCAAGCTGGTAATTATTTATCATGCATGCGCACCGGATATCACACTATCAAATTCATGATTCATTACCTCAGTGCTGCCTCAACTCCTTCTCTCGAAGCCATTACTGCATTGTGGTGGCTATAATATCATCCAGATCAGTGCAGTTCTTTTTCAGTATTAAACCAAGCCTTAATTCAGGATCTAGAGCACTTTTCTGTATCTTTTATAAATTAACGCTATTGAATTCTAATCAGTGAGTTACATGTGGAGCAGTTATCACTTCTAGCCTCTTAGCTATGGCCTTATGGCCTCTCTTGACTCAAAATTAGGAACATTGTCGTCATAATTAAACCACAGAAACTGAACCTCTGTATAATAATATATTATGATATTATAATATACGGGCCCATATGCATGGATTTTAGTGCTCGGATGTATTTGAATGTGTTAACATAATGTGTCTTTTGTCTTTATTCATGTGGTATTATAGCAGACCTTTACACATTGACAAAGAACATAGCTATATTATATCATGCTTTTGGAATGGTCACTATTCCATTAGTGGCATAAAAATTATGCTCTTAGCCTCTATCCAGTGATATTGTTGATACTTTAAGCATACGTGCATGGATTTGAATCACCTATAGCAACCAAAAATCGTGAACAAGGATTGCTTGATATCATCTCATAGTATGCAAAATGGATCAGTCTTGGACAGATTCTATGGCTTTAACTATTAAGAGATTGAGACCTGATGCAGTTCATATTATGTTCAAGGACGCATGGTAACGGGTGGAGCATTATTATGTTACACATGTATCTATTAGACGGCTATCCTATAGCTACGTACTGGCATACCAACTACTATAGCTACAGATTCAGAAAGGACATGCCAATCAATTATAGAGTATCATGGCATGCAATTCAAAGACCCTGCTCATGTCCAAATAAATGCACAGTTTAATTTGGACAGAGCTGACTGCTATATGTGTACCTCTATAAGCTCGCTAGCCAACTTGGCAAGTGGTATGCAGTCGTGTTTGTAGGAGTGGAAGACACACCTTGCAACACTGATGATAGTGCTATACATACCAAGCTGCTATAGCTCATAATAATAATATTATGTGTAGCAATCTCTATTGATGAATTGAGTCTATATAGTGAATCATGTGTTTAATGTTTAGCTTATTAGCTTATCAGTAGTTCTCAATCAAATGTGCCGTGGGAGACTGCTGGCCAGAGGAAGCTGTGATCACGTTGAATGTACCTTGATCACAACGCCATGTCTAAATACCAAACAATAAAGACGACAATTGTGATAGTGGTGATCATGATGTTCTTAAACATCGCTGTCTACACATTATACCTCCAGAGCAGCTACAGAGGTAGTGGAAGATACACCCAACGTCCACTGGTTTGCACTGCAACTGCCAATAAAACAAGAGAAGATCAATCAAATGTTCTAACCATCTTTTCTGGACGCTGGAAATTTCTCAGAATTTATCTACCATACATTTACAGAGAACTGAGGATTAATGGGGGTGTTTTAGACCAAGTTGTCTTCATGATGGTGGACTACGATAACTTCACTTACATTCGTCTACTAAATTTTGTCAAACTTGCTAATAGCCATTTGAGAAGCAACGTTTTTCAGTTTAATTTCATAGGTTACCCACTGAACCATAAGCCTCCTTATTATTCAGCATTTGGCGATGTTTACTATCAAATATTTGATGATCTCATGAAACATCCCTACAACAGATACTTCAAGAGTGACGATGATATTGTATACGTTCATCCAGGCACTTTCAGGAAACTGATAGAGGAAAAAAATTCGTGTGAGTGCTTCTTGCACTTTGCTAACATCGTCACTAACTGGCGATGTAACATAAAGCATCAAGAAATGGGCATTTACGATAATAACGTAATAAATCCCAAAAAGTTGGAGTTTGAATTTAGTTCAAGGGCAAACTGCGGTTGGACATCACCAGAATGTGCTGAGCTCACTTTGAGAGCATTTCTCTACTACTACTACAGCGAGCAACTAGATAAATACATATTCCCTGGTCGTGAGGTACTTGTCAAAAGAACTCGCTTTAGCATCAATCTCCACATGCTGGACATGGACCTCATTAACATGAAGGCACTACTAGAAGTTGGACCAATTCCTCCCAGTGATGAAGAGTGGTGGACAGAAATTTATGCGCACAAATTTGAGCAACCAAATTGCATTGTCGGAGCCAGTTTAGTTGTGCACTTTGCTTATAGGGAAACACATGAAAGAATGATTGAGTTAGGTCTGCTTCGAGAGTTTGAGAGCATCGCTAGAAAGGAAATTGGACAACAAATGGATGAAAAACTCTGGGATGCTCTGGATTATAAACAAGTACTCTAGTTCTATCACAAATTAAAATAATATTGTATGTAGTTGGAAATCATGATAACCATTGCTTGTTGAGACCATCTTATCATGATTATTATGACATTAAATTGTGATAGTTTATGCTAGATGTAGCATTATCATGCAGCAATACCCGGCAGGTATGTGCGTTGTGATTCGGTTATAGATATTCATTGATGTGACACTAGTCTAATAATTATGAGTAACTCGTGATCCTAACACTGTTATAGTATAGTTGTGTATTGTTATGCTAGATCTATATAGATTCAATGAGCAAAGGAAATTGAATGCTCCTGCGCTGCTGGGTGATATCATTAATGTGAGAGAGATCGAGTCAGCTGCATGTCAATATCTCCAGGTGTCTAGCTACGTAGTTACATGTACCAACAGATATCGATATTGTACCAATCAACCATACAGTATTATGCTGATGACATCATTGCTATAACGTGCTGATCAGTAAGCAAGCCAACTTGGCAAGACTATTAGTGGTACACAAGAGTATTTGTAGGTGTGGAAGGCACACCTTACAATGTAAGTTTTGTAGCACATGCCAAACTCTATTGATTGTTGAATTGGCCTCATTAAGTATCATGGCGTGAAGTTTTCATCTATGATATCATGTTTGCCAGATAGCTTTTTTTATGAAACGTGTGCCACACACCGACATGTCAAGACGCCAAGCAATAATCAAAACTTCAGTCACAATTACAGTGACCCTGCTGCTCATAATACTACTAGTACATCTTTATTTCAAAAACTGTATCGGTAACACAAGTGGAAGATACAGCCAACATCCATCGATATGTACTACTACAATTGTCAACAATACGAGTGAAGATCAAGAGAATGTTCTGGCCATCTTTACTGGACGCTGGAAATTCCTCAGGATTTACCTACCATACATTTATAGAGAACTGAGAATGAATGGGGGTGTTCTAGACAAAGTTGTCTTCATGATGATCAACTATGACAAACATACATACAATCAACTTTTGAATTTCACTACAATTTCCAACAGTCACTTGAAAAGAACAGTGTTTGAGTTTAATTTTCTGGGTCATCCATTATACAACGCTCCTCCTGACAAGACCAGATATCGTGAAGCTTACTACGACATGTTTAATGATCTTACAAGACATCCCTACAACAGATACTTCAAGAGTGACGATGATATTGTATATGTCCATCCTGGTACATTCAGGAAAATGATAGAGGGAAAGAACTCATGTGAGTGTTTCATGCACTTTGCCAACACTGTTACAAACTGGCGATGTAACGTAAAGCACCAAGAGATGGGACTCTTTGATAATGAAGCAGTAAACCCCAAGAGATTGAGATTTGAATCTGATCCCTTGGCAAACTGTGGCTGGAGGTCACCAGAATGCGCTGAGCTCACGCTGAGAGCATTCCTTCATTACTACAACAAGAAACAGCTGAACAGATACACCTTCACTGGGCATGAAATGCTCATCAATAGACGACGCTTCACCATCAATCTCCACATTCTGGACATGGATCTTGTTAATGTAGAGGCACTGCAAGAGGTTGGACCAATGGGCATAGATGATGAGCTCTGGTGGACGGAAGTTTACTCACCGGTTTTTAAGCAACCAAACTGCATCATTGGAGAGAGCTTAATAGTGCACTTTTCGTATTCACCAACATGCGAGAGAATGATTGAACTGGGTCTACTCAGTGAGTTTGAGAGCATCGTTAGAAAAGAAATTGGACAGCAGATGGATAGAAAGCTCTGGAATGCCCTGGAATTTGAAAGTTAATTAATCATCGTGATTGCGATAATATTATTATTTAATATCGATGGCTCCCTTAATAATTCTAGTATTCTAGCTAGGGCCTATTATTATTTATGCTCCACACACAGAGTAGAATTATAGTATTATTATTATGAGGTTTGATGCATACATTTCTTGGTGTAGCTACACACATGATTTTATGGTTTCTGGAGAGCAGTGTTTGAGGGGGTGGGACAGGATTTCATTCGGTGAAGATCGACAAATCAATCGGTGGCTCCGCAGCTATGGCTGCCTTGCTCGAGCTGCTGATCTTCATTTGCACGTGTATGCTAATTTCATTCGCTGTTGGTGAAGAATCTCAGAGCTCAGAAGACCCGAGCTCGAGATCTCATCCAGCTCGACCACTGTCGGACAGCAACGACACGATCTACGTGCACGTGGTTCCTCACACTCACGACGATGTTGGATGGCAAATGACAGTGGATGAGTACTACTACGAATGTAAGTTGATTGATATTTGTAGCTGCCCTGTACGTGATTAATTGTTTACAATGTGATTAATTTAAGCAGCCTACTTGTATTTAAGAGGGTGGGGCAATGCACTGAGTTATGTATTATGGCTGCTGATATGAGTCACGAGGTCTCTAGCTATGATGTGACTAAATGGGAATATACACTTGCCAATCTCATTTTAATAGACTCTTGGTAGTAGTAAGCACAACTGTTGTAACCTTATAAACTTAGCGGTAGGTGAAGCTTGGAGGTGGGATAGAGTTTTAGGGGGCGGTCCCGGAGGAGGATATGAAGAAAAGGATGGAATTACCAATTAATGAGCAGTGATCCCCACAGTAGATAGATAGTAGTAATTCCAGACGATCAACCTAGGTGCATAAAAGCAGTTATAACAAAAATCACAAGATAGCTTAGGAAATTCTTTTTATTAAGCCTTGAAATAAGCAAATCGGTTGAGTACGCGCCTTGCAGATTTTATTTTAGCTCTATGGAAGTCGGCATGTTACTCAGGCATCACTGAATAGGCCTCACTGAGTGGAAGCTATCGATATATAAATTGCTATTGCTGCCAGTTTGCACCATCATCTTCATGCATGCAGCCGTCCAGTACATTCTAGACACTGTCATTGAGCAGCTGCTGGTGGACAAGGATCGCACATTCATCTACGTTGAGATGGCCTTCTTTACAAGATGGTGGAATGAGCAAAGCAATGCAACAAAGGACATCGTAAGTTCACAGATCGATTTATTGTGAGCTCAGTAAAAACGAGTTCACTGTTGAGTCTATATGGAATTATATAATGTGTGCTATTAACGCATAGGTAAAAAGACTAGTCAAGAATAAGAAACTAGAGTTTGTGAATGCTGGGTGGTGTATGAATGACGAAGCAGCCACACATTACAATGCCATCATCGATCAGATGACTCTTGGTACGCTAGAGAGTAATACATGTATCTACTACTACAATGTTGTATGTAGTTCGTGACGTTCACTTGATCACATGACCTGTGCTATTGTTAGGGTTAAAGTTTGTTGAGGACACCTTTGGAGCTGATGCCAGGCCTCGAGTGGCTTGGCAGATTGACCCGTTTGGACACTCAAATGAAATGGCTGCCATATTTGCCACAGTAAGCACAGCCTCATCCCTGTTCTCTCCCTATGCATTCTCCCACACAGGGAGGAGCACAGGGACAGTAGGCTGTGGTAGGCAATAGAGCTACCCACATAATGAAATGTTTAAATCACCAAGGTTGTATTATTTTCTCGTTATGGCTACCTATTGATAAAATTTACGTTGAATAACATGCACATACACACAATGTCATGAACACACACACACACACACACACACACACACATGCACATGCAAATAAAATTATTATCAGATGGGGTTTGATGGTTTGTTCTTTTCTCGACTTGACTACGATGACAAGAACAAACGTCTCAATGACAAAACCATGGAGATGGTTTGGCGATCGAGCAGGTCTCTGGGACAAGCTACTGATCTCTTTACAGGAATTCTCATCCGTGGTTATAGTTCACCTCCGGGATTTTGCTTTGATCAGCGCTGCATTGTACTACCTATGCAGGTAAATGACATTAGCATAGGGATAGTACTGAAGACTATGGCCCAGCCAGAAGTTAACTATGCACTCTACATAAAGAATTGTTAATGTACGATGCATAGGATGATCGTAACCTTTTTGACTACAATGTCCATGAGCGTGTGAATGACTTCATTAAGTACATTCTCCAAGTTGTTGAGAGCTACAGAACTGGACATATCATGTTCACGTTTGGAGGTGACTTTCAATATAAGAATGCCATTGAGGACTACAAGAACCTTGATAAACTCATGAAATACACTATGGAAAAGGTAAGTAAATTAGTTGTACGTATACACTGTGAGTGGCATGTGCACTGTGCTAGATCTGTTAGGTTTATGCAGTAAAAGCCTTGTTCCCAGCTTTTTCAATTTTCTTCACATAACAATGATATCGATGATAAACAGGGAGGGCCTGGGGATGAGACTGAGTGGCTATGCAGCATGAACATAGTCTCAGTTAGCTGTATGATCTTGCTGAGCGATATATAGTTCTAGGATCGGTGACCTAAGGTAGTGGTAGTGAAGAGCTTCATTTGTGATGCACACCATGCAGCACCTTGTACTAGTCTATGCCATAATTAATCATGACGCACATTGGGAAGTGGATGTCAGACATGGAAGTTATGTGTATTATGCATACAGGAGCCTCGTATCAAGGTGTTCTACTCAACCCCCTCCCGTTATCTTGATGCTGTGAACCAGGCTGGACTCAGCTGGTCCGTCAAAGAGGATGACTTCTTCCCCTATGCTAATAAACCCTATGCATACTGGACAGGTAATGCTGTAGATTAAGATATAATTTTCTTAAGTAGTCCATGCAAACCCCGAAAATTAAGGACACAAGTAATAATTATCTCCACTATTGATCACCAGTCACGAAATTGAGTCTTTTAGCACGAAATTATCATTTATACGGCTATAGTACAAGCATTCTGTAATATTCTTGTGTGTCTTCAAGCACATCTTTGCCACATAATCAGGCTACTTCACCAGTCGCCCAGCTCTCAAGGCGTATGTTAGAGAGATGAACTCTTTGCTCCAGGTCTGTAAGCAGTTGGAGGTATTAGGAACACCACTGATGTCACAGAGGAAGACTACAGCCACTTCAAAACGTCTACGTATGTTGAATTTTACATTGTGTTGGCTGTTCCTGTGTGAGTGTGTAGTGCTAGAGCTAGAGGGAGAGGGAGAGAGAGGGAGGGAGGGAGGGAGGGGATAGAGAGAGAAAAGAAGAGAGAAGCCTGTAAATTCACGTATTAATAATGGTCATGAGGTTACAAGTACTGAATTTCTCTCTTCAGAGGAGGCCATGGGGGTGAGCCAACATCACGATGCTGTCTCGTAAGTTGCGTCACTCACTCCAGTAACCTGTTGCAGTTTTGTGTTATCATAATTATTACATTGTAGTGGTACTGAGAAACAGTATGTTGCATATGACTACGCTACGAGACTTCACATTGGTCAGGTGGAGTGTGAGGCTCTCATTGCCGACGTAGCCGGAGCGCATGTGTCCAACAAGTCAGGTGCTCCTGCTCCGAAATTCAAGTCTTGTGAATACCTCAACATCAGTATCTGTCCTACAACTGAGCTGGGAAATGTAAGTTTTTATGGAAAAGTGTGAGAATGTGTTGAATAGCTTAAAGCTTTCAAGGGGTAAATTTTATGAATCAAATTTCACAGTCTAGCTATCCTTCAGCTACACTCAAAAGATAATTAATTAATACTTATTGAATTTCAAAAAAATTTCAATGGGCTTTGATCAACATCTTGTGTATAGTTCAATATCTTGGTGTACAATCCCATTGCTCGCTCTCGGCCTGTATTCCTGAGGCTTCCTGTCAACTCTACTCAACTTTCTGTTATGGATGACTCAGGAGAAAGCATTGTGGCTCAGGTAAATTAAAGTGGATAGATAATAATATTATTTTGCTGATGTAGATTGCAAACAATTTATGAATTTTTGGGCGTAATTAATATTTATTTTGTTCCACATTCTTTCTTTGCTGAAGGTTGTAAAGGTATCTGATGCAACAGTTCATGCCCGTTCTAATATATCTGGCTCTGCTAAATATGAGCTTATCATTAAGGTATAGGTTAACTACGAGATCACTGGAGAGTTTAACATGGTACGTAACTACTTCTCTATTTCATTTCAGGACATGCTTCTAGCATTTGGTTTCAAGACATACTTTGTAAGATCATCATCAGCTAAGGAAACAGCCATCAAGGGTGCAAAGGTTACCACACTCTCTCCACCGAAGATATTTCCAAAACACGTTGCAGAAGATATCCCTATTGAGAATGATGTAATATTATGTCGTGCAGAATAATTGAAGTGCTATATAGCTATGAGTTTCGTTCTCTTAATTTACAGCATATTCAAGTTCTGTTTGATGGTTTGACAAAACGTGTCAAGAGAATCACCAACAAAGATAGTGAGATCTCAGTCAGTGTGGACCAAGGCTTCTACTGGTACAATTCAAGCGATGGACACAATAAGAACTCCACCCAGGCATCTGGAGCTTATATCTTCAGGTAATGTGACAATGTATGTTGCTTATAATCGCTCAATCATGTTATATGGTGTGCTGCAACACTGCAGACCAAATGGGACACAGCCATTTGATGTGAGTCCAAGAGGCATTGTTGAAGATTTCTCTATTACTCAGGTACATGTATATATCACACTAGTCCACTGTAGTGTCCAAGAAAGGTACCCACTCCAGGCCCTATAATATTATGTTATACAGAGTCACGTTTCAAGGGGTCACTGTAGCAACTTCCATACAAATACATGGGCCATGGGTGCTTGCTTACCTGGAACACTATTAATACAATTATGCTATATACAGGTAGTTATGGTTGTTGTATGGAACTTCAGGGTGAATTGTTTATAGAAGCGACTCAAAAGTTCAACTCGTGGGTGTATCAGTCTGTCAGAATCTTCTATAATCAACCATTCGTGGAGTTTGAATTCACAGTGGGGCCTATTCTGATCAAGTAAAATTATTATGATCACTGGCAGTTTCAAATAAATGGTATTCAAAGCTCTCTGCTTTTTTATAGTGACAGTCTTGGTAAAGAGGTCATCAGTCGATTCTCTACTGATCTCGAATTTGGTACACTGATGCCAATGGAAGGGAGATGCAAAAGAGAGTGTGAGTTATACTGGAACAATCGACAGTGATTTCTGCACTTTGCATGATAATGTAATCCCAGCTTTGTGATATTATTGTATGGCAGTAACGTAGTATGATTCCTATTCTGCCTTTATTTTGTATTAATTTTGTGCCAATCAGACGTAATTTCCAACCAACTTGGAAGTTGAATAACACTGATCCAGTGGCAGAAAATTATTATCCCGTCAACTCACGCATATACATGAAGGTAAGTTCAAATTCAATTCTCCTGTGTCCCTTTTTCAGAATTATTTGCCATGTATATAGGACACGTCAAGAGATGTCCAGTTCACAGTGCTGACTGATCGTTCCCAAGGAGGCTCTAGTTTGAATGATGGACAACTGGAACTAATGGTACATTCTCATGACCTCAATTTTACCTACATGCATGCATGTATGTACGTATGTATGCCAGGGATTTTCCCAGAACAGAATCCAAACTGGCTATTCATATGATTTTAATTAAGTCATAGCTTTACCAATTAGCCCAAAGTCAAACCAGATGGCCCACCTTGATTCAAGTATGCTGGGGGAAACACTGTGTATGCATTATGCAAGATTTCATGACAAATCCTAGAATTGAGTCGAAATTTTTTGCAGATTTCATGGGTGGGAGCATGACCACAAACTTTTTCCTCTCAAAATTTCAAAACCTGACCATGAAAATTTCATGCATTAGCTATGGGTTCATGATTATTATCAAGGGCCTATAGTTATTATCAACCATTACATGCAGGTTCACCGTTGAATGTTACATGATGACCACCGTGGTGTTGGTGAGCCTCTGAATGAGCCGGGGGTGGATGGGAAGGGTCTCATCATCCGTGGACGCCATCTTATCCTCGTCAATAATGTTGTAAACTCCACTATCTACCATCGCATGCTGGGGGAGCTACTGATGATGAGACCATATCCACTGTTTGTCAGTGATTCTGGTGATCCAAAGGACTTCATGAAACAATACAAAACCAATGTAAGCAAATTTTCTATTCAGCCACATCTAAAGCTGAATCAGTGATCAAGATACCTTTAGTAAGTAGCCTTATAATTAGAAAGGGTGAAGGGTCGACATAATTATTCTAATATCATAGTGCTGGTCAAACTCTCCACTTCTCCTCTCTATTATTATTGATATCGCTGTTGAAACTTTGTATTCCTGTGCACAGTTCACTGGTTTGACCAAGGAACTTCCACCAAATGTACATTTGCTGACTCTGCAATCCTTGGGGGATGATAGCTACCTGCTTCGTTTAGAGCATCAGTACGCAATTGACGAGCCACCTTTCAGCAAGCCTCTTGAGCTGTCCTTGTCAGTGAGTGCTGGTGCTCTCTCTCTGTAGATCTCTCTCCCTCTCTCTCTAGTTGTCTGTCTCTGTCTCTCTCTCTGAGACTCTCTTTCTGTCCCTTTCCCTGTTTTCACACCATTTTTCTCTTTGATTGCAGGATTTGTTTATTTATGAGATCACGTCAGTCAAAGAGCTAGCACTCGGAGGAAATACAGAATATCCAGTTAACCGATTGAAATGGAAAACTGATAGTAAGTAGTAGATTTAAAAACAGTTACTTCTTTTTATCAACTATTTCCCTTCCTTCTCTCTCTTTTGCTCTCCCTTCAACTCTCTTTCTTCCACCCTCTCTCTTTTGCACAAAGAACCCCCAGCCAATGTCTCACCAGGTTCCACTCGGCCAATTGAAGGACCAAAGTTCACTGTAACTCTTAACCCAATGGAAATTAGGATATTTGAAGTTAACTTCAAGTTTTAGTAAACTGTTGAAGCTGCAGCTGAAAGTGATAATTATTGTGAATGTATCCTGACATGCTGGTTAATTGCGCATGCGCATTTTCCATTGGTCTAGCAAGCACGATATGGAAATGGTCGTCACGAGCTAGACGTAAACATGGTGGAATCTCTGTTCACATTGCTAAGTCTTTGCTACTACGTTCTGTCCGCTTCTTCTCTAGAGCTAGAGCAGACGAAATGGGGCAACCTTCGTACACCTCGTGAACTTCGGGACATCGGGGATAAGATCTACGTTCACGTAGTTCCTCACACTCACGACGATGTTGGATGGCTCGAGACCGTCGATGAATACTACTATGGAGGTATTTGTACTACTTTTAACTTTATATCGTGATCAAGATAAGCGTATGGGAGTGGCAGACTGGGGATGAGCTCGAGGGTACACACTCCCAGTCTCGTGCCCATTCCCCTCTTCTGTCGAAGGAACCCGTGGGTGATGCCCATATCCCATGTATGAGATTTCATGTACGGTACGCTACATGTTTATTTACATACCATAGTATAGAAGTATCATTCCCAAGCCTATTCTCAGCTTTTAAATTCAGCATACAGTATCAAAAAGCTGGGAGTTGGCATGGAAATGAGGCTAGTATGGAGTTAACCTATGTCAGGGGTTTCCCTAGGCCGGAGTAGAGCGCCACTGCACTGCTGTCCTTGCATTCAGTTCCCTCTGATGTGGTCAGTAAAAATATGTATACAGGAATGTTAAAGCCTTTGATCTTTGACCAAAATGAACAAGAATACAGCTCTACTCTGAATTTCTGGGGGAAACCCTTGTACTGAATGTAAATATTATTATCCATGGCCTATCCATTTGCATGCACTGATATGGCAGCCAATAGCAGCATCCAACATGCAGCTGTCCAGTACATTCTTGACACTGTCATTGAGCAGCTGCTGGTGGACAAGGATCGCACATTCATCTACGTCGAGATGGCCTTCTTCGCAAGATGGTGGAACCAGCAGAGTGACCAAACAAAGGAGACTGTGAGAACTAAAACCAGTGGTTAAACTCCATCTTGCACTGAATGATGATGTATACATAATCAACTAATGCAGGTGAAGTTGCTCGTGCAGAACAAGCAGCTAGAGTTTGTGAATGCTGGGTGGTGTATGAATGACGAAGCAGGCACACACTACAATGCCATCATCGATCAGATGACTCTAGGTGCATGTCAGAACCTAAGTGTATACGTATATCGGGATATGTATGCGTTTGAAGTGTGCTATGTGTACACAATGTGCATCACCACTATGTTCTTTTATACTGCACACCCTGTATTCTTAGCTTGCTATATCCCCAATATTCACACAAGCATTAACACATGTACATGATATTCTTCTAGGATTGAAGTTTGTCAAGGACACATTCGGTGATGATGCCAGGCCTCGAGTGGCTTGGCAGATTGACCCATTCGGACACTCAAATGAAATGGCTACCATCTTTGCTCTGGTTAGTATGATCATGTTATCAACATAAAATACATGCATAATTATAATAATATTATTAACTACTCTTGTTCTTCTCTCCCTGATCTCGTTTCTCCCTCCCTGTCACCCACACATACCCAGATGGGCTATGATGCTCTTTTCTTTGCCCGCAATGACTACGATGACAAGAATCAGCGATTGAAGGACAACACAATGGAGTTCATCTGGAGAGCTAGCATGTCCCTCGGGGATGAATCGGATATTTTCACTGGGATATTTCTCTTTCACTACGGACCTCCTCCTGGATTCTGTTTCGACGTTAAGTGCACTGACCCTCCCATTCAGGTACATCTTCACTATAGTATTAATTCTGTATAACTGCATGATGAAATTAATGATGTGAATAAGAAATAATTCATGTCTTAATAAGAGTGATGGTCTCTGAGAGTACAAATATCATAAAGGAAGTTATGCTTAAATTACACATGACTTGATAATCCATTTTCAGGATGACCCTAATCTGATGGGCTACAATGTGGATGAACGTGTAGATGCCTTCATCAGAGATGTTCTCCTTCAAGCCGGCAACTATAGAACGGAACACATCATGTTCACTTTCGGCAGTGACTTTCACTATGAGAATGCCATGGAGTACTACAGGAACATAGACAAACTTATGATGTATACCATGAAGAAGGTTTGTCATCTGTAACTACAGAATTCCTTGTGTGAATATGAACTCTTCCTCTCTCTTCCTCTCTCTCTCTCTTTCTCTCTCTCTATCTCTCTCTCTCTCTGTTTCTCTCTCTCTCGCTCCCTTAATTATGTGCTTTAATTTCACATTCTCAATAATTCCATGCTAGGAGCCTAGAATCCAGATGTTCTACTCAACTCCATCTCGTTACATGGATGCAATAAACCAAGCCAGTCTGGTGTGGTACGTCAACCGGGATGACTTCTTCCCCTATGCTGATCTACCTTACGCCTACTGGACAGGTACTGTACATGTGGTTGTAATAATAGTAATATTATATACATGTAGCCCCTTCGATCGTCTGTCAGTGTGTATTAGTGACAATTTATATATTATACTGCTGACTATGAATTTTGGCAAATACATGACATTGTATTATGTTATGCACCCTCATAATTATTAAATTTTAGCCAGCCAAGCTACTGCTTACATCCACTAAGTAAAGAAAGGGCTTGGCTCAATCGCTTAGAGTAATCATTGCATTTTTTGATTGTCACCATACAGGATATTTCACCAGCCGCCCAGCTCTGAAGGGTTATGCTAGAGAAATGAACTCTCTTCTGCAGATCTGCAAGCAGCTAGAAGCGATCGGAGAAATGCTCAAACTGCGAAGGCAAACAACCACTTCATCGTTACTCTTGCGTTAGTTTAAAATTGAAGAGAATCGAGAGAGATAGAGAGAAAGAGAGGGAGAGAGAGAGAGGGAGAGAGAGAGAGGGAGGGAGAGAGAGAGGGAGAGAGAGAGCTTTCAAACGTGAAGGGAGGTCTAGTTTTTGTATCCATGCACGTGACGTACATCAGTCTCAATCCTCACTTGTGTGTATTCATCTGTTCTTTGTGTAGAGAAAGCACTTGGAGTTGCTCAACATCACGATGCAATATCGTAAGCTCAGATTTGCCTTAATACTGTACAGTTATTCACAAAGTGTTTTTTATGTACATGTATGTGTTCAGTGGTACTGAGAGACAGAATGTGGCTGATGATTATGCCAAGAGGCTTCACATTGGTCAGGTGGAGTGCGAGGCTCTCGTTGCAGACGTCGCTGGTGCATATGTATCCAATAGATCTCATGCCCCTCCACCAAAGTTTCAGGCTTGTGAGCTTCTCAATGTCAGCATCTGCCCCGCAACTGAACAAGGCAACGTATGTTTGACAATAGTAATTATTATATTAGCACAACCACTCCGTTTAATTAATTTCTTGATATGATGTTGTAGTTCAATACTCTCATCTATAATCCAATTGGACGCACTCGATACTTCTTTATGAAATTTCCTGTCAATTTTCCAAACTTTGTCGTCACAGATAATACTGGAAGAAGGATCATGGCACAGGTCTGTCACCAATTCAATATTTTAGATCCCCTCTGATGGGGAAACAAGCATCTTACCCTCTGCGTCTAATATCTGCATGTACACGTGTAATAACTGTAGGTTGTGAATATATCTGCTGCTACTGTTCATGCTCGTACTGGACTGCCTGGTGGAACGTCACGTTATGAACTCATAATTAGGGTAAATATTTACACGTTATTTGTACTTAAATTTTCTAGTTAGTCCACTGTGATTCTCCTTTAACCATTCCTTCTTCATTTTGTACTTGTATATTGACAGGATAGTCTTCCTGCTGCTGGTTTTAAGACCTACTTTGTTAGAACGGTGACTGATCGATTTACTGCTCAGGGTGCGAAGGTCGCCACTCTTTCTCCAACGAAGAAAATTCCACGTAACATTCAGCAGGACATCGTACTCGAAAATGATGTAATGTGATTGATTATACATGAACTGTGTGTCTTGTGATTTAGAGGAAGAAACATTAGGCATTAGCTATGAAATTGTGGGTTATGTAGAGCATTTGCTAGTGCTCTTATCATGAAATTTTGAGTTTTCATACTCAATGTCATAATTATGATAATATTTATCATGCTTTGCATTATTCAGGCTGTTCAAGTTGTGTTTAATGGTTCATCCAAGCGAGTCCAAAGGATCACCAATAAGCTCAGCAGAATCTCAGTCAGCGTGGACCAAGGCTTCTACTGGTACAATTCAAGTGACGGACGCAATGTGGACTCAATTCAGAGATCTGGAGCATATATCTTCAGGTATTGTGCATTTACATGTATTTCTTCCACAGTGTACTTACTCATCCATTTTATGTTCATTGTGTACATGTATATTAGACCCAATGGGACGAAACCTTTCGATGTGAATCCAAATGGCATTGGAGACTTCAGAATCACACAGGTTTGTAATGCTCTAAAGTAATCTTGTAATTTTTGGTAGGAGGGGGAGGTACTTTATCCCCCCTCCTACAGTGTATTAATTTTGATACTTGCATTTCCCCACTCTATCCTCTACCTGCATAATAGGGTGATCTCTTCATGGAAGCCACTCAGGTGTTCAATCCGTGGGTGTATCAGTCTGTTAAGATCTACCGTGGTCTGCCGTTTGTTGAGTTTGAGTTCACTGTTGGACCGATACCTATTGGGTAAGTTCAGTAGGTTCACTATCTTCTATTAGTCTATATTTTTTTGGCATAGTGATGATCTTGGTAAGGAGATTATCAGTCGGTTCTCTACTGCTCTTAACTCAAATAAGACCTGGTATACTGACGCTAATGGCAGAGCAATGCAGCAGAGAATGTGAGCAAAAAATAATATTAATGACTGTCCTGTACTATGATAATAAATATCTACTACAGACGTAATTTTCGACCAAATTGGAACTTGAACGTCACAGCCCCTGTATCGGGGAACTACTACCCTGTTAATTCACGGATCTACATGAGAGTAAGCTTGATGTACTAAAAGTATACACTAATGTCAGTATGTGTGTAAATACACATAGTATGATGATGCATGATATTAAGTACAGTGATGTTGCTATATAATAATAATTATTATTAATGTTATTAGGATGTTTCAAAGAATATCCAGTTCACAGTGATGACCGATCGTTCTCAAGGAGGCTCCAGTTTGAACGATGGTCAACTGGAACTAATGGTATGCTACACGTACATGTGTAGAAAGCTAAAGTCTAATGGTTTACTAACAAGCACGATATTAACCATTAAATTTTTAATGTGATATCAACATTATTTTTGCAATTTTATTGTTTCTATTTCTTTATAGGTACATCGTCGACTGATCTATGACGATAATCGTGGAGTGGTGGAGCCACTGAATGAGCCGGGGGTGGATGGGAAAGGTCTCATCGTTCGAGGACGTCATCTTGTTCTAATCGACGGGATTGATAATTCCACCTACCACCATCGCATGCTTGGGGAGATGATGATGATGAGAGAGCTTCCGTTGTTTGTTAGCGATTCCAGTGATCCCAGAAGCTACATGCAAAATTATACCACAAATGTAAGTTTGATACCTTTTATTACAATGTCATGATACTGTATTCCTTCTAAGGATTTGAAACGACAATTGGGATCAAGCCTCCACCACATTTAGAGACATGTACCTGTAATTAGCATTCCAGCTCAGTGGCATAGTACTGTGCTTATGAGAAATATGCCAAGCACTGTAGTCTTAAGTGTATACCTGTGCTTAACAATCTACATAGTTTGTAATTATACGTACATGTACATGTATCTGAATTAATTGGCTGTAACCAACAGTTTACAGGAATCTTAAGAGAACTTCCCGATAGCATCCACCTGCTGACTCTGCAGTCTCTGGGTAATGGCAGCTACCTGCTTCGTCTGGAGCACCAGTTTGAGTATGAGATGAATGGAGCTGAGTGGGTCAAACCAGTCACTCTATCCCTGCCTGTGAGTTCAGTGTAATGTGTATGAAGTACAGTATTAGGGAGAATATGAGACTTGACATGAGTCGCTGACAACATCAATGACATGTATGTATCTGTATGGTGTGTGGAATGGCTTTCCTGTATCATGCAGTTTTTCTACAAGTACATGTACATTTTTATTGCAGAACTTATAGTATTGTAATATTGACCTACTTACAACTGCAACCTGTTCACTTATTGTAGCCTTTAAAGATTCTGTACTCAAACACGTACACAATACAACACACACTATTTTTAGCAAGTGCTAATTTTTCAAATCATGTCAGTTGTGGAGCTCACACTTGGAGCCAATGCTCTGAAACCTGCTGAGCGACTCAAATGGAAAACTAATGGTACGTATATTATTTTCAGAGTTAGCTATAGTTTTGTACACTCCTCTATTTCACTGGAAGTGTCCTTGTTTTCAGAGTCCCAAAAATATTAATTCTACTCTATATGTGCCATTGCATTAATTTTAACGTTGAAACCTTCCCTGTTTTGTAAAGAAGTCTAGCTGCATTCATTCTGCTCCTGTTAATATAAATATAAAGTGTGTCAGATAAAAGAGGTGTCTAAGTTATGGCACGCCTACACACACTCTCTCTCCCTTCAGCTTCACCGATGCCTCCTAGACCTTCCTCCATCGGTGAGCCTGTCTTAGGCCCAGCATTCTCAGTCACCCTCTATCCAATGGAGATTCGTACATTTCAAATTACTACTGTATAACATGCTACAATTATTTAATCTATGATGCACGGTGTTATTTTGGCCTTAGATATTATAAACCACGTGCACAGTCACCTCCATAGTATGTACATGTACATTGGCGATCAAAATCAATGTGAAATAGGCATGGTAATATTAATTTTAGCAGCATAATAATATTATTAGTTTTGTTCGTTGTGAAAGGCAAAGCCCATAGCTCTGAATCAGTTCTTGGTGATGGTTCCATCATCAGCGTTGAGTGGGCAGTTTGGATGCTGCTTGGCATGCCTCACGCAGAGCCGTACATTGTGTCCAACCCCACAGTGGTACCCACAGTTAGCGCAGTAGTGACACTTGCTGCTGAGCGTTTGTTGTCCACCGAGCAACTTTGATACCTCAGCTTCAAAGAAAAAAATAGATAGTTAAGTTGGTGATTCAAAGCAGCTACCATATAATGGTATTCGCAGTAATATTCTGTTAACTCACTGGTATGTTGTGTGATATGGTATTCACACATCCAAACAACACTGCCGTCCTTGCTTGTGTACTGTGTACAAGTGCAAAGGTCACACTTTCGACTGCAAAGGATAATGGTAATAATAATTAATAATAATAATAACATTTGCTTCGAGTAATTCCAGATGTATAATTTTCTCATGTCTTTTGTAAACTCAGGTTTGTTTTAGGGGGCCAGGGGGTGCTTTTGCTCCCCCTTGGGATTGGCTTGCCCCTCCCCGGCCCCTTGGAAATTGGCCTTCCCTATATTATATGGGGACTACCCCCCCCCCCCCCCTTAAAATTTGCTGCTATGCATTTGCCCCCTCTTGAGTAAAATCCTGAAATAAACCCAACTGTTATAGTGCAATTATAATTGAACATTTTTAAATTACATACATAATATGTCATGTATGTGCTATATATAACTCACTCAGTGCCAGACATGTTGCTTGATTAGCTATGTAGCTCTTCTTAGTTTCTTTTGAGTTGCCAAAAAATATTGTTGGCTATTCTATGTAGCTAACTACTAAATTTTGTATGCATGTTTGTGTGTTTTATGCATGTATGATTGCAGCCGGCACAAATGCATTGGTTGCGTGTGCAAATCTTGGTATAGTTCCGTGTGCAGTGTGAAGGTTCTCCCTCTCTCAATGTAATTTTGTACTTTATTAGTCTGGCAGAGGTCATTGCAGTGAATAGCAGTGGCAACTGTGATAGTTTGGAGGTGTTCATATTCTTAGACTAATATTTAGTGGTTCTCACAGTGCAGACACAGTTCAGTATGTATGATAGATTGTATAGTGGTCTATGAATTCTCCCTTAAGGGTAAGCTTACTAAGTGATAAAATTATGTTGGAGTAGTATAATATTACTTCATTGACCATTATACGTAATGACTTTGTATCATAAAAATTTTTCTGTCGATTCTGTATAATACTAATTGAATAACTTGTACCAACACACTCTATTTAAAACTACTGTCACAACACAATTATCAATAGGAATAGCTATACTAGCTGATAGTACTATAGTGGTTCTAGCCAAGCTATATAATTTATTTTGTCATCAGATGATAAGGGACAGTGTCGTTTGCTGCCTCTAGGTTGTCATCTTTGCGCTGATTTTGATTGTCAGTCAAACAGGATAGTGCCACCTCCTCACGCGCAGCCGGTGCAGATACCTCAGAGTAAGTAACTTCAAGTTCATGACCTGCTTCCTGGTTAAGCTCGGCTTTGTAGATCTCTTGTTTTTTGTGCATTCTTCGTTTGCATTTGCTCCACAGCGTCAGAGCTGGCTTAGACAGCAATTCAACACTTATGACGATGGTAAATTTGAGTATGATCAAAGATCCAGAAATGTAGGCAATCACTGTTCCATCCCTATTTCCAGCCAAGGTGTAGAGAGACGCTAGACAAAAGCAAAGGATATTTGCATAACAGAACACTTCCAGTACATCCAGGGGCCACCTTTTGTAGATGCATTTGTTAGCAAACCCCTTTAAAAGTAAAATGCCGGTCATTGCTATAGCTACTGCCAGTAGATTCACTTCTGGATCATTGGATACATTTATGGCAGCAATAACGTAGAGAGTAGCACGTACAAGCAGAAGCAGTCCAGTCCAGTAGCGATATTTGTAGTTGTATGGGGCATGGTAAGGCTCGAGGAACATATACAGCCTGTGATAGGTTACAATTTTTGAAAGTGTTTTGTTTTTGCACTGGAGGAGCCACTGCCAGGAGAAGAGAAGCACTGTGTAAGCAATGCCAGCCAAGAGAACAAAAAATGCGATAAAAAAGAGACAAATGTGTCTCCCTCTAAAGTAGTCCATGGTAGCGTCAGGAAGCCATACTATCTCTTTGGAACCATCAGGATACCTCAAAATGATGAATGAGAATGATGCAATGATCACGTGAAGAAGCTTAACGTAGGATAATAAGACGAGTGTGGCTAGCGTTGCAACTGGATTCTTTTTCTCGAAGAGTCTGGCAAACCAAGTATAGCGCTCACTGACCACGATAATCACAACGAGAAGAGTGATGAGATACATAGGAAATGCTAACTGTAGCAGTGTTTTCCAAAATGCATCCATACCTTCAAAGAAGCATGTGTCAAATCCTAGCTCAAGGTTTAGCCATGCTATAAATATCGTGATGAAATTTGTCTTGCGAAATGGTAGAAAAACATTTGCGTTTGCGTGGACAATGTTTGCGTAGAGTATTATTCCATTCAGTATTCCAACAGCAACTGTTAGATTGAATATCAGTATTGCAGCAATCAGTAGTATTCCACCTAGTAAAGCAGCTAATAAAATTGTGACAAATAATGCAGGCCAATACTTAGGGCATGGGATGCAGCGTGAGCTACCAAGAGACAGACTAAGACCAGGTTTGCAGGGACCACATAGCTTGCCTGAGTGATCATTAGTGCACTGAGCATCTGCTCCATCTGGAGTGTTCAAATTGAATATGACTCTTGAACTTGTGGGTAGACAGTAGTCCAAAGGACAGTTAAGATAAACTAGATAGCTGGTATTAAGGTAGGCAATCCAGTAGTTGCCCTTTCTCACAAGACCACCTGTCCTTGGATAGCAATCAGTAATGTACCCATTCAAGATCAGATATGGATCACATTCACATGTGCACCTAGTGGGATTTGAACTTGGCTGAAACCCAATTTGACAGCTACAGGGGATAAAATTGATTTCCAATCTTGCTTGTGAAGGTAGTGCATCCTTGCATGGCCCCTCTGCGTACATGATTAGCTGTTCACTGGCATTTGGAGAGAATATTTCGTAGTACAAATCAGTACAGTTTCCGGTTGTGATTTGGCTGAGCTGGTTTTCACCTAATCCCCCAAATTTTGAATACAGTGAGCTACGAATAGTTGCATTCTGTACCCCCTGACTCACTTGATCAACTGCTGCTACAGTCACGTTGAACGTTTGCCCCTTTTTAATCTTAATAGGTGGTGGCTGATAGCTGCAATCTGGTTCGTTCATTATACAGAAACACACACGAACTGGAGCGGAGCTTATTTCAGTGTCGTTATTTTCCATGAATAAGCTTAGAGTATCATTTGCATCAGATTCTGCAAATATTGTGTTAGCGAACGGACTGACTATACATCTGTCCAGTAAGCCACCATACAGTGTAGCTCCGGATTTATTGGCAATGTTATTCTTGAATTTCAAGTACAATTCGAGATAAACAGACTCTTCTGTGGATGAGTAGTTATTCAAAAGCAGTACTTGAAAAAAGCATTCAAGACTAGTAGATATACTGGTAGTAGAATTCAGCTTATTTTGAATGCTGCTACATGTAGCAAAGTTAGTATTATCGGCTACATATATTGCACCTCCATAATCTGCATAGTTTGCAGTGAATGTTAATGCAGTAATATTAACTAAAGGATGAATTTTGTGGATTAAATTTCTGAGAAATTTCTCAAGTACCATCATTTCCTTTCTCAGTATATAAAGCTTTGCATTGGATTCTAGATATAGCCCACCACCTTCCTTGGCCTTATTCATCATAAGGGCTAGCTGTGATCCAGCGTAGTACACATCATTTATGTTTACAAAATCCAATCTTATGGAAGAGCCGATTGCATGAATCCCACCACCTCTATTGCGTGCAGTATTCTTAAAAAGTGTGACATTGCTATTATTGCTAACAATTTCGCTCTGTTGGAGGTAGATACCTCCTCCGCTAACAGCTGCTCGGTTTTCCTGTATTTTTATCTCTCCAAAGAGGTACAGTTTGCTTTCAGTAGCATGTATAGCACCACCATAGTTAGCTGTGTTGTTTGAGAGTATGCATTTTCCATAAAACGCTATTTCACTTTGGAAGGCAGTAATGGCTCCTCCTTGGAGTAAAGCATTGGGCTCCAATAAAGAGTTGCTAAAATTGAAGATAGTGCATCCCATGAAGGTGACGATACTGCCATAAGCTAGAAATGATCCCAAGTTTTCGGAGAAACTTGAATTCCCGGAGAAAATCGCCTTACTTTCCATCATGTACATTGTGCCTGTGCTTGCTACATTCTTTTTGATTACCACATCTTTCATTTTAATCAGGTTATTTCCCCAAAGGAACATAACTGCTCCTACTGACGCCCTGTTTGTTTTGAATTCACTTTGCGATACTGAAATCTGAAATGAATTGGCATAAAAGACACCACCATCTTCAGCTGAATTATTGTGGAATATACAATTGCTAACATTAATCCAGGAAGTAAGCGTGTTATCACCGTACAATACTCCACCCTTATTTTCAGCCAAATTGCTGTCGAATTGACAATCTACTAAGATCATATTGCTTTTAAAAATTCTATACGATATCACGCCACCACTTCCCCGTACTAGAACTGAATTATTCATGAATCTACTACCATTTATGATGACTTCAGTTTCAGCAAAATGATCAGATTCTATTCTCAAAACTGCTCCTAATCCTCTGTGAATTGAATTATTGTTGAAATTGCTTTCCTCGATTTTCACTTCTGTGGCTTGAAAAAGGTCTATCATGGAAAAGAATCCACCAGCTATGTTATTGGCAAATTCAGAGCTTATAATCTCAACTTGGGTATTCGTTCCTCTGATAATACCAATAAAATTATTTTTCACGATACTTTTTACAACTGATATCCTGCCATGCATGACGTTTATTAGATTTTCATTAGTGGCATTATTTAGAGACATCAAACTCATGATGAATATTGCTCTGCATCCAGAGCAGCAGAGTACTCCCACATCGTGAGCTTCATTTTTGCTAAATTTGCTTTGCTTGTCACTAAATTTGAACTTTATACCACATATAATACCTCCTGTTTTAGCATTATTGTGGTAGAAGGCATTTTTAGTAGATACAATCCTTGATACTTTGGCGAAAATCACGCCTCCACTTTTACTTGCTCTGTTATGTGTGAAAGCACTGTGATGGATAAATGCTGAGGTGGCAAAAAGAGCCATTACTCCACCGTGGCTATGGATATCTCTTTCCTCCACAATCTCTGCAGCTAAATTGTTTTGAAATTTACTGCTGTTTATTACTATTTTGCAGCCTTTTGAATAGAGAACACCACCATAATAGTATGTAGTGGTTCCTCTCTGTGAAAGTTTGCATTTTGCAGCATTTTCTGTGAAGGTAGAGTTGAGAAGAGTGAGGCTGTTGTTTCCATTACAGTGACCATAGATAGCTCCACCATTTTCTGCTGAGTTTCCTTGGAAAAAGCTTTTTGCTATTACTATTGTACTCTTGTTTGCAAAAATTGCTCCTCCGGCTGTAGCTAAGCTATTCCGTTCCAGTTGATAGCCGCCACCTTTGTTGTGAGAAAACAAGGATTGTGCTATGTGTGCAGTGGAATCCACGAATTTCAAGGCTGTTGTTTGACTGAAACTGAACGTACAACCTTTGATCCAAGCTTGCCTAATAAGATTAAAACTGCTACTGCATCCAAGAAACTGTAAGCCACTTACGTGGACATCAGTGACATTGCTGATCTCGAAGATAAAACCTTTCAGGTGTTTGCACTCAATTATCGTGCTGTCAGAAGAATTAGTACCTATTGCATCCATTCTGAAACTGCTGCAATTTTTGACTAGCAGTGGTGTGTCAAGGCTGTGATTTCCTGGCAGGAAGGTCAGTGATGTATCAGATTTCATCAGGCTCTCATTCTGAAGCAGTGTGGCAACCTGAGAGAGAGTGATGCAGGACTCAAATGTATGATATGATTTTGAGGCACTGGGAGTGACACAGTAGGTTTCACATAGTATGCAACAAGGGCACACCAAGAGTACTACGAGGAGGGTATGTAGAAGCATCTTATAACTGGATGCTATGTGGTGGGGGGGGGGTAGTCTTGTGATTTGCAGCTTTTCAATTATTATAATAGATGCCGCTACACCTATAAGAAAATAATGTGAAAAAATAATTGATGGTTTAGCCAATATCTTGGTCGGCTATGATACATGTACATACATAGCTAGCTACTAATCTGATGCACACACGTACCCTAGGATTTACATGCAGTTGTGTTCTGATGCTGTTCCAAGACCACGAAAATCTGCCTGTAATTCTTCTTCTTGATGCTTTTTAACACTGCTATCAATGTGTTATCAGTCATCAGATCAGAATAACTGATGCACGAGTGTGCATGTAAACACACCAGTTCTCCCACATGCGAGTTGGGAGCAGGTGCATGTTTGTCAACCATGATATTGTTAGGAGATATCTTTCCCATGCAGCTGCTTATCACTGATTGCCTTCTTTGAACACCATTGTTCATATTTTTAGCACAAATATGGAGATATCTTACCCACTGCAGCAGAGGCTTTTATCATTAATAGCCTTCCTTCTTGAAAGCCTTTGTTATGGAGAAAGCCATTGCTCACTATCTTATCCACACAGCCTCTTATCACTGATTCCCTTAATTCTTTGAACTCCATTATTCATTTTCAGCACAACCTGCATGCAAACAATTAACAGTGATGCATGTGTGCGTGCCTGAGGCACAGGACTCTTATATAGATGCATATTTGCAAAGGTCATGCACGGCAGCACCCATAATGGCATCAGCAAGACCGGGTGGTATGCTTCATTTCTTATCCAACTCTAGAATTTATACTGTTCCTGAACTAGTCATCAATCTAGCCTAGCCAGAAAGTTGATGTGTTAGGGTATCTTATCCCTGTGTTTAAGTTGCAAATGAAGTCCAATTCTTTTAATTTGCTGATGGAGGTGGGGCTAGGATCATGCAGGTGAACTTGTGGCATCATATTATATACCACGTACAAAACAAACACTCTAAAGAGTCTATTGAGGTTGGAATTATAACTTCATGCATGGTGCAATTCTGTATATAGCTATTATTGAAGTTAATGTGCAATGAAATAAACACTACCCTCATTACATGACACCAAATAGAAAATTTCCATTAGGAAATTAATTTTATTGGGACTCCAGGGAGCGGCCAGTTGGGACCATTCCGATTTTACGGCCGGGCATTAATAGGGCACGCAGAATATGGCTCAAATTACGATCTTTGATTGAGATCTTTGATTCACGCCTTGGAATTAAAGCTCAAGCTTGAAATCCAATCTTTCTCCGTGCATTTTTCTGTTATTTAGAATGGTGTATGTTTTTTGCTCAAAAATAGTGTATAAGCTCCCTGCTTGCATTGTATGGCTCTATTATTATATAGGTGTATGTAGTATGTGATGTTTTAGGATAATTTCTTCTTCTGCTTAGTGTGTTGGCACGCTCGAAATACGCATAATAAAAGAGGGGAGGGAAAAAAAAGGTTGTGGACTCCCCGGCCGGGAATCGAACCCGGGTCTTCCGCGTGACAGGCGGAGATACTTACCACTATACTACCGAGGATGACCTACTTGGTTTGGTTGTATATATCAAATATATATGTAATATTGATCTTTAACAGCGCAGTGCATGGCAGGACTTATAATTAGCTGTCCCCATTGCCAGGTTGTGTAGATATACATAATATTGTTATTCATAACCAAGTGGGATATATTATTATAATACTGGTGTAGTGACTTAGATCACAGTAATAAGAACAACTTCTGATGCTTACAATACACACATTGACTCCAGAGAGAACCAACTTTTACAACCATGCATGCACGTTATATAGGCACAAAACAGGAAGTAAACAAAACCACAATAAGCATTACATCACAATTACAAATACATCACATTCCTTCCTCCTTTAAAAGAAGGGACAATTAAAGCAATACATCATTTCATTAACCTCGAGGAACAACTATTAAAATTTAATGCATGCACACAAAATAATAAAAGTAAACAAAGTCCAAGTTCAGAGTTCCAAGTGTAGATAGATTAACATTAGTACTCTACCACTTGGGCTCAAATCGATCGACAGGTTGACGTGTACGAGAAGAACGTCGATGTTCAGTTTCAGTAAGCGATGGTACTACAGGTGACTCAAGAGTTGATTGTTCAGTAGATGGTTCAGCTGACGGTTCAGGATTAGGATTACTCGGGTTAGAATCAGTCTCGACGGCAGTAGTGTCATTTCCGTTCGAAGGCTCAGCTGATGAAGAATCTGGCACATTGGGACTCAAAGCAGTAGCTGTGAGCGGAAGAGTGGGTGGATTAAAGGAATCTGTCGTTTCTGGCTGTACTGTGCGAACTCTCAATTGATCAGTGTGACATTTACGAACTCTACCATTAGACATCTCAACATGGTAAGTTACTGACCCTTCTTTGCTCAAAATAGTTCCAGGTAACCACTTGTCACCTCTTTGCATATTTCGTACCCACACTTTCGTACCAGTACTGAACTCTCTCTCCTTAGAACGACTATCATGTTGCTCTTTCTGAGACTGCTGTTTCCTCTCCACCCTTTCTGCGAGATTTGGACGCAGCAAATCAAGTTTCGATCTAGGTCGTCTCTTCAACAATAACTCAGCAGGTGATACTGATGTGGTAGTCTGAGGTGTAATCCGATAGGAAAACAAGGTACGTGACAACCGAGTACGGAAAGTTCCTTTCTTGTTCTTTTTCAAGCCTTTCTTAACAATTTGGACTGCCCGTTCGGCAAGACCATTAGATGCGGGGTGGTAAGGTGCAGTAGTTAGATGATGGATACCATTATCACTTAAGAAAGATTCGAAATCGGCACTTGTAAAACATGTACCATTATCTGTTACAATAGTTTGAGGGATACCAAATTGGGCAAACTTTTCCCGAAGCTCTTCGATCACCGTAGTAGATGTTGCATTTGCAGTGTGGACTGCTTCGATCCACTTTGAATGAGCGTCAATTAACACCAAAATCATTTTGCCTTCAAATGGACCTGCATAATCAAGATGCAATCTGGCCCAAGGTCTGGTAGGCCATGTCCAAGGTTGTAGCGGAGCAACGGGTGGTGTAGACTGTTGCAGTTGACACTGACGAACGGTCGATTCAATGTCTGTAGAAATTCCTGGCCACCAAACATACATCCTGGCAAGGTTCTTCATCCTAGCCACTCCAGGGTGACCTTCATGCAACTGATACAACACATGTTCACGGTAGTCCTCTGGTATGACAACACGAGATCCCCACAAGATGCATCCTTGGTATACGGATAACTCGAGTTTGCGCTCGAAGAATGGCCTCAAAGCAGGTTGTGCTGAGATCGAATTTGGCCAACCTTGCAGAACATACTGTTCTACTGTAGACAAGAGAGGATCTTTGCTGGTCTTTTCTTGAATGTGTTTAGCTGTGATAGGAGAGTCATCAAGATGTTGACACAACAACACCATCTCTGGAGGCGGTTGCTCGATTTCTGGCTGAATTGGCAGAGGTAAACGCGATAGGGCATCAGCATTAGCATGGGCTGTGGTCCGTCGGAAAGTAAGGCGATATTCGAATTGCGACAGATACAACGACCATCTGCGGACCCTAGCTGACGCCTGAGGCGAGGTCGACTTGCACTCACTGAGCAGCCCTAGCAACGGCTTGTGGTCGGTGATCAACTGAAATGAATGTCCGAACAGATAGGCGTAGAATCGTTTGACTCCGAACACGCAAGCGAGTCCTTCCTTTTCGAGTTGCGAGTAGTTTCGCTCGGCAGTGTTAAGTGTACGAGAGACGTATCCAATGGGTCGCTCGGAGCCATCTGGTAGTCGGTGTGCCAACACAGCTCCAATGCCGTACTGGGAGGCATCACAAGCAAGTACTAGGGGGAGATTTGAATTGAAATGAATAAGCAAGTTTGACGACACCAGTAGCTCCTTGGATTTCTGAAATGCTTTTTCCTGAGCAACTGACCACTTCCACTTAGTGTTGTGACGTAGGAGTTGATAGAGAGGGGCTAAGTGAGTTGAGAGATTAGGCAAGAATTTACCATAGTAAGTTAGCAACCCCAAGTAGGATTTTAGCTCTGTGACATTTTTAGGGGTAGGTGCGTCCTGAATGGCCTTCACCTTTTCAGGCAAAGGGTGCAACCCTTCTCCATCGATCTTGTATCCCAGGTACGATACGGAGGATGCTAGAAATTTGCACTTCGTTTTCTTGGCGCGGAGGTTTGCATTCTGTAATCTTTTCAGTACCTCCTCCAGTGAGCTCAAATGTTCGTCTTTCGTGGGGTTCGAAACGAGAATGTCATCGATATAAACAACAACCCCAGGAATGCCGTGAAGTAGGCGTTCCATGGTCTTTTGGAATATGCCAGGGGCCGATGCTACTCCAAATGGTAGCCTCGTATAGCGATATAGCCCCTTGTGTGTGTTGATCACACATAGTTTCTGCGATTCTTCGTCTAACGGAAGCTGTAGATACGCTCGGCTGAGGTCGATGGTCGAGAAGATTTTACCATTTGCGGATGCGATTTTGGCGAATAGATCTTCGATTTTTGGAATCGGATATCGATTTAGTCGGGAAACTGGATTGACTGTGACTCGGAAATCGCCACAGATTCGTACGGACTTTTTATCACTTTTGATAACTGGCACTATAGGTGCAGCCCAATCGGAACTGTCAATGGGCTCGAGTATACCCACTGTGACCAATCGATCTAGTTCCTCCTCGACACTTTGCAGGTAAGCATAGGGAATCGTTCGAGCTTTGTGGTAGCGGGGTTTCGCACCAGGAACAACATCAATCGTGGCTTTTTGGCCCTTAATGGTGCCTAGCTCCTCACTAAATACTCCACTGTACTTGTTTAGTAGCTCATGTAGTTGAGGCTTGTACACATACTTTATCTGACCCCAGTTGAGCCTAACCTTGTTAAGCCAGTTCCTCCCCAGTAGAGTAGGCTTGTTTCCCTCAACCACAATTAGTGATAAGTCAGCTGTTTGGCTCTCATAGCTAGTGTGTACCAGGGTACTACCCAGCACAGGTATGGATTCCCCCAAATAGGATTGGAGTCGAACTGGTGTACTATCAAGGCTCCTCCCTGGCCACAACTTGTGGAAAGTCTTCCCAGACATGATTGTATTTGCAGCGCCCGTATCGACCTCCATGGTAACGGGTTTACCGTCAAGCATTATGCATACAGTAATAGGTGCATCTCGCTCACCTCTCTCCCCTGCTGCCACTGAATCAACGCTGGCAGTCACGAAGGATATCTCTGGGTCCTCGGATTCGTCTGTAGAAGGCTCTTCTCCTACTTGATGGACACTCCTGCGCTTGGTCCTGGGAGTTCGTTGTGGCTTGGCTTGACTCCTGCAGGCTCTAGCGATGTGGCCTCGTTTCTTACAGTTATGGCATATCTTGTCCTTGAACCGACAGACTGTAGCCAAGTGCCCCGGTTTCCCACAACGATGGCAAACTATGCCCTTCGATTCCTTATCGGTTGCGTCGCTTTTCGACGTGACTCTGTGTGTAGGCTCTGTTTTCGCGGGTTGGAATGGAGTCCTCATCTCCTTTTGGCCTCGAGCGGCGGCTTCAGCATTTTCAGCCAACTCTAGTGCCCGTTTGTAGGTTAGGTTAGGCTCGTCCAGCAGCTTCTTTTGAATAACTTCGTCGTTAATGCTGAAAACGATTTTGTCCCGCAATATACGCTCCATAGTATCGCCAAAGTTGCAATCCTTGGCCAGTCTCCGCAGAGCTGCCACGAAAGCAGACACCGTCTCGCCCGATTGGCGAACTCTCGTGAAGAAGCGGTAACTCTGCACGACCTCCGAGGGTGGCGGGCTGTAGTGCTTCGTTAAGGTGGAAACAATCACATCAAACGTTTTGTCCGCTGGCTTAGCTGGCGCGAGCAGACTCTTCAGAGTGACATAGGTAGTGGAACCTACTCCCGAAAGGAAAAGAGCGCGCTTGGTCGGTTCCTTGGCATCCTCATTTAGATCATGGGCCACGAAGTACTGTTCCACCTGTTCAATGTAGTCTCGCCAGTCCTCTTTCTCTGGGTCAAATTCTCTGATACGCAACGGCATACTGAATCCCGTAACTCGTCGCCAGTTTTGTAGTGACTTAGATCACAGTAATAAGAACAACTTCTGATGCTTACAATACACACATTGACTCCAGAGAGAACCAACTTTTACAACCATGCATGCACGTTATATAGGCACAAAACAGGAAGTAAACAAAACCACAATAAGCATTACATCACAATTACAAATACATCACAACTGGTACATAAAATTAATATTTCTGCATGTGTACAATAATGTCCGATCATGGATGGTTTAATATGTAAAATTGTACGTTGTATCACTTTAAGCGGACTGCTCTAAAGTGTACAATACAGTTATACAATACATTTATCGTGATTGTCACAGTAATGTAAGTGTACCCTTGTACACAGTGTTCACTCTGCCACGATCCCAGCCTCCAATCACTAGGAGTTCTGTTGATGATAAAATAGCAGCTGCAGTGCTGGATCGTGGTGCAGGTAGATCACTGATGTAGATCCAGGAATCGGTGGAAGAAGAGTACATGTATACTTCCTTCATCTCAAATCCTCCTCTAGAATCTGATGTTTCATCCCCTCCTATAGCAAGAATATTGCCGGCTAGCATGGCTGCTGCAGCTGGTTGATAGGTTGGAGTGCTTGGCAGTGTCTTCCAAGCTGACTGACTGTCACTGTTACCACTGTGAGCGATCTGGTTGGCTGGTACAGCATTACCAAGGAGATCGTCAACTGAGGCATAGAGTGCTTGATTGAGCTGTGAGTCATCGACTCCTCCTAGTGCATAGCATGTGTTGCCAATAGCAACTAGCGATATTTCATAACAAGCTGTTGGTAGTGGATCAGTTCTGTACCACTGTGATGTGTCTGGTTTGAAGATATCAACTGCATCGCTGTATGTTGACGTGTATCCACTTGCCACTACAAGTGCTGACTGGAGACTCAAGACACCTGGGAACCATCTAGCTGTTGGTATGGGAGGAATGGTCTGCTTCCACGTTCGAGATTGCTCATCATACGTGTATACATCATTAGTTTTATTTCCAGTATTCTTTTTCTTTCCCCCAACGGTTACTAGCTCGCTGTTGACTTGACCCAGACCATACCATTTGACAGGAAGTGGTGGTAGAGTGGTCCACTTGTCTCGTGACGTATTGTAGCAGTAGACAATGTACTCATCACCAGTTACTCCTCCACAGTAGACCTTGCTATTGATGGCTGTAGACTTTGTACGGCATAATTCAGTTGGTAGGTTAGCACACTGTTTCCAGGTGATACTTGCCCGAAGAGTCTAAAATTATCACAAGTGCATGCATGTATATATATAGCATGTGTTTTGAGTAACTATTAGCCATGTTTGTTGCCCCCTGCATTAGAATTTGTCTACCCTTTCAAAGTAGAGATCACAAATCTAGTATTGAACAAATGCATTTTAAGCCTAAATAGCCTTATAATAATAATAGCACTCACCGGTAATTTAGTAGTAGCCAGGTACTCCCTTGCTTTGGTGATTGGTTCACTCATCGCTGAGATAGTTGCATCTTTCTCTCCTAGAGCTCTGCTCTTGGCTTCAAGCTCAGTATTCTTTCGTCTGATAACAGCTTCTTGTGTTTGAATAGCAGCATCCTTGTCTATAATATCAGATTTCAGCTTTGAAACAGTACCTTGAAGCGTGGAATTTTCTGATTTTGATCTTGATAAATCTGATTGTAAATCTTGAAAATTTGTCATTAATTTTCTGTATGCTTCTTTTTCCTTTGCAAGCAATATTTCATTCTGCTCCTTTTCTTTTGCTAGCTGTATATCTAATTGTTCTTTTTCCTTTCTCAACAGTATCTCAAGTTGTTCTTGTTCCTCTCTCAGCTGTCTTGCAGATTGCTCTCTTTCTTCAAGCAGGATCTTGGTCTTATTCTCTATCTGAATTTCCAATGCATGATTCTTAGACTTGAATTCTACTATCTCAGCCTCATTTTCAGCTTTTGTATATTGATTCTGAGTTTTTGTTTCTCTAAGTTGCAGCTGGAGCTGTTCCACTTCAATGGAATAAGAAAACTTCAGTCTATCTATTTCTATAGCTCTTTGTTCCTTCCCAGCCTGCACTTTTCTTCTGAGTGATGAAATTTGGTTTTCCTTTTGCATGACAATCCTATCCTTCATCTCTCCCTCCTCACCCAAGGCTAGAATTTCTTTCCTTTTTATCAAAAGTTCATCATTCTTTTCTTGAATGACCTTATCCTTTCTCTCTCCCTCCTCACTTAAGGATAGAATTACTTCTTTGTGTATCAAAATTTCATCATTCTTTTCTTGAATGACCTTTTCCTTTCTCTCTCCCTCCTCCATCAAAGCACTTTTCTCCCTTCTTTCTCTTTCAATTTGTCTCAGCAGTTCCAGTCGATTGGCAAAGGAGGCGGGAAACTGTGATGCTATCTGACTAACTCGCCTAATAATCTCACCAGCATGTGGTCTCAGCTGGGGGTCATTGTTGATGCACATATGAATGAGATCCATCAGCGGATGATTTTCTTCAATTGTTTTTAAGAAAACCTCGCGTCGTTCAGCCTCTGTAACTGGAATTAGTTTGCCCCCTTCAATTCGACTCGGACCAACCTGTGGCTCTGGCCACTGACCACTGAACATGTGGATCATCATAATGCCATAGGAGAATTCATCAATACTTGTATCGTATTTGGGGTTGGCTACCATCACCTCTGGTGGCATGTAGGCAGGGGTACCAGGAGTCCCAGTCATGCGACTGACCTGTAGAGGGGTCAGGTTGAGGATCCTGGCCATACCCAGATCAGAGATCTTGGCCGTCATGTTGGGGGTGAGGAGGACATTGTTGGAAGAGAGATCTCGGTGAATGATAGGAGGAGTTTGGCTGTGGAGGTAGCACAAGCCCAGAGCCACATCATGAAGGATGGAGTAGCTGATCTCTTTCGGGAGATCTAGAATGCCATATTGCTCAATGCAGGAAGTGAGGTTGGTGGGGAGAAACTCCATGACTAGGATGGGTGCTTGCACCTTTTGCTGGAAGTAGACTCCCAGAAACTGGACAATATTGGGGTGGCGTATTTGACTTAGTAGTCGACATTCTTCCTCAAATCTACAAGCAGAGTAGCTAGTGTCTCCTTGCTTCAGTAGCACTTCATGGATCTTCTTGCCAGCACATTTCAGTCCCATATACACCAGTTCTAGTACTGTAGCATAGGACCCATGTCCCAGCTCTCGATCTGTCACCCTAACTCCAATCAGCTTGTAGGGATCAAACCCAGTGAATGTTGCTCTCCCAGCCATCCTGTATAGCTATAGCTAGCTAGTGCTAATGATTCAGAAGTAAAGGGGGTCATAAATGAAAACTAGTCTAAGAATACAATGGCCGTACATCATGTGACAACTGCAATGAATGTTGAGTGCATGAAGTAATCCATGCTTGAAGTAATCATGCATGATCATGAAGTAATCCATGAAGTAATCATGCATGAAGTAATCCATCCATATATATACACTTTGGTCAGCAGAGAAGCTGCTGTATTATTATGGGATATTATATTATTGAACCTATTATGCAATCTATCATTGTCCTCACAGTATAGTATATCCAGATATGTACGTAGCCACACTCATTCTTCTCTCAGGATCCTGCATGACTGAATGTGATGATGTCACTCCGACTTTGCAATACACATGAATCAATATAATTAATTTCCAAAATTTAATAATGAAAATGCCTATTAATTTTCTGTGCATAATTATATATAACAGTGACTCACTACCACTAACTAAAAATTATATGTGTCATAGCTAGCAACAGTATACAATCTATATCTACACATTGTTATGTTTCATGAGTTAAATTCATCAATAAGTCCTTCAAGATCCCTTATTGCTTTATTCAATTTGATCGTCACGGACTCCAAAAAATCAACATTAAGTTTGCTTTGTTCAAGCGCATCCTCTTTCAAATCAAGATCATCCTTCAGCTGCTGTATTGATGGGGATAAAGCAGTTTCTACTTCACTCACTAATTTTTTGGCAACAGTTTCACTGCTCTTGCTCCGATAGTTATCCACTTCAGCTGCAAATAAATTTATCCATCCCTTAATAACTTCACCAAAATCGCTTTGAATGCTTCCAAAGTCAGGGGAATATGTTGCTGCATCGTAGGGCTCAGCAATGGTGATACGTACACATTCCTTGGGTCCGAAAAACCCATAACGACGACCCATACAGACTTTATCTGATTTCATATTATACTTTGTCCTTTTCCCCTGAATGAGCCGTTCACTTAAAGCAGTATCAGTCACTCTCTCACTTCCTTGCCCCTGATAGGTCAGTTCGAGTGGCAATCCACTAGTATCTGGAGATGACGTAAAGCCTACTGCTGCATCCTGAAGTCCTACTAATCTCTCAGATGTCATTGTAACAATTTTGTTGAAATGCTTAATAGTTTCTTCATCTATAAATCCGGGCTGACTGGTTACGTCGCTAAATAAAGACACTAGTTCTACCTTCAGCTCAGATAAAATAATCTTTACTCTCTCGGATAATGCCTTGTGAATGGAATCAGTCACTTTTATCCACTCCATTCTCATTCTGTTAGCGGCTGGAGATAAAATTGCAGATTTTATTGATATTATCTTCGATTGGACATGCTTCTTGTCTTCATGTTCAATTGTTGCTTGAAGAATCTCGTACAATTTGCTGTTAACTAAGCCATTAATGTTTTCCTCCAGTGAATCAGCTAAAGTACTGATAGTAGCTCCGGTTGATGCTTCAATAAAATGAGCTAAATCTCTGACGACACTGACATGCTTGTCTACAATGCTTTTGTATGAAGCTAAGATCAATCTGGCATTCTGGACAAGGCTCTCTTTCTTTGAACAATATTCTCTTTCAATCATTAGCG